>ML677333.1:17145989-17273078 GCA_007922305.1 Dermatemys mawii | reverse complement strand
CACCTCCAGTTCAGCTGCTAGAGGAACACCTCACCCTCCCTGATTAGAGATAACAAGCTGGTTCAGCCTGATTGGACTAACCTTGTTATCTCCCACCTGGTTCTTGCCTACCTATTTATACCTGCCCCTGGATACTTCCACTGCATGCATCCGACGAAGTGGGTATTAGCCCACGAAAGCTCATGCTCTGAAAAAATTTCAGTTAGTCTTTAAGGTGCCACAGGACTCTTTGTCACTTCTGCAATTCCAGACTAACACGGCTACCCCTCTGATTCTTGACAAATATTTTTGTGTCTCTTTTTTGTATCCTCTCCAATTTGTCAATATCTTTTTAAAATGAGGACAGCAGAATGATACATGGTCTTACAGTATTTGCCTCACCAATGCTGTATGTAGAGGTAAAAATCACCTCCCTACTCCTACTCATTACTCTCCTGTTTATGCACCCAAGGATCACATCAGCCCTTCCCAGTGTTGTACTAGCAGTTCAAGCTGGGTTCCTTGTCCACTAAGTCCTTTCAGGGTCACTGAATGTGAACATTTGCCTCCAAAAAGGACATTTTTCAGGGTTTTTATGATGTATTAGTAGGTCTTTAAGTATGTCTGGAGATGTTTATATCATATTAATACTAGTCTGGAGTTCCTTTTGGTTATTAATTGTGGACTATTCTTCTGAAGGGAAAAACATAATTTGAAAATTAGACAGTTTAACCTGAAAGTCTGAAAAATAGCTTTTTCCTCTTTGGAAAGAGGTGAAATAGAAGAAAAAGGGCCAATCTTTGGGAATGGACTGCTGTCAGTCTGTTTATGGTTCGTGGAGTAGGCTTGTTCGTGGGTAGGCTTGTATTTAATGTGCAGGTAAACAAAGGAGCAAGTCCATGGTATACATCTATCTGCCAAATAAAATACCTAGTACTACCCCCCAGTTCTGCATAGGTCACTTGTCACTAACAAACACTGGGAGCTAAATCAAATACAGTGTGGGAAAATGTTGCAGACAAACTGATTAGTCCAGTACAAGTTATTGCATACAAAGAGTGTGACAGTGAAGAGGTCATAGGTCAAAGAGATAAAACTGTGATGAAATAATATAGAAAAGGTCAGTGTTTTTCCCAATCTCCAAAAGAGCTGTAACTATGAGAACAATGCAGTTACTCCAGCGTTAAACCTCTGTAGCTGAGATCAGAATCTAGGCTTAAGTAAATCTAAATTGATATAACTTTATACTTTCTTTGGATCTATAGTATTCCCATTACACAAACTTTCCCTTGGATTCATTTAACAATGTAAATTTATACCACCTTTCATATCAACTTTGAATAGGGCCTTGTCAGCTCTGTTTTTCTCTCTCTGAAATGGGAATGATGATGATAATAAGGAACAAATTGAGAGAGAAGCTATGAAGTTTCACTTTGGCGACTCTAAGCTTTTACATGGTAACATTTGAAAGTAGGTATTAGCTTTTCTTAAACGCACCTCTGCTACTGATGTTTGCATAGTGCTTTATTAAAAAGTTCTTGCACAACAACTCGAAGCAGGCTTTGAAATAGATGTTACAAGCTGTAATCTTTATGGTAAACTGCATGTATTTTTTAAAAAATCAGTGAGTACTCCATGATTTATAAACGCAATTCCTGCATAGCTTCATAAATCATTTACAATATTGTATATGCATGATATGTAAGAGACAACACACACACTTCTGCAGAGAATTTCTTCTTTCAAAATACTGCAGTGAATAACCAAGGAAATGTTCACTTGTACTGAACTATAACGCATAGTATTACATTTGTGACACAAGCCTTTAAAAGCAAGGAGATTCATCCTCAAGGATCACATTTCTTACCTTAACTTATTCCATTGTGCCTAGCACAGCCAGACACTCAATCTTAGGCCTGGTCTACACTTGATGTAATGCAGTTTACGTCAACCTGATTATGTCATGCTACAGCTTTGCTCCTGCCAATGTAAGTGCCCTGCTAAACTGACATAATAACTTCATCTCTAGGAGAGACGTAGAACGTAGGTTGGTGTAGTTAGAGCAGTGCAGTTCTTGTAGACACAGCATTACTTACATCTATTGGCTGCCATTTTTGTCATTTTCATGGCTCCTGCTCCCCAGCTGGACTGCTGCTGTCTCTGCTCTGAGCTGGGCTGCCACCCAGGCTCCCAGCTCGGTTCTGCTGCCTGGGGTCCCCACTCACTGCTGCCTCCCCAGACTCTCAGCTCCCCACTTCTGACTGGAGCATGGCTGTGACAGGGAGCTCCACACCTGGAGTCTAGTCAGCTGCTTTGCTTCTAGTAGGAAGTGGGGAGCCAAGAGACCCAGAAAGGAGAGCCACACCCGGTGTCCAGTTGGCTGCCCTGTTCCCGGCAGGGAGTGGGGAGCCAAGAATCCTGATGCAGCTGCTCCATTTGTGGTGAGGAGCAGGAACCAAAGGAGGGAATCTGACTCTCAGGCCCCCACACTGCCCCTCTTAAATCGGTGGAAGCACTCCTGTTGAGGACAGCACCACTGTCACAAGAAGGGCAGTTTGGACATGAACCGCTCTAGTAATTACTGCGGTGGCTGTAAGTCAACCTAACGTAGGTTAATTTAGGTTTATAGGGTACATATGCACTAAGAATGAATCATTTTTATATAGTGACTTTTCAGAGTAGATCCACACTAAAATAATAGCCCACAAAAGCTTATGCTGAAATAAACTGGTTAGTGTCTAAGGTGCCACAAGTATTCATTTTCTTTTCAGATACAGACTAACACGGCTGCTTATCTTAAACCTGTCATGATGCAAGGCACTGGATTTAGCTGTATGGAATGGAAATCCATCAATTTCATGAAAAAACTCATACAGTTATAGACAGATATCATCTTCCTTTCCAAATGCAAACAGATGGACATCATACCTAAAGGACTAAAGGTAAAAAATCCATTACAATCCACATACCACACAGACTATGCTGAGAGATTGTGCCACACACACTCAAAGAAACTACGAAACCACCTGATAAACATCTTATACAGCAAACAGGGAAAGATTAAGAATGAGCTCTCAAAACTGGATATTCTCATAAAAAACCAACCTTCCACACAAACTTCCTCATAGATGGACTTTACAAAAATTAGACAAGCCATTTACAACACACACTTCACTTCTTTACAAAGGAAAAAGGACACTAAACTGCTACATGTCACAAGGAGCCACAACAGTGGTTCTCTTAACCCACCCAACAACACTGTTAATCTTTCAAGCTATACTCTCAGCCTGGCAGAAGAGTCTGTCCTATCTTGGGCCTCTCCTTTTGCCCCTCCAGGCCCATGAACATAATACAGTTCTGTGATGACCTAGAATCTTACTTTCGACATCTCAGACTCAAGGAATATTTCCAACATGCCTCTGAACAACATACTAATGCAAAGCAACCTTCCTACCAGCACTACAAAAAGAATGATTCTGCATGGACTCCACCTGAAGGTCGAAACAACAGGCTGGACTTTTACATAGATTGTTTCCGCCAACGTGCACAAGCTGAAATTGTTGAAAAGCAGCATTACTTGCCCCATAACCTCAAGCCGTGCTGAACATAATGCCATCCACATCCTCAGGAACAACTCTAACATCATAATCAAAAAAGCTGACAAAGGAGGTGCTGTTGTCATCATAAGTTGGAATATGAACAAGAGGCTGCTAGACAGCTCTCTAACTCCACATTCTACAAGCCATTATCTTCTGATCCCACTGAGAATTACCAAAATAAACTACACCATCTGCTCAAGAAACTCCCTGAAAAAGCACATGAACAGATCTATACAGACACATGTCTAGAACCTCGACCAGGGGTATTCTGTTTACTACTCAAGATCCATAAACCTGGAAATCCTGGACTCCCCATCGTCTCAGGCATTGGCACCCTAACAGCAGGATTGTCTGGCTATGTGGACTGTCTCCTCAGGTCCTACGCTACCACCACTCCCAGCTATCTTCGAAACACCACTGATTTCCTGAGGAAACTACAATCCATCAGTGATCTTCCAGAAAACACCATCTTGGCCATATGGATGTAGAATCCCTCTACACACATCAGCCACACCATCAGAGGCTCATTCACTTGCACATCTACCAATGTGATATATGCCATCATGTGCCAGCAATGCCCCTCTGCCATGTACATTGGCCAAACTGGATAGTCTCTACGCAAAAGAATAAATGGACACAAATCTGACATCAGGAATCATAACATTCAAAAACCAGTAGGAGAACACTTCAGTGTCCCTGGCCATTCTATTACAGACTTGAAGGTGTCAGTTTTAAAACAGAAAAACTTCTAAAACAGACTCCAATGAGAAGCTGCCGAACAGGAATTAATTTACAAATTGGGCACTATCAACCAAGGGTTAAACAAGGACTATGAATTAGCCATTATACTAATTGGATCTATTTCCCTAGTTAAGTTTCCTTCACACCTTCTTGTCAATTGTCAGACACAGATCTCCTTGATTATCACTACAAAAGGTTTTTTTTCCTCCTGCTTATAATGGCTCATCCAAATTAAACAGCCTCTTAGAATTGGTGTGATAATTTCCAACTTTTTATGCTTTCTGTGTATATAAATGCATCTTATTTCTGTGTGTTCCATTTTATGCATCCAATGAAGTGGGCTATAGCCCACGAAAACTTATGCTGATATAAATTGGTTAGTCTCTAAGGTGCCACGAGTATTCTTTGTTTTCTTTATGGATATAGACTAACATGGCTGCTAATCTTAAACCTGATACTAAAATAATGTTAATGTTTAACAAAAACAGACAAAAGTAAGATTGAATCTCTGGATGTGCTAGGTCTAATGGGATAAGGGTTGGGATACTTCAACACAGATCTTATCCCTGTGTGGATTTAGAGTCATATTTGCTCACATAAAGTAGCAGAACTAGACAGAGACACGGCATCTCTTTTGTGAGGTTCCCAGGCATTCTGAGTAACTTTGGTTTGAAATTAAAAAACCCATTTTGTGAAACCTTCCATGAGACTTTTACAGACATTTTAAGAACAGGTTTTGGTAAATGAGAAAAAAATCATAAATTTTAAATGAGTTTAATAAAAATTTCACTACAATATTATTGTGGAACGTTTAATTAAAATTGAATTTTTATAGCCATTTTTCAACCAAAAAACATTACATGTGAAAATGTTTTACCAACTTTCAATCAGAATGATTTTTGGGGAAAAGGTTTGTAAAGAATTACAATAGTATACACTAAATGTGCCCATACCCTGGGGGCTATGAAAGGAAAACTAACCTTGGAATAAAAAAGCAATTAAGAGAAGATTGGTTCAGAAATTCTTTGGATATCTGAGGATCTTTTTGTTAAGGAAAAGAGCTTTTTATTTATTTATTATTTACTGCTGCAGGAGAATGGCTTTTATCCATTTCCTCTTCAATCTTTTCCCAATTCAGTGTTTAATCCTGCATACCTGGCTGAATGATGGACAGAGAGGAGGATCAGGAACAAGTGTTAATTGCTATATTTTGAGGTTGTCCAATAGCCTAAGATTTCTGACACCTTTTAACTATTACCATGTTGTTTATTATTTGAAGTAATTTCACTGGACTTGAACTTTCTGTTGCTGAGCTGAACAGAAAGATGTCCATTCTTATGTATGGTCCACACAGCCTGACACATGGCCATCTTCATAATGATCAATAGTACTGGAGGCTTATCACTGGTTATAGTACGTAGTTACTGCCTTGTGCATTTTGTTGTTCAGTCCTTCCTGTGACCAGAGAGATTTTAATCAGATATCCTGTAACACTGCTTTAGAAGAAAGATCACAGTTTCACTACATTTATGACCAGGGTACGCAGATATGCCTTCATCTTTTTCTGATTTCTCTCAGGTCAGAGTTGAGGTTTTCTCCAAGCATGCCAGTCAGCAACAGCCCCAGATAACAGCCCGATAGCAAGTTCAGTATAGTTTAATAGAGTACATTTTTATTGGCAAAGTTACTTTGACCTTGTTGTTTGCAGCAGAAAGAATTGAGTTGAACATAAGAACCAAGTCCACTACTAACTTATGGAAAAGGCACTTCTCACATTTGCTGAATGTCATGCACTTTTGATATTTCACCAGTGCAGGCAATAGATTCTGTGAGACAATTCATTGGTAAAAGTTATGTTCTGTATTCCTGTTCATTCTTAGTACCATGCATTTTGCTTAAGATAATTACTTCATAACCTGGTGAAGTCAGAGAGTTTTAGGTAAAACTTTGTGTATTATAATGAGAATGTTCTTTATGCTTGAGCCAGACGGTTCATGAACATTTGTACATGTAATTTCAGAAAACAGATGGGAAAAAATATACTTGAGAGAATGAAACAGTATAAGCAAAATCATTTTAAAACAGCTGATAGTTCATAGTAAAGTAGGGCATCTGATTCTACTTTTACCAGTCACTGAAGTTCTAATTGCTGTGATGTAACTGTGAGTTTTTAATTCTTATTATTAAGGCAGCCTGTTCACAGGGGATTAGATCTGTGACTATGCCCAAAGAGCACATTGCAGTCCAGGAGGAGGGATTCAAAGGTGCACTGAGTGTCACCTTTGCACTCCCTTAATCTCTTGCCTATTGTATGGTGCACATGTTGCCAGGATCAATTAGTAGAGCCCTGCAAATCTGCGGATATCCACTTTATATCTGAGGATGCGGAGATCCGTGGACCATGTTTGCAGATCGCGGATCAGATGCAGGTAGAAATTTTGAATCCCCACAGGGCTCTGCCAGTTAGAACAGCCTAAATGCTATTCTAAATTAGGCTAACTGCCAATGCCCCTAATGAGATGTTATGCTAGCTCCACAATTGTAGGAAGTCCCCCTAAGCTTGAGTGATCTTCCTAGGGAGAGGTATGCCATCTCTATGGCCAGATTATTCTGTCAGTGTGGAGCAAAACAACCACACAGCACCCAAGAATCTGACTCTGAGAGTTAGCAGAAAAGAAACATATGGATTCTCTTTGACCGGACTTCAGCTAAAAGCCATCTGGACTGAATTTATATTTTCCAATTCTATTATACAGGAAATATCTTTGATGTTTCCTCTAACCAGATTTGTTTAGAGAACTAAATATGAGATATATGGGGAAACAAAATACATTTCTGATTCAATCATAACTACTAGTGCTTGTTGTTAGAGATCATTTTTCCATCTTTGGCTCCTACATAAAGCAAGGCTTATCATCAATTGACAATATATCTATCTCAGTTTTATATCTTCATTTACAAGGACTTCCTTGTTACTCTCTTGTAGCCACATTTCTTGGACAGACTAGTGCAAGGTTTTGTTATCACTATGGGTTTGCCAAATTTGTAGGAAAAAATATCAAATATGGTCTAAACCCCAGTGGTCTAATTCCAATCCATTGAATCCAATAGAAGTTTTACCATTGGTTTCAATGGGATCAGTATTGGGCTGCATGAATATACACGAAGACAATAGAGAATTTACACTGTTACATGTGGTTTCTGCTGAGCCCCTAATAGGGAATCAAAAAGAAGAGAATATAGTGTACCTCACAGGAAGAAAACATGTTTTCTCTCTTGAGTTTTAAATGTTGCATTTGATTACAGAACTCTTTGTGATGGTTTTCTCTCTCAGTCTCATCTCTAAAAAGGGACTGCGAGGAGTTAGAAAAGCAAAGGCCACTTTGAAAATGTGCTGTTGTGCTAGTTTATTGCTTCATATGTCATTGATTCATTTAAACAAAAGTTTATTTACTTTTCCCATTGCTGTTTACAGAGCTCAAGGTTCCAGCAAATCCAGGGATACACAAGGAGGCATAACTGATAGATAACACAGTACTCTCTCCCTCCCCCCGCCATCCTCTCAGTTAAGCATTATAGACTCAGACCACACATCTAGGTGAAGATAAGAGCTAAGTGTAAGTAACAGACCTTTTAAATCCAATGTAGCAGCCCCAAGTAAGTTACAGTCCTGATAAACAAATTTGGGGTTGATCTTGCTGCCATTGAATTCTATAGCAAAACTCCCATTGACCTCAACAAGACCAGGGTCCTTCATCTAAACATTTGTTCCTTCACTTGAATATTTAGTTTTAGTAGTATTAAGACATGTCAAATTAAGTTAACACAAATATTCTGGGGATACTATTCAGTAGAGAAATTTGTCTCCCTTCATCACCTCCAAGTTTTTCTAATTCCTTTCAGAGAAATAAAGGAGAGTATTTTAACATTATTGATTTTTATTCAGTATCTTATCACTGCAATAGTTTTAGACTGTGAAAATTCAAAGCCATAGGGTTTGATCCTGCACTGCTAAAGACAATGAGAGATTTGCTATTAATTTAAATGGAAATAAGATGAGACCCCAGGAGAACTTTCTGGAAAATAATAAGAGGATGAAAGAAACAAGCACAAGGAAATTCTGAAGTTTGAGACTAACACTGTTAAACTAAGATGTATGAATTAAAAGTAAGGATAATTAGTGAGAAGTACAATAGTAAAAAAAACCCCTCTGAAATGTAATCACTGCAATTCAAAAGTGTTTTTCATCTGTAGATTCTTCAGTTGTGAGCAATTTGTGCCTTGCCTGTGTTTGGATGATGCTGAGCACACTTGGAGTGCTAAATTAATACAAACATTAAACAATAGGGCTCAAATCACTTTAAAAAAGGTGGGTCCTTATTATTATCCTTTTTTACAGAAGGTTGAACTGAGGAACAAAGCGGAGTAGTAACTTGAAAAAGACCATACAGGAAATCAGTGGCAGAGTCAGGGACAGAATTCAGATTTTCTTCTCCCAACTGTTTCCACAATCCCCTGTGAGCTACTCTCTCGAAATGTAGGTGGCATCTAAAATATCATGAGAGAATTTGGTTTGGACACACTTTCTCCAAAATCTCAATTCTGAAATACCACCTTAATCTAACACAGATAAGAGCTTTGTTGATTTACTTCCTTCATTTCTCAAAGTAAATTATTGGTCTCCTGCACCAATCAGACAACTTCTTAGGAACGTACTTAGACTCAACCTAGTGGAAGTACTAACTTGAACCTGCTTATCTGAGCAGCAGTCTCTATATGGCATTTATTCTCTTGAATTTATCTATTTATCATCTGTTCTGGATTTTATACTGCCACCCATCACTGTAGTATCTGAGCACCTTCCACACAAAATTGATAGCAATAGCAAAGTGTAAAGGCCCATGGGGTCCCAGGCAGCTGTCACACCCTGGCCACCACTGGGCAGCTCATCCCTAGCTACTAGAAGTGAGAGGCTTGCGCAACTCTGACTACTCCCGGAGATAATGTCCATGAGGATCCTGACTGGGGGACGATAAGTAGCCACATTGATTGGCCGGATCTGACTGTTTAAGCCAGAAGGAGGCCCAGGAAATTGTTGAGCACCCAAGAGGCTTCTTGTCTGTTTGCTGCTATGGACCTCACTTTCATTGATCCCTGGACTCTGCTTCTGGCTTTAGCCCTGGCTTGGATGCTGCCTTTGACCACTAGATCTGACTGTTAGATCAGACTGCCCACATACTGGTTCTGACATAAAGTTACTGTTAGTGGATAATGGGGCAGTGGCATTTTTAGGACTTAGCATTCTGTGTTGTAGATAGACTGGTAGAGAATTGTGTTATCTACTGTGGCAAGCCAGAGTTACAGTTTTTCCTCCTCCACCAGCAGGGAATTTCAGGTGAAAGATGATGTATTCTGTTGATTAATTATCAACTGAGGCCATGGTTACACTGGCACTTTATAGCGCTATAAAGCCCCCACGAGCGCTATAACCTACTCTCCGTCCACACTGGCAAGGCACTAATAGCACTATAACCGCGGAGTTGTAGCGCTATTATTAATCCACCTCCTCATGGGGAATAAGGGCTGTAGCGCACCTGCTGTAGCGCTACAGGAAGAATGTGGACACCCACTGCGTATTAATTGGCCTCCAGCCTGTCCCATAATTCCCGTTCGAGCCACTCTGGTCATCACTTGCAAACTCTTTTGTCCTGTCCTCAGGTGACCACACGTCAGACCCGCCCTTTAAAGTTCCAGGGAAATTTGAAAATCCCCTTCCTGTTTGCTCCAGCCAAGCGTGGCGTGCTCTCAGGGAATCCTTGCAGGTGATCATTCTCATTGATCTGATTGATTGCGTGGCGTGGTCTCAGGGAATCGTTGCAGGTGATCATTCTGATTGACCATCATGACTCCACGTGCCATGCCTCCTCGCAATAGGCGATCCCCAGCATGGAGCAATAGTGAGGTGCTGGACCTCATCAGCTGTTGGGGGGAAGAGGCTGTTCAGTCTCAGCTGCGGTCTAGCCGCAGGAATTTTGACACCTATGGGCAGATATCACGGGCGTTGGCAGAAAGAGGCCATGAGCGGGACACTCTGCAGTGCCGTGTTAAGGTAAAGGAGCTTAGGAATGCGTATCGCAAAGCCCGCGAGGCAAATGGCCACTCAGGGGCAGCCCCGGTGACTTGCAGATTTTATAAGGAGCTGCACGCGATACTTGGTGGTGATCCCACGGTCACTCCATCGACCACCACGGACACTTCCCAGCCCACCAGTGAAGGGGGGGGGGTGAGGAGGAGGACGAAGAGCAGGAGGATGAAGAAGAGGAGGAGGATGAGGACGAGGCAGCAGCGATCCAGGGCACGGAGGATTCCCTGGACGCATGCAGCCAGGAGCTCTTCTCAACCCAGGAGGGCAGCCAGCCACAGCGTCCGGCGGTTGCAGGGGCCAGCTCAGCAGCGGATTGCGGAGGTAAAGCTGCTTTTCTATGGGGAAGGCTGGCAGCTTGGGGTGGAAAGGGATGAGGGGGGCATTCCACCTGGAGCTCTGTTCAAGCCAGGAGGAGGGCGGCCAGCCACAGAGTCCGGCGGTTGCAGGGGCCAGCTCAGCAGTGCATTGCGGAGGTAAAGCTGCTTTTCTATGGGGAAGGCAGGCAGCTTGGGGTGGAAGGGGATGCTTGCATGCTTGCCTACATGTGGAATAGTGCATTGATGTAGTCTATCACATCGCGGTAGTCATCATCAGTAATCTCTTCAAAGGTCTCAATAAGAGCGCTTGCAATGCGCCTGCGCAGGTTTCCCGGGAGAGCCAGCGTGGTCCCCGTCCCGGTCACGGTCACTAGTTCCTGCCACTGTGCTACAATGGGTGGGGGGAGCATTGCTGCACATAGGCACGCTGCATATGGCCCTGGGCGGAAGCCGCATCTTAATAAAATCCCTTCCCTTTGCTCCTCAGTGACTCGAAGCAACGAGATATCTTCCAGGACAAACACCTACGGAGAATGTTGGAACAGTGTTCAGAGTTGGGCTCCTGCCACTTACCGGTACTCCCCACCCCCTCCCCCGCCACAGCTTTTCAGGGCAGGGAAAAAATCCTTCCCCCTGCCTGCTGCTCACACTGTGGCTCCTGCCACTTACCGGCACTCCCCACCCCCTCCCCCGCCACAGCTTTTCAGGGCAGGGAAAAAATCATTTCCCTTGCCTCTGGAGTCCACTCACCATGGCAGGGGCTCCGTTGCTGTATCTGTGCTGTCTGCGGGACAGGCAAACGGGGAATGCGGGGGAATGATAGGCATGTCTGCTCTTTACAAGGGAACCACTGTGCAATGTATCTTTTTATTTTAGAAGGGTCATCCTTCACCCCTTCGCCATCGCTCTTATCAACAGCTGAGAGGCTCAGGCGACTGAGGAAGCGGCCACGAAGGAGCAAAGAGGATCTTGTACAGCAAGTAATGCAACAGGCTGTAACGGAGAATCGAGTTGCACAGAGGTGGAGGGAGAATGAGAGCAAGTTGAGGGAGAAGGCGCGGAAGGAGAACGCGATTCACCGCCGGGAAAGCACCGACAAGCTGCTCTCATTACTGCAGCTTCAATTGCAGACTATGCAGCGGCTTGTCACCCTTCAGGAGGAGAAGCTCCGCACCCACCACCCCAATTATCGTTTGCCCCAACTCCCTTCCCCTTCTTTGCCTCTGTACCCTCCAGGCCACTATCATCAGCCAAATGGTTATCACCATCCACAGCTGCCTCCAACCCCTCTGTCTTCACCGAACAACCCCCAGACCCCAGACCATTATCCACTGCAGTCTACCCCTAATAACATGCCTTACTGGCCACCGCAAATGGGGTTCGGGGGACATGGCCACTGTGAGGGCACTGGAGACTCAGAGACCCGGACATACTCCGATCTCTGACTGACCCCACGACACCCCCATTGCACCTCCCCTGCCTTCCCCCTCACATGCATCACAATATTTTCTTTCAGCAACCGAAGTACCTGTTCAATAAATGGTCTTCTTAATAAATGGTTTTTTTTTATTAAGTGTACATACATTATTACAGGCTACAGAAAAGCAAATGCCTGTTCCTGTTAAAAGAATGCTCCCTCCCTCCCTCCCTCCCTCCCTCCATCTGCACCTCACTTTAGAACTGGCTTTCAGCCTCAAAATGCTCCCTCAAGGCTTCCCTGATCCTAACAGCCTCGCGCTGGTCCCCTCCATGAACCCTGCTCTCTGGCTGGGCATATGTGGCCTCCAGGCGTTGAACCTCAGAGGACCATGCCTGAGTGAAGCCTTCGCCCTTCCGCTCACAAAGATTATGTAGGGCACAGCATGCGGAAATAACCGCGGAGATACTACCCTCGGCCAAGTCTAGCCTCCCATAAAGACAGCGCCAGCGCGCCTTGAGACGCCCAAAAGCACACTCCACAGTCATTCGACAACGGCTAAGCCTGTAGTTGAACCTTTCCTGACTGCTGTCCAGGCTCCCTGTGTACGGTTTCATGAGCCAGGGCATTAAAGGGTAAGCAGGGTCACCAAGAATCACTGTGGGCATTTCCACTTCCCCCACGGGGATCCTCTGGTCTGGGAAAAAAGTCCCGCCTTGCAGCTTCATGAACAGGCCGGTGTTGCGGAAGATGCGTGCGTCATGCACCTTTCCAGACCAGCCAGCGTTAATGTCAGTAAAACGCCCACGGTGATCCACAAGCGCCTGGAGAACCATGGAGAAGTACCCCTTTCGGTTAACGTACTCCTCAGCTAGGTGGGCGGGCGCGAGAATGGGTATATGGGTCCCATCTATCTCCCCTCCACAGTTAGGGAAACCCATTTGTGCAAAGCCATCAACAATGTCATGCACATTACCCAGAGTCACGATTTTTCGTAGCAGGATGCGATTAATGGCCCTGCACACTTGCATCAGCACAACTCCAACGGTCGACTTTCCAACCCCAAACTGGTTGGCCACCGATCGGTAGCTGTCTGGGGTAGCCAGCTTCCAGATCGCGATAGCCACCTGCTTCTCCACCGGGAGGGCAGCTCTCAGTCTGGTGTCCTTGCGCCGCAGGGCAGGGGCGAGTTCAGCACACAGTCCCATGAAAGTGGCTTTTCTCATTCGAAAGTTTTGCAGCCACTGCTCGTCGTCCCAGACTTGCATGACGATGCGATCCCACCACTCTGTGCTCGTTTCCCGTGCCCAGAAGCGGCGTTCAACAGCCGTGAGCATGTCCGTTAATGAGACAAGAAGCTGTGTGTCGAATGCATTCACCGCTTCGATCTCGTCTTCAGAATCATCACTGTCATCCTGCATGTCAAGGAATAACTCCACTGCACACAGAGATGTGCTGGCGACAGTCGTCAGCATGTCCCTCAGCAGTTCTGGATTCATTGCAGCACTCAACAATGGAAGACGGAGCGTGCCTTGCTGAAACCCTTGAAAGATGGCGCCGGAGGTGGAAGAAAACACAGGGATTGCTGGGATATGCCAAAAAGCATCATGGGTAGTTGAAACAGGATATAGAATGCCCCGCAAGTGACGCCCCCCCCACCACAAGCCATTGCGCCAGATCAGGAAGAGGTGTACTGTGGGATACATGCCCTAATGCGCTGCTCTTGATGCCATATTAAGTGCCGCAAATGTGGCCATGCTATAGCGCTGGAGCATCTCAGTGTGGACATACAATAGCGCTATTATTATTGCTGTATAAGGCGAGCGCTATAAGCAATAGCGCTATAATTTTGTAAGTGTAACCATACCCTTAGTAGATTAAACTTGTAAAGCTAGAGACAGATATATGCTTGAGTAGCAGATAAACATGGTGCAAAAAGGAACATGTTCTGCCTTCCCGAGGAAAGCTATTACTTAAGATGTCTGTGGAGGAGGCAAACTAATGTTGGATGGCTTATGTGCCCCTCCTATATGCCGTACCAGAGGCAGGCCACTTTCTTTTGACTGGATATTCCTCTCACTCTCATTAGTCTTAGCTGTTGGAAAGCTCTGTCTTTGCAAGCAGGTCTTCCAGCAAGTCCCCAGGGGGTTAATCCAATGGGTGGATGGTTCCCACTCTGCCTTTACTTTTATCATATTATACAGGATTCCAAAAGACAGTTGTGTGCTGTTTGAAGCCATATCCAGAGCACAGCCGTGCACATTTGAGGGTAAAGAATAATGATGCTCTCACTTGCACCTTGCTCTGATATTTCTAACTGTTATCTCTATTGGCCTCAACATTAATATTTCACATTCACACAGTTCTTTCACGTTGGGGATTCCAGATTTATTTTAGCCTTGGTATTTCAGTTATTTGCAGGCACACTATAAATCAAAATGACATAATGTTTGCTAATTTAATACCTAAGTTATGTGTATCAGCTAGAACTAATAGATCACCAATTTAGGGGAACAGACACATCATCAAACTGCATATTCTGATTCTTATTTTCAAGTTATTAAGAATACTATATAGTCCATTATCCTAACATATGGACACTTCATAAGGATTTTTCAAGTCACTTCTTTTTCACTTAGTGTGAAGCTCTGAATTAACCTCCCCAAAAATGTGTAGGAAACTATTAAAAGGTCAGTGTTTGGCAGCAGGAAACAGTTGCTAAACAGTTATCCTGGTTATTTCCTGTTATAATTACAGCGAAGGCTATGATTTCTCAGATACCATTTAGTGATAACTGTTGGCACATTATAATTTTTGGAACAATAACCATTATTTCTTCATGACTGTCCTCGATAGGGCCTCTCCTAACATTTACTGATACTGAACTTCTGGTACAGAAAATGTTGGACTGTGCCAATTGCTTTATGACTCTGGAGTCTTAAAGGGAACTATGCATATTAATATGGTCATCACAAACATGACCGGCTCCAGGCACCAGCCTAGGAACATGCCTGGGTTGGCACTCTGTAAGGGGCGGCATTCCAGCCAATCTTAGAGCGGTGCTCCTCTGGCCATGCCACCCCTTTTGCTCTTATGGCCACACCCTGCCCCGGCTCCTCCAGCCACACTGTCCCCCCTGCTCCTCTGTCCACGTTGCCCCCCACCCTTTTCTTTTCGCTCGGGCAGCGCTCCTCCGGCCACCCTTTTTTTTCCCTTGGGGTGGCAAAAAAAGTTAGAGCAGGCCCTGATTGCAAAGGAACTTGTATTCTTACTATGGGTCTTTGGTACAATGGCCAATAGTCATGCCACCTGAAAATCTATCCCCGTAAATGGAATATGGGGAAAACCAAGTCAGCATGAGATTTGGTGGTAAGAAAAGAGCATTTAAAAAGCAGCAAGTCAAGCAAAGGCATTTTGTCTGATGTTTCAAGGTATTAAATAACAATTTGGGGAATCTAATGCGTACAATCAGCTCTGGTTACATACAGCAAAATATAGCATGTCTTTAGTATTCTGGACACAATTTTCTACTTGAATAATGCAAAACCTTGAGAAGAAGCTGCATATAAATCATTCATGAATAGAGCCTCTATTTTTTTCTTACTTGAAGCTATTTACTGTAAATAGGATGGGATAATCTCTCATGTAATGTGATCATTGCCTAATTACAACACAAAAGAGAGCTCTTTCAGCATGTTGGGCATAATATTGTTGAAGCTATGTTTAAAAAAAACAACAACCCTAAAAGCAAATTGCTTGATTTAGTAAAAAAAAAAAAATAGACTAAATTAAGTATTTTGTTTTCTGTTTTGAACACTGTCAATGAGCTGCAAGAAAATATAAAATTGTTGGTGGTAAAATTTGAAGATTACACAAAATTGGAGGACTGGTGATAAATAATGACTGGAACAGGTGATTATACAGCGCAATCTGGATCATTTGGTAAGGTGGTCCAATGTGAACAACATGCATTTTAATTACAGCTGATTGAAGTTGTTGTTTGACAGAAAACTGGTTTTCTGGAAAAACAGTTTTTTGTGAAAAGTATATCTTCTTTCCATGGAAAATTTTGATTTATCATCAAAACCCCAAAATATTTCGATTCAGATACGTTGTCACAGTCCCTCGTGAGAGTTGTACAATAGTATAGCTCAGAGGGCTAACATGATCTCTGGGGGTAAACAGGGGAATATCAGTTAGAAGCAAGGAGGTGGCATTTGTAAGCACAAGGATGTTCAAAAATTGGAAAGGGTTAAATAAAAGAACTACAAGAAGAGTCTGAAGACTTGAAAATATGCCTTACAGGAAGAGACTTAAACTCAATCTCTTTAATTTATGCAAGAGAAGGAAATTAAATCACCTCTTAAAGTACCTAATGGATACAAGATTTTTGCTAGTAGATGGCTTTTCAATCTAGCAGAAAAAAAGCATAACGAGATCCGCCATTGGAAAATGAAGCTAGACAAATTCAGACTAGAATAAGGTGCAGGTTTTTTTTAAAAACAGTGAAGGTGATTAGCATTGGGACAACTTACCGAGAGACATGGTAGATTCTCTATCCTTTGCAGTCTTTAAATTAAGACTGGACATCTTTCCAAAAGATATGTTATAGTGCAAACAGACATTAGTGCTTAATGTAGAAATTACTGAGTAAGGTTCTCTGGTGTTTTTTAAGCAGGAAGTCAAACCAGATGATCATAATGTTCCTTTCTGGCCTTAAAAATCTATGTATCTGTGAACAACATTTGAATTAGTTTCACTCAGTGATGCAATTCATTTTTTAAAAATAGAACAATATAAGAAAGTGATTGTTAATAGATTAATTACGGACAGAGAAAGCTGACTTTTCTCTCTGGTGCAGAGGAACCTGAATTCAGTGAAGTCTGTGCATTTTCACTTTGTGAGAATCAATATCTTTGGAGCTTGGGCAAGAACCTACCTTTTGCATCCCACTACTACAATTCTGGAGGCCCAGTGCACAGGATACTTTTGAAGACCCCATTAAGTACTGGAGTTGTGATTCCCTCTAGAAACCAGACATTTCCTCCCCCTTGACAGTTTGGGGTGTCTAATGCGTACAAGGGATTTAGATGTACAACTTCCATTAATTTCAATGACAATTGTGCTTATCCGTGCCCTCTGCAGCTTTAAAAATGTCAGCCTTCCTTAAAATGTATTAATTTAATTATGCCTTCGAGTGATTGGGTGAGTTGTTTGAGTGAGTATTTCAGTAGGCTTAGTTCAGTTTAGTAGCTGGATCTGTTTGGTGTGGTGGTTCTCATATGTTTGACTATAAGAATAAAGCAAAATAGTATGAAATACACATTGATTGTTGATGTTAGATTCATAATTGCACTTTAATGACTACACAGAAAACACCTTATACATTCCTCTTTTATTTTGTCTTGATCTATTTTCTAAATCACCACATTTTATATATGACTCATTAAGTAAAGTAGCATGTCGTGATTATGGCTGCACTTCACTCTGTTTTGTCTTCCAATCTTTGTTCTAGTTCATCTACCTTTTCATCTGTTGTTCTGAAGCTTCATTTTAAATCTGCAATAGAGTTTTCACATTTACCAAATGAATATGCACTGTTGTTCCTTTGTCTAACAGCTTTAATTTCCTTTTGAAATCCTATCATTGCACATATTACTGTTTGCCTGTCAATTCTCTTTACAAAAGGGGTAAGTAGTCTCCTCTATATGCAAGATTTATCATTGTGAATATTTGGGATTATAGAAGGTATTTTATGGTTAATTATACTTGTGTCTCCAATTTCAGTATAGATGGTAGCCTTTTGCTAAACTATTGGTTTAAATTCTTTTGAGTATACCTCATCAGTTTTAATTTTTCTGGTTAATAGTAATAATAATAATATTTTACACTTATACAGCACTTTCCCTCCTAAAGGATGACAAAGTGCTTGTGAAGAATGTGGTAATTAACCAATTTTTTTTCCGGATCTAGTATATATCTCTTTGGTGTTGGAGGTTATTGTGTGGCTGGTTCTATGGAATCCTAAGGATTAAGTCCAGCATGAGTTCTTCCAGGAACCCAGAGGAACTCTGAAATCTTGAACAAAGGGTCTTTGGAATGGATAAATGCTTATGAGCTAAGGATGAGCGAGAGACACTGAGAGAATCAGACTCAGAGGTATAGACTGCCTGGGCAGTCTGCCTTGTTCACACAATGCTGTGAGCCTACCTAAAACAAAGGGCAAGGTTTAGATAAGATGATGTATCTAGGCTTTTATTATTTTAACCCTTGCCTCTCTGCTTGTGATATTCAGGGGATTAATAAATCAAACCGCATTTTCATGCTGGTCACAAGTTTTTGGAAAGAATTCTAGAGCAGGGGTCAAACTGAAGTGACCCTGCTAGAAGTAATATGGTTCTGGTAAACAAAGGGGCTGTAATGTAATGATCTAGCCTGAACGTGAGTACTTAGCAGGGGTGCCCATGGAGAGACTGAGAATGGAAGATAGGTACCACCCACCCTTGGAACTGTCACTGCGCTCCTACAAGCAGTGGGTTAATCCTATCCTTTTAAATTGCAGTGGACTCAGCTAAGGACTAGAAGCCATACACTTTTGAGTTCTGTCTGTCCTTCAAAGGAAAGGATAATCCCCTTGTCACAGGGCTAAAGACCCTGCTTCTCTGCAGAACTGAAATCAGAGTCTAAATGCCAGATCCAAGAGTCAAGAGAAAAGCAGAGGCAGGAATCAGAGGCCAGGGTCAGCACTGGATTACCAGAAGTCAAGGGAGGCAGAAGCAGAGCTGAGTTTATGAACTGGCTTGCTAGTTTCCTCAGTCAGTCAGGCATGGTGATCCATCAGGAGGCCTAGATGGCTCATGTTAGGAGTGCTCAGCAGGTGCATTTGCAGGATCTTACTCTTGACAGCACAGCTGATACAGTCCTTAAAACAAACATATAGCCTCCCTGTCCACTAATAAGAAGTAGACAGAGGAGCACTGTCTTGCCCTACCTTGTGGGGGCTGGACTAGAAGACCTCTTCAGGTTCCTTCCAACCCTGATAGTCTATATTCTATGATACCCCCCATCAAATTGAGAGCAGATCCAGGATGTGGCTCAGTACCTTAAATTTCTCACAGTTAATCTCCAGAGTCCAGATCCAATACATGGCTGGCTGTACTCCGGACTGGATCCTCAAGCTATGGATATGGACATAGGGCCTGATCCTTATATCTTCCTAAGATTACCAGTAGAATTAGAATATTGCTGTATTTTGTATACCTTCAATTTCATAAACAGAATTGGTGTTGGTGGCTATGATAGCAAAATGCTAAGTTTTTTCTTCTGTTGAATTGTATGTTTATTGACTGTTCTTCTTCTTTTGGTTCACTCATTGTAATAGCACTAATTATTTTATTCCTTGGCAAAAAAATAAACCTATTAAAATGGAGAAATGTTACTACCTATCAGTAACTTATGGGTAAGAACCTTACAGGAATGTTGTAATTATCCCAAAACCAATAATGAGAAAACCCAATTAGGTTATATACTTAAAAGAAATCCAAAGATGTTATGGTAGGAAATGTACAATTAAGACATCTAAATAACCTGAACTCTGTCCCTTTTGGACGCAGTGCTATAATTGTCTTTTTAGTGTAGTGGTCCTAGGTTAGAGTAAACTGTTGATTAAAGACATCTTCCCTCTCCCCCTTCATTGTGTTTTTACAGGGCAAAGGTAGGGTTGTTGGTGTACCATTACTATGCATTTCTTACCATAACACGTTTGGATTTCCTTTAACTGTAACTATAATTCTGAATTTTCTAGGTTTGCAGTGCTTGGTTTTAGAATCATCATAATATCCTTGTAATGATTCTACTCGTGAGGTTTGGAATATAAATCAGCAATTGAACTGTGTCTTAATGTAGTTTTTGTCTGGGAATTTGTGTGGTTTTTTTAAGTATTGAAAATGTCAGACACAATAATTGAACAAGAACTTTAAAGAGAATGCTATCATGCAGTATTTCTAATGATTCAAAGATATCAACCTTAAATAATTTTTACCTGTAAGTTCTCAGGAAATTTGCTCAGTACTCCAAAAGTAGGTGCTGTAAACTTGAGCAGGATGTGCTGTATCTTCAAAACAAATAGACTGAATCCATTCATTAAGTGTACAAACAGAAACAAACAAAAAAAAATCCCTCAGCTTTAACTATGGAATAATGACCAGCATCCCCATAGTGGGTCAAGCAAACTGTTGAATACTGAATTTTAAATGCTATATCAGTTCTAATCAAATTCTCTCTCTGGTGTCTTATTTAAATTGTTCTAAGTTTTTTTTTTTCTTTTCTTTTCTTTTTTTTTTTTAAAACCAGTATGCTGCACCCTTAAGCAATCTGTTTAACCCAGGGGTATTTGCAGTTGTTTTCCACTGTCATCTAGAAAGCATATGTCCTTTTAAATGAAGGCCTATATTTTCCTTTTTTATATAAACCTGTGACTAGTGACCATCTTATAAAGACTTCTACCATATTAAATACAGCCACAGAGGTCCACCAACTGAACAATCCATTATTTTGTAACACCATTCTTTGCTCTGAGAATAAATTTATTGTACTTTAAAACAGAATGCTATCAGCAATCCATTTCCTCTAGCTGCATAACACTCTTCTACCAATCTGAAACTGTCCTATTTCACTTATTCTGTGCCAGTCAATGAACTGTAAGTACTTTTTTTTTGAAGGGTAAGGGCACTGAGGGACATGTATAATTCAGGAACTTCTTGATATGCACCAGCCAACTGTCCTGATATGTTAATCCACTCACAGGGGGCTTTTATTTGATGTTTAATGTAAATCTAGGTTTGTGAGTTTCAACATTGTTACCGAAGATATAAT
This sequence comes from Dermatemys mawii, assembly GCA_007922305.1. NCBI lineage: Eukaryota > Metazoa > Chordata > Testudines > Dermatemydidae > Dermatemys > Dermatemys mawii. The sequence goes on along the minus strand of ML677333.1, from coordinate 17,252,006 downwards.
ATAGTAGCAGTTCTGGAACCAATGACATCTGAGAATGTCAGTTGTTTACTATGAAAGCTATTTAACATGGTTCCCATGTACAGAGGAAAACAATGAACATTCACATGCTATTTTTAAAGCACAAAGGAATACTCTGGTAATCTTTTTCTTCATCCTAGCTGTCTACCTCCAAGGAATTAGCTGCTTGGTTACCAGAAATCCAAGCCATCCTGAGAAAAGAAGATTCTCTCACAGTAGGGGGAATTCAGTCCATTTCACATGGTGCAGGTGCAGAAAGCATAATATATTTGCAGTACATTTAATTCAATCTATAACTACTATTCAGTTTGTGGAATGAAAAACCCTCTGCCTTATGCACACACAAAAAGGAAAGAATGAAAAATCTATCTTGCAGAGAATTTAGGTCAATCAATTTTTACAGTCTTTCCTTAAGCTAGCCAAGAGCTTAGTCACTAATAAAGCCAGTAAATAGAATCCTGCTTTATTAAAATAAATTGAAAATCTCATATGTTAGTTGAATTAAATATATCCGTTGACATTCAGTGGTCAGTACAGGATTTTACAATGTGCGTTAGTGGGGGAAGGCGGGGAGGTAATGGAAAGCAAAGCCAAAATTAGGGAAGAGGCATAGCTTCTGTCTCAGACCAAGGCCCTGAACCTGGAATTTGTTAAGTACACCCATAAAAAGCCTCATTAACTTCATTGGGGCCATATCTGGATGCAGGGGTCTGCACATGCAGAACAACTTGCAGGACTGAGGCCTTAGTGCTCCAATGTGCTTAGCCCAGCACTGATGCATAAGGAAGGGTGGGTGAGAATGTGCAAACAACCTGCACCCTTTTAAACTCCTGCCCAGTCCTGTTGGGGAACCCAAGTACTGCTTTCTGTTAGCATCCTTATGACAAAAGCTACTTGAATAGAGTTGGATTATGCACTGGCTGATGGTGAGCCTGACCCGTTCTAATAGATCCATCCCTTCTTCATCAGCCAATAGAGCTGGTCAGGCAATGCTACAACCCTTAGCAGAGTGGTGGAGCTACTGCTCCAACTTGCACAGCCTGGAAGTCTCTAGGAGGAATTCTAGTCCATCTCAGCGGCAGTCTTCACAGGCAGTAGAACATTTAGGGATCAGGGTGAGATGTGTGAAAGCCAGAGACAAAGGCACCTTGTCTGCTGACCAAGACATGATACAACCTAACAACCCCCTGGACAAAATGCAAAACCCATCTCTTGGCCATAATGTATCATTCCTATACAGTAGACTCTTGATTATCCAGGATGCCAGGGAAAAAAATAATCCTGGTTAATAAAATCCCAGATAATCACCATCCATAGGAAATATGGAGTGGGGGGTTGGTTCACCAGCCGCCCTGCGCCCGGGGGAGGGGTGTTGGTTCACTGGCTGCCCTGAGTCCTGGTGGGGTTTTTGGTTTCTTTTGTGCTTGGGGTTGCAACAAAGCCAGAGCCAGCCCTGTGAGTTACGTGTATTTTTGTTTTGACATCCTGGTTAATCCACATCCTGGTTAAACCAATCCTGGATAATCGAGAGTCTACTGTAATTAGATCAACAGAGGTGGGGAGGCGGGAACCAAAATAAATCAGGAAACAGCCTCCCTCCTCTTCCAGCAGTTGTGGAGAAAGAGCAGAGGGATCTGAGAGACACCCTCAGCTAGGATTCATGTAATCTTGTTATGCACCAAATGATGAACACAGTATCAATATGAGAGTGGACTGGGAAATTAATTGTTTCCCATTAAATTTTTGAAAAAAGAAAATATTTCATTTTCATGATATTTTTAAAAAATCCAGTTTAAGATGAAAAACCTCAAAAATTGTCACACAAATGGATATTTTTCACAAAATTTTCCATATTGTTGAAAAGTGCATTGAGCTCTAAAATCTCTCCACATCTTTGCTTCTCCACAACTAGGCTAAAGTCTGCACAACTTTGCATCCTCCCTGTATCTCTAGTCAGGTTTCCTTCTAAATTTCATCCTGGACCCTATGTTCCACCAATTCCACTGGCCTTGATGGTCACATATTCTGTTTCTCCCACTCACAGCTCCAGGTATCTTTTCATGTATTTCTTGCATCTGGATTTCCCTCCTTCTCTGTGCACTGCACCTTCCCTGCCCCCCTTCAAATTCTCTCTCAAACCATTTTTTTTTTTCAGTGAAAAGTGGAAAGATACAGAGAAAGGGGAGAGCACATAATGGAATGCTATGGATCATTTTAAGATTTTATCAGCATGAAATTGGAGAGGACCACATCATTTACTAGAAGTGAAGTCTGTGGGTGTGGGAATAAGAGGAGGTCTCTGCACTGGATCAGGCCTGCAGGGAGCTGAAGGCAGGATCCAGGCAGAAGAGCCTACCCTCATAATTCTCCACAGTAACCCCCTGTGTAGCAGGAAAGAGGGCAATACAGAAATTGCCCCACATTAGCATCTTCCAAGCCACCAAGTTCCCTATCTTGGGGCCTTACTGAAAGTTTCCCAATTTCCCAATCTACTGCCAGTAAAGTAAGGTTTTAACTTATCACCATATTAAGAAACAAACAGATTGAGTCTCAAAAGGGGGTACTTAGCACCTTATTAGGGAATAAAAGATGATTCAGAGAGTAAGGGCAGGAAGCAAAAGGCTGATTCAGAGGACAAGGGATAGGGTGGGTACCAAGAAGAGGGTTGGGGATAAAAGGTGCTGTAACCATAACTCTGGGCTCACTCTGTTGGTCACAAGACAGAGGAAAACAAGTGGTCTTGGTGCTGTAACTGAATAAATTGCCTCTTACCACTCCACCCAGACTCATCCCTTATTCGACCGTGCAACAAAGTCATAAATGACTTATGCAGGCCATCCCAAATGAGTGATGACAAAACTTTTATACCATACCCCAGTGCATGTGTTCTGTACGTGCCACATATTTTACAGGGGGAAAAAAAACTATTTGGGATTTTTTTCATTGTTACTATTTTCCCATTTCTCTAAACTTGGATAAATGCCTCAACTCTGAAATCTGTATGGAAATTATTATATAGTTTTGTATTGTATAGTTTTATTGATTATAAACTCTCCTATCCTAGCATTTTGTCTGAGACATTTGGATGATCCAGGTGAACATGCAAATATATAAACAACACTTCTATCAGCTGTAGGGAATTATTTGGCTAATGAGCACTGATATCCTACATTTCTCCCAGCATTATAAATGCTCAGAATGATGAGAGAGTGTGTGTATGTGGAGGGGGTGGGGATTTGGAACTAAAAAAACAAAATCACTTAATGCTATACTGCCAAACTGGCTGCCTCATTAATGGTGAAACAGGAGAAATTAGACAAAACTGTCTTTTGTGAGAGATCCTGACCAGAAAAAATAATTGATGGATTTTATTTAACTCCATTTATATTTTATACACTGAAAAACTGAGTTTAAAAGATTCATCTTAATGCAGAAGTTTATTTAAAATCACACTGTATTTGTCTTTAAATTCTTATGCTCAATTATTAGTCCTAATGTATAAAAGAGAACAGATCAGCCTATTAAATCCTAGACAAATTCAAACTAGGAATAAGGTGCACATTTATAATAGTGAGGGGAATTAGCCTCTGGAATAACTTATCCAGGATGTGGTGGGTTCTCTGACACTTGCAGTCTTTAAATCAAGACTTTTTAAAAGACATGTTATAGTTCAAACAGAAGTTGTGGACTTGATGCAGAAAGTATTGGGTCAGGTTCTCTGGCCTTGTTTTGCAGGTGGTCAACTAGACGATCACAATGGTCTTTTCTAGCTTTAAAGGGTATGTCTATGCAGCCCACAGGAGCGAACCTCCCAGCCCAGATTGATGGACTTGGATTAGTGGGATTTGTGTTAGCACTATAAAAATAGATAGCACTTTGAAGCTGTGGCTCAGGCTGGAGCTTGGACTCTGAAGCCTTGGGAGGAGGGTGAATTTTAGAGTCTGAACTCCAGCGCAAGCTGCAACTTCAAGGTGCTGTATATACAGCTGTTTTTAGGGCACTGGCACAAGCCCCTCTAGCCCAAGTCCAACAACCCTGCTGGGAGTTTTGCTTCCGTGGGCTGGAAACCTACCCAAAGTCTAACTAGTTCATATTCAGTTTGGGTCAGCGTCAGTCATTTCAATACAAAGAGAGAGAAGGTCCTGATCCAGCAAAGCACTTAGGCATATGCTCAAAGTTGTGTGTGCCTAAGTGTTTTGCTGGATTGGACCTTATGTAGGAGATTTTAATAGAATTTGTGCTTCTAATTCCCTTGGCTGCTTTTGAAAATGGTGTCTTATCTGCATGCAGAACTTGGATAGAAAGCATTCAGACTTATGAAGAAGACTAAGGGGCATGGATTTATTTTGGAATCTAATTTTGACTCATTCAGTGGCATACCTGTGATGGTTCTCAAAGAGAGTTTAGAGGCTCTAAAATTAGAAGATACACCTATGGACTCATGAAAACCAAAAATGCAACACTCAGACTGAGATTTTTATGCATGTGAACTACGACTTCTCAATCAGCCCGAGTATCTCTTGATCAAGATTGCCACCTAACTAAACTGTGATTTCTGCAAATCAGTAGCAGCCTAAGATAGAAAATAAGTGTCTTGATAGGTATAGCCAAGTAGTTTTACTTTAATAACAAACAGCCCTATTCATGGATAGTAAAATAAAACAGTCCCAGCCACATGTGAGAACCTCTTTTAGCAGTACTGGAAAATATTAATAGTTTAACTTATGATGCTAAAAGAACCATATAAAATCATATCTTTTTTCTAACTTAACCCTCAGAAGGGCCACATTGTATTCTTTACTGTACTGGTATATGGCTCTGGGGGCAGTACAGAGACATGATGTTCCAGGAGAGCTCATAGATGCAGAATCTCTTCTTAAGTTCCCAGTGCATGTGGTTGAGGGGCAGACAGGAGGAGAACTGAGCCCCAAGCTGAACTGTACTTTGGTGGCATGCTCTCTCCAGGGGGCCTTGCTGTTGTGCTGGTTTGTGCAAAGTGGGTGCAGGCCCTGGGCCAAGCTATATGAAAGGAGGTGAAATAGAGACTGTTTAAGAGAGAGGCCATGGAATTCCCAGTCCCCATACACATTAACCATTGGAGCTGGCAAGGCGTGAATGAGGTCCATTTTCCTGTACTTTTCCAATAATGTAACCAAACTTTTTGCATCTAAGGCCACACACAGCAAAAATTAAATTTAAACTCTAGACCCAGTTAGAAGCCAAGAAATCTGCACTCAGTTGCCGATTTTTGTTTAGGAGTGATGCCTCCAGCAAAACCTGTGGGACAGACAGGGAAAGCTATAAGCACTCCAACCCTATTCAGTCTCCATTGAAGATTAAAGGAATCTTCCTATGAACTTCCAGGATAGCTGGATTGGGCCCTAAGAGAGAAGCTTACCTGGTCATTGAGCAGAAACAGGACATTGTGACTTAGGTGGCCAGCCACAGCTAACCATTACAGTTCAATTTTAGTGTTGCCAACTCTTGTGATTTTATTGCAAGCTTCACAGTATTTGTTTGCTCTATTCCAGATCTGGTTCCCCTGCTGAATGCCTTAATTTTCACTCCTTGGTATCAGGAGGGCTTGAATAGATATTAGGGTACTGATATTAAGAATCAGGGTGGCTTTGCATATGGTTAGTGGGTTGTGGGCGGGCTTACCTGCTGCCACACCTAAATAACCAGCTATAGTACACACTATCCCCACTGCCTCAGATCAGTTTTTCTCAATCTCTAGCTGCCCCAAATTCTGGTCTGAAGACATACTGTATCACCACAATGGATACATGTCCTCCTGACTCTTCTATAGGTGAAAATACACTCAGAATATCCCTGGCCACTTCTTGGACTTGCCTTCCCTGGTATCAAGCATCAAATCTAGCAAATTTTCAGTGATCACACAGTACAAAAAGTAGTTATCAGTTAAATGTGGATAACAGATTGCAATTTCCTCCTCCAAAGGTATCTGCTAGCATCCATTTCAGAAGCAGAAAAAGAGGCTGAAATTCATCAAGTGTATTAAATGCTGTGAATTATTCGCTCTATAATGTTACCATAGTTACAGTTATTCTCACATCATTTTTTTCTTTTTATTCATATGCCTTCACTGTAAATAGTTTTATTTTTCTAAGCATACCATTTACAAAATGAATAAGAAATAGAGTTCACAGGAACATCAATATTGATATTATATCCCATGTATTTTTTTGGCATTGACATTGATGTTCCTTTGCATAAGTGCAGCATGACATTCATATAAAGCAGTCGATCAACATTACTTTGCTGCTTTTGATTTCCATACTGATGTCAATGCATACTGTTACCTAATGAAGACATCATAAAAATAATATCAACTCTTATTTTGCCACCATTGCAAAGTACATTACTATTAATATAAAATATTGTTTCATAGCTAGACTTACTGCCAACCATATTAGAATAAATGCACTTCATGAGAATATTAATGGCTTTTTTTAGAAAAAGAAGTCTATAATGAAACTGCCATACAGACTTTTTCAATTAATTCCCATCTTCCTATTACATTTTTTTTCTGGTTGTTGCCAGCATAATGATCTTTCTGAGGTTGATCAATTAGCTTATTCTCCAGTAATGGAGGACTAGTCAACCAGAGAGATTGCAGTTCTTTAGGGGACAAAGAAAACAAACACATGAATACTTGAAGCAAGAGGCCATTCACCAAAGGCTCATTTATCAGAATAGCTTTGTGCTCTACTCCGGATTGTTTGCACCCTGCAAATCCCTTCTAATTTGAAAAGCTTTTTGGTCATGATGCTTTTTACATACTTCTCTGAGCCTTAGACAATACCAGTCTTAACTCCCCCACCCCCCCCAACCCCCTCCCAAAAAAGGAAAAAGAGTGAGTGAGTAAGGAAGTAACCTAAACTTATACTGGAATAACTAGGAATAACTGAAATGTGTATAAGAGAAGTGTAATCCAGCATTTCAGTGTAAAAGTAAAACAGAAACAAACAAGCATACCTCTCAAGTCTCATAATGGCCTGTAAAAAGTGACACACACACTAATATGAATGAAAGGTGGAATCAGCATAGTACCTTCATTACTTTATAACTCCTTTTGTAAAGAACAACACACAAGAGAACCTTGAATATGAGCTACAGTGATTTTTTAAGAAATTGTCTGTGGTGCTGAGCAAGGCCTTTCTGAAAATCGTAGTAAAAAGAAATGACTTTTACTTTCCTAGTGAATACAGTACATTGATTTGGAATACAGCCCTCCAAAGACAGCAGCAAAACATGAGCTAAACATTAATAAAATCATACAAATAGTGATGCTCAGTTGAAATGTCATTTTCAGAGGCCTCTAGACACAGGCATAAACTTGTATTGATTTAAAGTTACAATTTTGCAGATAATTTGGAGGTTTGACAAAATGTCTGATGGAATTATTGTTGAATTTTTGGTCTGATAGTTTTACTCAAGCAGTTAGGATACTGAGTTAGTCTACATAATATTTTTGTTGTTCAATTTTTCAAGAATGTTGGTTTTGAAATACAATTTTAGAAAGTACAAAATGAGAATAATCACAAAAACATAGACAATTACATCATCTAATTTAGATATTAATTAAGGGATATATGGTACAGCTGTATGATGTTTATCTGTCTCTCGTTTATCTATCAAACTATCTTCCTTCCTTTCATTTATTTTAAAGTTGCCCATGTGGAACTTCTCTTAAAAGACAAATTATTTTTAACACTTCGAGTATTTCACCATTACAAATTAATACACAAATCTTTTGTTGATAATGTATTGAGATCTTTCTTGATGTCCATGTGTAACTTTTCACTCTATCTGCTCTTACTATCCACTCTGGAAAGAAATAAATCCATTCTGGAAATCATGATTAACACCCTACACCAAGTGTGAAGTTCATTTCTGTACAGAGGCCCAACACAATTCCTCTGCACCATTTAATGTTGTTCCAGGAATTTTGCACTCACATGCAATTTCAGATTAAGTCTTATGGGTGTAGCTGATAGAATTCAGATATGTAACCACCTCATCATGTTACTAATTGATCACCCCAGCTTTACTGCACCTGTGATTGATCATGGCGCATGAATCAAAAGAATGTTTTTGAACCTCTGCCGTTAGGGAAACATCCACAGCTGCTAATTTTCAAAGTTAAATATCCAGAGTTTTCAAATGATTTCTTTTTTAAAACACCAAATGGTTCCCATTTATTTTAGAGACTAACATATTGCAATGTTGTATTCATTTAAATTTAGCATTTTTTCCCTCCAAATGCAACAATTAAGCTTCAAAACTAGATCAAAAATCTGTCTTTCACAATGAACAGATATCCATCTAATAACTCAATAAGCAAATGACAACTACTAACAAAACTGAGTGAATAATTAATAACAAATAACTTAAATAACAAATGTCAACTCTTTTTCCATTTGTAGAATATGTGAAAAGCTGATGATTCTCACAAATTTATTTTATATTTCAAAATGTCCTAAAAGATACTTCTCAACTTTTGTTTAACTTTATGGCTTGCTATTTGAAATATAAAAAGCAAACTGTGTTGCCTTGTTGTGATTGGTTATATAAGAGATATGATATTGTCATATTTCCTAATTGGATAATCATATATTTTATAATAAAGTTTCTACAGTGGACACTTACATAAAATGAATTTGAAATATACTTTCTGTGAATATTCAAATGAGAAATCTTAAAATGTATTTTCTGTTAAAATTTGTGCTAGTAAAACTTGTGATCACTTAGAAACAAAGAAGATACAATACAGAAGAAAAACATGATATAAGGAAATTTAGACCTAAAATGTGAAGGAATATTTCTGGAAATTTGCTTTCAGTATATGCTAAGTTCTACTGACAACATAAGTATATATTGTAAGTAATCATCTGTGATCTACAACCCATCCTGGACAACAATCCCTCACTTTCACAGGCCTTGGGAGGCAGGCCAGTCCTGGCCTACAGACAACCTGTCAACCTCAAGCATATTCTCACCAGCAACAGCACACCGCGCCATAATAACTCTAACTCAGGAACCAATCCGTGCAACAAACCTCGATGCCAACTCTGCCCACACATCTACACCAGCAACACTATCACAGGACCAAACCAGATCAGCCACACCATCACTGGTTCGTTCACCTGCACATCTACCAATGTAATATACGCCATTATGTGCCAGCAATGTCCCTCTGCTATGTACATCGGCCAAACTGGACAGTCCCTATGAAAAAGGATAAATGGACACAAATCAGGTATCAGGAATGGCAATATTCAAAAACCTGTAGGAGAGCACTTCAACCTCACCGGACACACCATAGAAGATTTAAAGGTCAGCATTTTGCAGCAAAAAAACTTCAAGACCAGACTGCAAAGAGAGACTGCAGAGCTGCATTTCATTTGCAAATTTGACACAATCAATTTGGGACTGAATAGAGATTTTGAATGGCTAGCTAACTACAAAAGCAGCTTCTCTTCTCTCGCTATTCACACCTCCAGTTCAGCTGCTAGAGGAACACCTCACCCTCCCTGATTAGGGATAACAAGCTGGTTCAGCCTCATTGGACTAACCTTGTTGTCTCCCACCTGGTTCTTGCCTACCTATTTATACCTTCCCCTGGATACTTCCACTGCATGCATCCGACGAAGTGGGTATTAGCCCACGAAAGCTTATGCTCTAAAAAAATTTTAGTTAGTCTTTAAGGTGCCACAGGACTCTTTGTCACTTCTGCAATTCCAGACTAACATGGCTACCCCTCTGATTATTGTAAGTATGTACACAATATAAGACCAGTATTTTGTAAGTGGAGGATATATACTTGATTACTTCTGGATTCTAAAGCAGACTTTCATCTGGGATCTGGAACTGCAAATGAAACTATTTTTGGAGCTACTTGATGTAATTATCAAATCACTTGCAACAATATATAATTACTCTGAAAAGCGTCATCGTTCATATGTAACTTTTATTTTGTCACTCTTTGGGGGTCTGATTCTGCACCACTGAAGTCAAAGGAAATTTTACCAATATCTTCAGTGGCATAAGGAACAGGCCATAACTGATATAATTTTTCCTAAAAGGAATCAATTTGGGTACAGAACTGTCCATGCCATTTTTATTCCAAAACCTCACAATTTTAAATAACCAAATAAAAGGCTAAAATGTAGAGTTTAGCTCAACCTTTAAACTCAGTGCTTTTGTACGCAGATGTCTTATGTCCTGCTGCATACAAAGCTACTTACATATGCTACATTTATATCTGATAAACTATCAGATATAACTCATATCTAATCTCTGCCTAGTGGACAGAGTTGTGTTGCAAGGAGTTGAGAGCAGGTGACTGGGAGTCGGGAGAATTGAGCATTACTCTTTGTTCTGCCATTGTCACCATTTGTGCCTTTGAGTAAGTCGCTTACATTCTTCATGCTTCCGTTTCACTCTGTGAAATGGGTGGAATGCTTTCATATTTCATAGAGGTGTGATCTTGTTTAGTTACTTAAGACTAGTTTAACAAGGCACATCAGCATGTGCCTCACTTTAAAGTTGTAGTCAATCATAGAATCATACAATCATAGGACTGGAAGGGATGTTGAGAGGTCATCTAGTCTAGTCTCCTGCAATCATGGCAGGACTAAATATTATCTAGACCTGGATTCGGCAGCCTTTGGCACCTGGTCCATCAGGGTAAAGCCATTGGCAGGTTGGGCAGGTTTGTTTCTCTGGAGTGTCCGCAGGCATAGACCCCCGCTGTTTGGGATGTACAAATGTCCACCATTGTAAAAGTAGACCAATGCACTAGCAAAGAGAGAAGTATGTGTAATAATCAATAACCATGCAGCAAGGTTTCATTTTCAGACAAGCCGAGCCCCCACAACTCGGACTTCAATAGGAACTGAAGGGGCTGAGCACTTCTGAAAGTCAGGCTCACAGCCCCTCTCCCAGAATGGATTTATTCAGTAATAAAATATTAATATGCAAATTTTCTAGATTACTTAGATCCAACTCTAATTTCATGCAGTACTTACAGCACAAACACTTTGAAGTTGCAATAACCTAGGAACCATAGCCATAATCCTCAGTCTGGCCCTCAATGCCATCATCTGAATGAAATGTGGAGGACTAGAGGGAGGAAATCATATATTTTATGAACAAATTTATATTGTGTGTCAGGAAGGTATTATAAGCAAGTGATGAATAATTGGCATAATTTGTAACTTTTATAACAAGGGAACTTCTGGACACTACTATAAATGAGATAATTTGTCATTGCAGTAAGCCTGTCCCATATAAACATTACTGTTAATAATGCTGACACTAGTTGGTGAAGGGAATAAGCTTTTGTATAAGCTCCAACATAAATTTTATTGATGAAAACTGCAATACAAAAATGATTTTGTCCTTTTAATGTTAGAGTTTTTTAATGAAGTTTCCAGCTCTTTACAATCGAGCTTACCTTGACCCTACGCTAAATCACTGAAGTCGCTATTCTAACCTCTATGAAGGTGCAGAACTCTCATTAACATTACTGGGTGTTGCAGATTTACATCAAAGGAGGACTAGGCTCCCAATTAAAGGGCTTAATTTAATAGTCATGTCTGAGAGATCAGTCATATAGAGAAGGTTTTGAAATAAGGGTTCTCTACTTTTTCAGCCTGATTAGCAAAAATAGTAGTCCTGTAAAAAATAAAACTAAAAAAAAAATAGCCTTTCACTTCCACAAGGGCCATCTTTAGGTGACTTCATTACAGAACCATTTTCCTTACACGGAACACAAATCCTTGATCAATGCGTTGAAAAATATTCCTGTACAGGACAGCAAAAACTGTTTTTCAGACTTTGACCAGTACCTGCTATGCAACATCCCTTCAATCACCCCTTTTGAAGTTCAATATGGACTGTCTTTTCCTTACTGGAGATCTTACCACATAAACGTCCATGACTAAATTCTCCTCTCACTGACCACGGTATAAATTTGGAGGAACTCTACTGAAGAGAATCAAGTTACTCTGGATTTATGCTTGTGTTCTGGAAGCAGAATCCAGCCTCCTGCTAGTGACAAATCATGGTTCCCTAGTCATCAGAGAGAAAACTCCCATTGACTTCAATGGGAATAGAGTCTGGTTGTATGTGTATGAGCAAGTGGCTGCTTGTATTCAATCTCCTTCACTAATATGGCATCATGTCCATTTGCATGGTGAGATAGTTTTACTAGCGCATTGGTGCCAAAGACGGATCATAACTTTACATCATCTAAATATGGGTGTAACGTATATATAATTTTAAATTCTATTGAAAGTATGAAACTGCTGTTACCTCATCTACCTTTATTTTCTTTGTTTACAAAGAGATTGAGTCAGTGAGCAAAAGCCACTGGCAAGAGACCAATCATCATTGCACAGAAGATTTCCAGAATCATCTCTTTCAGGGATTGTGAGATGATCAGAAACTTGAATAACTGTATAATCTGTTCTGTTCTATATAGATTTTTATTCCACACTTACCACTGTAGTATCTGAGTGTCTTCCAGTAGTGAATTAAGCAGTGTAACTAAGGGCAGGCCTACACTACAGGGCTCAGTTGATCTAAGTGTCCCCCCTTCCCCACAGCCACGCTGCCGCATGGGCAACACTTTCGGAGGTGAGGCTATGTGCTCCTGTCGGGCACCGTGTCTGGCTCTGTGAGGCTGCCAGACACACTGCTCTGAGAAGCATAGTAAGGAGGCTGGGGCCGGGGTGTTAGATAAGGAGCAGGGAGTCCCAGGGAGTGGGGTTAGGGGCAGTCAGGGGACAGGGAGTGGGGGGGTGGTTGGATGGGGTGGAGGTTCTGGGATTGGTGGTCAGGGGATGGGAAACAGGGGGGTTGGATAGGGTGTGGGAGTCCCAGGGGTCTGTCAGGGGGCGGGGGTGTGGATAGGGGTCAGGGCAGTAGGGAGTGGGATCCTGGGGGGCAGTTAGAGTAGGGAGATTGAGAAGGGGTGGTCAGGGGACAAGGAGCAGGGGGTTGGATGGGTCGGGGGTTCAGACGAGGGCAGTAAGGGGGCAGGAAGTGGGAGGGGGTCGGGTAGGGGCAAGGGCCAGGTAGTTTGGGGAAGCACAGCTTCATACAATTTTGCAACCCCAATGTGGCCCTCAGGCCAAAAGGTTTGCCCACCCCTGCTGTAGCTGGCTTGAGGAAGCTGGTGTAGGTGAGTGCTGCAGCGAGCGAGAAAACGAACTCAGCTCTGAGAAGAAAAGATGGGAACTTCTGACCCCTGGGGAAAGAGGCACCGAACTGGGATTCCATCCTGGAAGAAAACTTTGACTCAAGGAGAAAGACACTGAACTGGAGTTGGAGTCTGGTGGGCCAGTGTGTCAGGACTAAGTAAATGGAACCCCAGGAAGGGAATGTTTTAAATTAACGTGAACTGGGTGAATTACCAAGGAACCCTGTAGGAATAGAAAACAGAGGCAGAGTGTCTGCAGAATGACCTTGGGCCATGAGGTGATTGGGAGCAGCAGACCCTGTTACAGTGCACAAAAGCCACAATCTTATCCTTTCAATTTTTCCCTCAGACCAGAAGAGAGAACTACCACCACATTGTTATGGCTGGCTGTGTACATATCACCTCACCACACACACAGAATATATAGTATACACATTAGGAAAGCAGCCATTGGTAAAATACTCATAGAGCATTTCAATTCTTAAAGGTCACATGTGATGGCTGCAAGATACCTTGATGTATCTGAGTGATTGGAATTGGTTTTGGTCACTCAAGGTCAAAGTTACATTTTTCTATTTATTACATTCTTGTGAATATGTCTGAAGGGTGGAATAAAATTATAGAAAGGTTAACTGACATGTGGAAACTGTTTTATTAATGTTTAAGAAGGGAAAAAAATAATACAGAGTAGTTTTATCATGTACAATATCAGCTTTTCTAATGAAACTCAATATACAGCAGCTCTGAACTATAGCTTAGGGTTCACATTTGGGTCCAGTCCTGTGAAGTTCACCTCCTGCAAAATAACCTGAGCCTCATTCCAGCTTTTCTTCCAGAGTTCGATGGTGCTCACATTCAAGTCATGGGGTGCCCCACTTTTAATTGGGAGCAAGATCTTTCTCTTCAGCAAGAGTAGTGGGTGCTCAGGCACTCTATCCAAAGGGTATATAGAATTTCTGACCTGAAGGCAAGTAGTAAAAAGATCAGCAGGAAAACTCTAATATGTAATTTGTAATCTCAGTTAATATTGGATATATATGTGGACTAGGTTCATAATTCCTGAAGAGTAATCCTGTTTCTCTCATTTGTATTGCTGACACTGAACTCCACTCACCCAAGCTTTAAGAATCTGAAGTGCCTTCCAAAATTTGAGAGGGACGAGGTGTGGAGCATACTTTCAGGAGTCTTAAAAGAGCAACATTCGGATACGGAAACTGCAGAACCTAAAGCACCAAAAAAAGAGAATGTACTTTCTGCTGGTGGCATCTCACTCAGATGATGAAATTGAACATGTGTTGGTCCTCATTGCTCTGGATTGTTATTGAGCAGAACCCAGCATCAGCACGGACACATGTCCTTTGGAAGGGTGGTTGAATCATGAAGGGACATATGAATCTTTAGCACCTCTGACACATAAATATCTTGTGATGCTGGCTACAACAGTGCCATGTGAACTCCTGTTCTCACATTCAGATGACACTGTAAACAAGAAGGAGACAGCATTATCTCATGCAAATGTAAACAAACTTGTTTGTCTGAGTGACTGGCTGAATGAGAAGTAGGACTGAGTGGGCTAGTAGACGCTAAAGTTTTACATTGTTTTATTTTTGAATGCAGGTTTTTTTTTGATAAATAATTCTACATTTGTAAGTTCAACTTTCATGCTAAAGAGATTGCATTACAGCACTTGTAATGGGGGGATTTAAAAATACTATTTCCTTTAGGTTTTTACAGTGCAAATATTTGTAATCCAAAATACATATAAAGTGACTACCATACACTCTGTATTATATGTTGTAATTGTAATCAATGTATTAGAAACTGTAGAAAACATCCAAAAATATTTAAATAAATGGCATTCTATTATTAATAGCATGATTCATTTTTTTAACCGCTTGACCGGCCTAGTAATTACTATTCATAAATATACCCTCTTGACCATATCTCAGGATGCATATGCAAAATTTAATAAAAATACATTGTTTGCTTCTATGGAGCTATAATATAGAGATAATTCCATCTCTGTTAGGAACAGAAGGGGGAAATAAACTTTTGACATGGAAAAGGACAAAAGTAAAAATAAAATAATACTGAATCTTATGTCCACAGACTGGACATTAAATAAACATTACATAAATAGAATACAGGATTTTTCTGATGATGGAACAACTCTGTTGGTCTCAGTGCCTGTAGATTTGGATGAATGTCATTTGTACTGGTTTGAGCCTTTCTGTTTTGCAGCCTGATCTGACTGTTTAGGTTGTAACTGGTGAATTTGACCTTGTTTTGATTTTAATTGCCAAAGTTTCACACAAGGTCTGACAAGATCCAGTGCCTGGAAGTTGAAGCTAGAAAAATTCAGAATGGAAATAAGGCACAAATGTTTTACAGGGAAGATAATTAATTATTGGAACATCTTACCAAGGGACATGGTGGCTTCTTCATCGCTGGCAATTTTTAAATCAGGA
Source organism: Dermatemys mawii (assembly GCA_007922305.1). Classification (NCBI taxonomy): domain Eukaryota; kingdom Metazoa; phylum Chordata; order Testudines; family Dermatemydidae; genus Dermatemys; species Dermatemys mawii. Next base: position 17,236,289 of record ML677333.1, on the reverse strand, counting down.
TTGGATGTTTTTCTAAAAGACATGCTCTAGTTCAAACAGTGATTAATTGAGGGAAGTTCTATGGCCTGTGTTATGCAAGAGATCAGAATAGATGATCACAGCTGTCCCTGCTGGCTTTATAATCTGTTAATTTACATCTATGATCTGTTCCCCAAGCTTCAATGAGGATGTCTCATACAGTGAAGGGAGAAATTAAAAATTGTACAAAATGTTAATTGACACCACTCCTTTAAAAATATAGGATTAATGTATTATGTGAATATTTCTTGCTTACAAGGTAACAGCAATTTAAGTACATGGTCAGTTCTCTCATGGCATTTATATGACAAGTATCATACATTGCAGAATGAACACTGTGAATTATTTGTTTGGCCCAGAGTTCAGGATAAATAATTTATTTTCTTCTCTGCAGTTTATTTTCCCAAGAAAAACTCATCTTAGGTGCAGCATCTGATTTTCAGTGTGGTGATGTTTTTACCCAATTTTCCAGCTGGCTTGACTGATTCAGAAGAAGGTCAAGTGATTAGCTTAAGGTCACAGACTGAGTCAGTGACTCAGTCAGATTAGAAAACAGGATTCTGCCTACTGAAAAACTTTAAGCAGGGAGATAAAGATTGTAATAGGGCAGTGACATATTTCAGCACAGAGTGAGGATTATATATATTTTTACCTTAATATAGGTTTCACTATCTACAGAAAAAACATTTTTATAAATCCAATATGTACAGGCCTTTCAGTGTCCTGCTCTTGCTTTGGCTACTGAAACCCTCCCTAGGTTCTGGTGACTCCTGCTGGGAGATAATGAAATACAGTAAGTCTACTCTATAGTCTGACTCACAGAGTACAACCGTCCTCATTTTAGGACCCATTTGCCCCAACAACTGCACATTCAGGAATGTTGGCCTCATTAGGGCTAATCACAGCTAGATTAATTATGTTGATTTGACACCTCAAACAACTGACATTAACCATTTGACCCTTTTACTCCTAAAGGTCCTCCCATCCTTCCTCAGTGGAAGCTTAGTAATAATGTGCACTTCTCTGAATCGCTAGATGGTGTTGCCATTTGCTGCGGGTTGGAGAAAATGCAATATATGCAATGGTTTAAGCTGAATGCATTTCATGTTTGTTCGTGTCTCTTTCTATAATTTCCTACTTTCAACTTTCTTCTTCCATTTTTAGTTTATATAAAGCCACATCTTGTTTTTTAACTGTGCAAGTTTTACTGATTCCATACACTGTAAGCATTAATGTAATTAGGTTACTCTGGGTTTCCCTTTTGATGTTTCCTGAAGGGACTCAAGTCTACACTCAGCAAGGGCAGACCTTATCATGAGGTGGACTGCTGCTCTGTTTAGTTCCTTAAATCTAGATGATCCAGGACTGTGGACTCACTTGAGCAGTAGCCTGAGGGACTTTCTTGTACTGCATGGGCCACAGCAAGTGAAAAACTTCATGTTCCCCAAAGACAATGAAAATAGAAGTTTCCATCCAATACATTACTGGCGTGAAATCCCCAGTGGTGACAAAGTGGAGAGACCATGGCTTATGTACTCAAAAACCCAGAATGCTGAATACTGTTTTTGTTGCCAACTCTTCCAGTCTAATGTTCCAGCCACATTGGATTCTACAGGAACAAAGGACTGAAAAAATCTCATTAAAAATCTGGCATGCCGTGGGAAGGCAACAAATCACCGAAGAGTATTCCATAGATGGAAAGAGCTTGAGATGAGACTAAAGTTAAAGGCCACCATAGATGATCAGCATCAAGAGAAGATTGCATCAGAGTCTCTTTACTGGCAAAATGTTTTGAAAAGACTAGTCACCATTGTCAGAATGCTTGCTACCCAAAACCTAGCACTGTGTGGCTCTCAGATCAGCTGTATGTTCCAAACAATGGAAACTTCCTTAAAACTGTGGAGCTGATGACTGAGTTTAATGCTGTACTCCAGGAGCATCAAAGAAGATGCACCACCCAAGAAATGTACACACACCACTACCTTGGAAAAACAATTCAAAATGAGATCACACAGTTACTGGCAACAAAAGTCAAACAGAAGATTGTGGCAGATCTGAAGTCAGCAAGATATTACTTTGTTATTCTGGACTGCAGACTTGACATCAGCCATAAGGAACAAATGACTCTAATGGTGCATTATGTAACAACAACAGAACCTAGTGAAGATGTCCCTGCAATGGTGACTGTCAGAGAGCTTGTATGACAAATGTGCTTCTTATAAAGCTGGAAGATGTGGGAATTGTGACAGCTGACATGAGAGGTCAGGGCTACAACAGTGGTGCCAACATGAGAGGAAAGAACAGAAGAGTGCAGAAACGGATCCAAGAGTTAAACCACTTGAGCTTTTTTCATCCCATACAGTTCTCATTCATTGAATTTAGTGGTCAATGATGCAGCATCAGCTTCTAGTGAGGTTGCTGATTTTTTAAATGTAATTCAAAGCATCTATGTATTTTTCTCTGTATCAACTCATTGATGGCAAATTTTGAAGCACCATCTGGGAACATCTTCTCTGACACTGAAACCACTGAGTGCCACACGGTGTGAAAGGAGAGTGGAGGTGATAAAGCCTATCAAACACCAAATTGTGAAAATGAATGATGCCACAGTTGCCATTCTGGAGGATAATGCTATGACAGGAGCTGTTTGTGGGAGAACAGTGGCAGAGGGAAATGGAATCACCAGAAACATACATAACTTCAAATTTATGTGTGGCTTACTGTTGTTGTATGACATACTGTTTGAAAGAAATGTTGTAACCAAGAGACTCCATGGTGCTGACCTTGATATATCTAGAGCAATGGAACAAATGGACAAAGCAAAGTCATACCTACAGTCTTACCAGTCAGATGAGGGATTTCAAAATGTTCTGAAGAGTGCACAGAAGTTGGCAGAGGAACTTCACACAGAAACTATTTCCCCAGCAATTCAAAAATACAAAAATCACTGAAGAAGATGACATTTTGATTACGAGGCATGGGATAATCCTATAAGAGACCCCAAAGAACCATTCAAAGTTGAATTCTTTAACCAGGTGCTAGATTGTGCAGTACAGTCAGTTGAAGAACATTTCATGCAGCTCAAGGAACACAGCAGTATATTTGGAATGGTGTATGATATTCCAAAACTCCTCACTATACGTGTAGAAGACATACACCAGCAATTCAGGGCACTAGAGACAGTGCTGACACACAATGACATGCACAATATTGATACAAGTGATTTAAGTGATGAACTGAAAGCTCTTTCGAGATACATTTCAGCAGGATCTATTCCAAAGGCTGTTCTGGAATATATATGCATAAATAAGATGATCCCCCTCTTTCCAAATACTTTTGTTGCTCTGCGCATACTTCTAACACTTCTTGTAACAGTTGTCAGTGGAGAACGCAGCTTCTCCAAGCTGAAGTTAATGCAAACACATCTACACTCCACAATGACACAGGGAAGGCTGGTTGGTCTTGCAACCCTCTCAATAGAGCATGAGCTGGCCCAGACTGTGGACCTTCTGGAAGCAGTTCAAATCTTTGCAACCAAGAAGGCATGGAAAGTACCACTTTGATTATTCAAACAGATAAAAATGCCAGTGTTTACTATGCAGACAAGAAAAGTTACATTTGCTGTTCAGGGGTTTGAAAGTTAAGTGCTATTTAAAAGTTTTGAACAAGGCATTTTAAGTTGTTTGTTCTCCTTTATTGGGGTAGTACCATTAGAGGAGTAGAACAGGAAGAAGGCAGAATTGAGACCTTTCAAAGTTTTGGCCCAAGCAAGGGTGCGTAGCAGCGTCATTTGAGCTCCCTGCCTCAGGTGCCAAAATGTTATGGTCCGGCCCTGCACTCAGCATTTACAGACTGTTTCCTGAGGTGGAGGCAAATCTTGTATCATCCTGTAGCGCTCCCACTAGTTTCCACTAGATGTTTGTTGCTTTCTCCAAACCTGAGGACTGCTACCCAGGAGTTGGTGCCCTTGCCCAGAGGCAAAAGGATGGAGTTCTGGTGAAGTTACTCAATTACTATAAGTAAGTGTAGTTACTCAGTTCAAGTATGTGCAGCATTTTTTGTGATTTTCTAGAAGTTAGGAAGGGCAGAAAATTTAGAAGAGAAGCTAAAGGCATAAGGAAAAAATATATAGCTAGAAGTTCTAAGGACAATAAGAAGTTTAAATATATTAGCAACAAAAGAAATCCTAACAATGGTATAGGCCCATTATTGTACGCAGATGATAAAATTGTTAATAATGTTACAGAAGAGGCTGAAGTCAATAAATATTTCTGTTCTGTATTTGGAAAGAAGCAAGATGATGCACTTGTATCATATGAAGATGATGATTCAGTGCATTAGTAACTGAGGAGGACGTTGGATGACATCTGCTAGAAATAAACATTTTAAAATCAGGATTAGATAATTTACACCCAAGAGTCCTAAAAGAGTTGGGTGAGGACATCTCTGGCCTGCTACTGTTAACTTTTACATAAATCTTAGAAATTCTAGGAGACTGAAAGACTGCTAATGTTCTGCCAGTAGTGAAAAAGGGCAAGCAAGATGACCTGAATATCTATAGGCTAGTTAGACTGACATAAGTCCTGGACAAAATAATGGATAAGCTGTTATAGGGTCCAGTAGCAGTTAAACATTGGGAATATAATTGGTGCCAGTCATCTCAGTTTTATGGAAAATAGGTCATGTAAAAAAAACTGATTTCAATTTTTGATTAGATCACAATTTTGGTTGATAGAGGTAATTGCATAGATGTAATTTAATTTTTGTAAGTTGTTTGATTTAGTACTGAATAACATTCTGATTAAAAATAAGCATTATACAATATCGATAGGGTACATGTTAAATAGATTAAGAATTCACTGACTGACAGATCTCAAAAATTGAATCATCATTGAATGGGAGTGTTTCTTAGTGCCATTCCACAGGGATTGGTATACAGTCCAATGTTATTCAACATTTTCATCAAGTAGCTGAAACTAAATAAAAAATTTGTGGATGACACATTGATTGGCAGATTGGTAATGATGAGGAGAGAGCAGTCAGATAGTCTTTTGAACTGCTTGCTAAACTGGGCACATTCATATAAAAATATGTTTTAATGCAGCTAAATGCAAAGTTATACATCTAGAAATGAGGGATGCAGGTCATACCTATAGAATTTGGGTGCTGTTCGCTGGAAAGTAACTCTGAAGAGCTTTTTGGGTCATAATGGACAAACAACTCAATATGAGCTCCCAAGGTGATGCTGAGACAAAAAGGGCTAATACAATCCTAGGATGCATAGCAAAGTGGCAACTAGAAGTAGGGAGGTGATTTTACTTCTAAATACAGTATTGGTGAGACTGATACTGGAATTCTGTGTCTAGTTCTGAGGTGCACATTTTAATCAGGATGTTAAATAATTGGAGAAAGTGCAGAAAAGACACACAAAAATGATCTGAGGGCTGGTGAAAATGCCTTACAATGAGAGATGTAAATTTTTCAACCTGTTTAGTTTACCAAAAAGAAGATTGAGAGGTGACTTGATGATCGAGTATTGGATTTTTTTTAAAAAAAACAAGATATGCTCTAGTTTAGAAATTATTTTGGGGAAGTTTGTGGAATTATTTTGGGGAAGCTTTTGTATAAGGAAGTCAGACTAGATGATCACAATGATCTCTTCTGGTCTTGGAATCTATGAATCTATCAGTACCTTTATGGAGAGAAAATACCAGATACTATACGGCTCTTTAATCTAGCCAAGCAAAGCATAATAAGATCCAGTGGCAGGAAGATGAAGCCAAATTTAAATTGGCCATTAGGAGTGCATTTTTAACGGTGAAGACAATGAAGTTTTGGAACAAACTACCAAGGGAAGTGGTGGATTTTCTGTCTCTTGATATCTTCAAATCAAGACTGGATGCCTGTCTGGAAGATATGCTATACCCAAGCACAACTTACAGTTTAGTCAAAGATAAGTTATTGGGCTCAATACAAGGGTAACTGGGTGAAAGATAATGGCTTGTGATATACAGGCAGTCAGAGTAGATCTAATGGTCACTTCTGGCCTTAAGCTCTGATTCCATTAAAGGTGCATACTTTGAAAGTAAAGAATCTTAAAATCACTGTCATGTAACTGGTTGCAGCATTAGAATCATTGAATAAATGGCCTTTTTTGGAATATCTGCTACTTTTTCATACATGAAATAGATCTTATTTAAGTCTCTCAAACACAATAAATTGAGTGGCAGGTAATATATAGAAATATATTATCTGATTTGGATAATATTTAATTTGCATGTTTTGCAAATACAATCCCAAAATGACTGATGTATATAATGTAAATGCTTTAGTATGACAGATAAGTATTATACATTATGACTCTGAATTATCCAACTACTGCAGAATTTTGCAAGTGCAGATTTAATGGAATACAGAAAATGTCTAAGAATGTGAACTGAATATTGCTTTGAAAAATTTTAACCAGTAATGGCTTGATTGAGCAGATTAATTTTTTAACTTGATGCCAGAAATAAAGCATGCAATTTACTTAGCTTGGGTCCTAAGAGGCACTTCCCAGTAATGCACAGGTAAGTGAACAGAGAAATGGACATTTTCAGTTGGGGGTGGAGGATTTGGTGATAGTTGTTTTTTCTTTTTCTTTTCTATTCTTTTCTTTTCTTTTTTCTTTTTTTCTTTCTTTTTTTTTTTTTTTTTTGAAATAAAGAAATTTTTTAGAAAATACAGTTGGGATTAGCACGTTAACGTCTCCTGCCATTGGAGAACTGAGAAGCGTTTTAGTAGTCTTATCCAATATCTAATGAATTCTTATTTCACTCACTGTTTATCTGCATCACAGAACCACTGTACAACGCAGAGTAAATGGCATATTTTGCTTTTGAGGATCCATATGGATGGATGATCTTGTGATTAATTCATTGTACTGAGAGTGTGGGATCTGGGTTTCATTCTGTATCACAGATTTCCTGTGTAATCTTGGGAAAATCACTTAATTTTGTACCTCTGTTTCCCTTGTGTGTAAAATGGAGATTTTTTTTCTTTATCTTGTCTACATAGATTGTAACTCTTTGAGGCAGGAACAGTCTCTTACTCTGTGTTTGGGTCTAGCACAATGGAGTCCTTATAGCAATTAGGTGCTACTGTAATATACATTATAACAAGAAGAATCAGGACTGGATGAAAGGACATGTGGCCTGTCAGGACTGAGGAAGAGTGACACTCCTGTGTGGTACATGGTCAGGAATGTTTAATTACATAGGCATTTATCATTGTGGTATAGATTATGGAAAGTCATAGAAAAAATATTTATGAAGTGGTTTGTTTTGGAATTTGTTTGAGTCCCACAACTAAGAGGCTTAGAGGGGATAAACCTCTCTGTTTTCTATAGGAGAAAAGCCATCTTTGGCCAGCCTCATTTACATGAATTTTAAAGTTGCTTTCCCATAGTTCCACATACTGTGTTTTGTTGCTGTACTGGAATTTTTTCTGATTGTTGTTGTGAGATGTACTGAGGAAAGGGCATAAGACTTGTATGAGATATGTCTAGGAGAAAGCAGGTCATCCTGACTTCACAGGTAGTGGATTCTCATTTGTGAATGGGATTCAAGTTCAACAGGACAGGGTAGGGGACTCTGCCCTAGAACCAGGGAATGGAGTCTCTGGGTTCCCCAACTACAGATTCTGAACCTTGTGAGGAGGGAGTCTGTAGGACTGGATAGAATGAGGCTGAACTAGTGGTTGTAGCGCAGAGTTAACTTTATGGTGAGGCCTGGCCTGACCAGACCAGCAGTGGAAACATGGAGCTGATTTCACAGTGAGTCTGAGAGGTGGCAGAGCAGAGCTGTCCAGACTAGCAGTGGCATAGCAGATGGCACATAACTAGCCCAGATAGTAGCACATTGGACCAGAATCTGGTACTGCAGATCTTTTGGGACTACAGCCAATAGCAGAGGGCAGTCACCTCCTGACAACCACTGAGACTAAGTAGACCCGTGAGTGGGGTTTTAGATGGGAGGGGATTGCCTTATTCGTAAGAAGGCTGGTCCTCAAGAAAACAAACAATTAATACTTGGAATTGTGGGGTTGGTAAAACCCCTGACACTTATTGGGTTTTGCTTGTTTTATTGTATGTAAATGTGTATATATGGTTATTGCATTTCCTTTGTTTGGATTTTCCCTCTTCCCCCAAACAACTGGTGTTTGTGGTTCTATGGTCACAAGGATTCCAGACCACTTGTGAGTGAGGAAGAACCACCTGCAAAAGTGAGCAGGGAGGTTACATTTTAATTTTCCAGAACCAGAAGTAGGAGTGCAGCTCATCTTGGGGGCACATGCCACCGCTGTATTTGTTTTAGAAAAGGACTCGTAGCCAGACTGAACCTGGCCCTTGATGCTGCCATTGTCATACATTTGTGAAAGTCTTAAGCATAGGGTGAGGGAGGTGATTCCTTAATCTTACTATGTCTCTCCAGTAGGCAAACATTTGCTTAACATAGCTCCTGCCTGAATTCCTTCAATGCTTTGGAAACCTTAAGCAGAAATTTCACCACAAAGTACAAAGTTGGTAAGTGTAACTTGACACTGCACTTTCAATAACAAATATAATATATTCTCATTTCTCTTATGAAAGTTGTAATGACAATAGGTAGTGAGGAATGAGTGTTTCTTCCTCAGTTTCCCTGAGGAGTCCACATGAGTAGCACATGTACCTCTTACAATAGTAAACTATATACACTGACTTCAGTGAAATCAGGATTTCACCCCCTGTCTACTGTAACCTACCGGAGATATATGAGGTCAGGATTTAATTTAATTGTGGTACCACAAAATACCAACACAATTGGTGCAGCAATGATTACACATACATGAATGTTTTGTATCTCAGCAGTCTCCTTTTCCCAGAATATGTTGGTGACTTGTCTAAAGCTAAGTTCAATAGCTTACTTCAATGAAGTTAAATAGGAGGTTTGTTATGGATTTCAATGGCCGTAGGAGCAGGTTCCCAGGGACTAAAACATACTGAGGAAAGAAGTCAGAGCAGATAATTCAATAGGCATGTTATTGCCCTGGGGGTTCATATTCCCACAGCTTCTACATTTTCACCCAAAGCTCCTTTGTAGATTGCAAATTCTTTGCCGCTGTCCATTTTCCAGTGAAGTACTTGCCACTGAAAGATCAGCTCTTGAACACATTGAATATATCAGTACTGGAGTGCAGTCTGATTAAAACTGATGCCAAAGAATATTCAGGGACTGCTACTTACTCTTTCCTTTCTCCTCAGTTAAGAACTGAAAGCTCTTAACAGTGCAAGAACTCCAGAGCCTGTGCCAGATGATATGTGCCGTGGCAATGCACGTTACATTTTCAATTTCTGCCCATTAATTCTAGCCAAAATAAGTGCAAAGAGTCAGGAATGTGAGATTTGAGGGTGTGAGAGAGTGATGTTTTTGGCTTCCCCTATGCTTCTATGGTGAAGAAGGATTAATGCAGTAAATAACCTTTCTGGGATAGATTTCGCCAGAAAAAGTCCCTAAAATGCACTTACATAATATACATACACAAACAGCTACTTGCATATGTAGAATTATTGGATGCAAAGCAATTCCTTGCACACACAAATGTGTATTTTGCACACACAATTATCATGTCTAAATGTTGTGGGCATAATTTAGGCAACTGTTTTTGAAAATGTGGTCCCCTGTATATCTGTGATTTAGGGGTTTCCACATGGTACAGGAAAGGTGGCTGCTCCAGTTTAACTAGGAAATAAAAACATAAAATTTGTGTGCTTAATATTTGCAGGTGCCCTTGTTGATCCATCTGAATCACATACTACTTATTTTGTGTGTAGTTTCATTTTCAGTCCAGTAGCTAGCATAAGTAGCCAAGGCTGGATGCAAGATAAATGAAGGAGGTGGAAGTTGGGAAGAAGTGGAATTCTCACCTAGGCTGCAGACTGTTAGCAGAGCTGCTCTGCAAAGGCCACACCAGCCCCGTGGCGGAGTATGTGTCCAATATTGGGGGAGGCAATCAGATACATACAATAGTGATGGATAAACTTACAAAAACTTAGATAAGTAGAGAGTCCTCAAGCTGCATACCTGATACCTCAATGGTTCATCTACACTGCTCACCTTTGTCTCTCCACCAAGCTGATCTCTGTACATAGCTCTTGCATAGGCTGCAGAATTCAGTCTTGTTTTTTATGCACTAAAACCATACCAATTTCGCCACTTGTGGCATATAACATACTGAGTAGGAAAAGGGTAGGAGGGGCTGAATTTGTCTCTAAGATTCCCCCCTCCCATACACACAAAAATAATACTCTAGTGATGCAACTTGTAAATAGAAAAGTATAAAGTGTGGTATGTTTCAGTAGAGCTGATCAAAAAATGAACTCAAATTAATGAAAACTTTGAAAATTGTATTATTTTGAAGGGCCAATTTTTCATTTTTAATAGTTTCCCTTTTTCAATATTTAAAAATTGCTTTTTAGCAAAAACATTATTGAAATTATCAATATATTTTCATTTACCAACACCCACCCCCCACAAAAAAGATTGAACAAAGGTATGAAATTTTATCAAAACAGACTATTTTTCACAATATGGGACTTTTAAAATGACCACTTTTAATGAAAAGCTTCTCATTCAAAAAATTCTAAGTGGCATATATGCCAACACATTGAGGCTTAGAAATAACTGTAATGTGCACCGGGTTTTATAACAATCATTAGGACACTATAAATACTGGGTTGGTGTTCTTCCTCTGTGTTCAGCTGTGGAAGTAAATATTCTGTCCACTTATCTGGCAACTGAAATCTTCAGATTCCAGACGATAAATGATATTTTTGAACTGTCAACACAGCCTGTGACAAAATTACTGTGGCCTCTACATTGGTGTAACCAATGCCTGATATTTAAACTGCAGTTACACATGAAACTTGATGGAGGTGGTCATTTGGGTAATTGACCTGCCATTATTTTCTCACTCTTCTTGTTACTGAGCGCTTGCTTGTGAGCAAAATACATTGTTATAAACATAACATAGAAAAAAAATACCATATTTGGTAAATTAATTATGAATAATCCATTCTGATGTTTACTTGATGTGGTTTATTTGGAAGTTGCTACAGCATTTCAAAACTTGTCATAGTGACTGAGTATTCTATTAAGTATAGGAAATCATTTTTCATGATAATTTTTATTCTCCAGGTTTTAATCAATATTTTTCCCTACAGCTACATGTGCTGTGCTTGAGCCGATTTTTGCTTGTTCTAATAAAGAGCACTTAAGATTTTACTTTCAATGGTAACTAGAACTGGTAGAAAATGAGGAAGTTTTTGTTGTGAACAAAATCTTGAAATTGTTTCAGTTTTCCAGATTTTGAAATGGACCCATTTTCCATTTTTTGTGAGAATTTCATGATTTTTACTGACTTTTTTTTCAAATGACAATCATTTTCATTTTCTTAAACTATATTGATACCTACAGTCTTACTGAAATGTATGGTTTTGATACATAAATTCAGAATGAAAACAATTTTGATAAAAAATTCAGTAACATTTTCAAATGAAGTGCCAGAATACAAAAATAGAATATTTTGACAATGTCAACTATTTTAAATTAAAAGTTTCATTTAAGGAAAAATAATGATAAAAAATCTCTTTTGCAACAAAATTCAAACGACTCTCATAAAAACTTGTTTGAGGTTGTCACGGGGTCACAACTCACCAGTGTGGTGCCTCCCGCTGGTCATCCTGGGAATTAGTTCTTACTTCTGGCCCCCATGTCCTCCATGTCCCTCCCAGACCTCGGTGCCCCCCCACCTCAGTATCCTGCCCCTGGCAGTAACCCACTATCTGGGTCTCCCTGCACAGGGGAACCCCCACCCCTTATCCCCACCTTGCCTCAGTGGCTACTGCCAGTCACTATCTAGCCCTCACTCCCTGGGACTGACTGCAGTCTATCAGCCACTCATCATTGGTAATGGGGGATCAGACCAGCTGCCTCTGCCCAGATCTGGGTTGCCCCTCTGAAGCCCTAGTACTCTTTCGCAGGCCCTTTACCTGGCCCACAGCCCTTCCCCAGCACTGCTACACCCAAGGTACCCTCCTTAGCTTCCCAGGCAGCCAGGTCCTCCTCTCTCCAGAAAACTAGAGAAAATCTGTCTCCTCCCCCCACACCCCCGCCCCGTTATAAGAGACAGCTGGGCCATCATTGCAGTAGCTATAGCTGTGGCTGTTTTCCCAATCAGACCTGCCTTTCCTTTGCCACCGCCCTCTCCCAGGGTTGTTTCATGCCCTTCGGGGCAGAAGCGGGGTGACCACCCCACCACAGAGGTCATTTTAAAATGTTTTGCAAATGTGTTTTAACTGGGGATTTTTTTTAAATTGCTCTGCATGTAACATTATATCTACATGGATATAGTTTCAGTTATTAGCTCTTTACTGCTCCATGCTTAGGTATAGCCTGTTTGTCTCCTGTAGTTGTTGGTGACTTAGCAAGTGTAGTATTCAGATTCTGAAAGAAACTGATGAGCTATTTTGTTGATTATCATATTAACAAGATATATAATTTGGTCAATATCATTAGATAAATGTACTTTAGTTGAGAAGTATCTTATATCAAATTCATCTAGAGGAAAGCTTTTATGCTCACTCAAATTATTGCTACTCGCTTTTTTCCCTTTTGATTACTGAGGAGTCCATCACTAAATTGCAGTTTGTGAGGATTTTGCTACCTGTTCATTTATAAGATCAAGAGGTTAAGACATTGCCTGTTTTCTTAAATTAAGGATTTATTTGTTCCTAGCCTAATAGTTCCAGAAAATTGTATTTGATAAATCTTAGCTTTCAGTTTTAGGTCTCGTCTTCAGTGTTTTCACAATCTAGATTTATTTTAAAGTTTTTATCAAGATGAGATCATGTATTATGTATTGTAAAATAAAACCTAGACATTATAAAATTAGTTATTTTTAAAATAAAACAAAATTCCTATTTAACACGCTTGAACTCTTCAAAATCTAAAAAATATAACAATAGGATTTCAACCACCATTTAGGTGGCCAAATTCTGTGCTCCATGTAAATCCAAGGTTTATAGTAACCTTAAATCAGCAACATGGCACATGAGGATAAATTTAAATAACATATGTAGGCCTGTCGTGGCATGAAGGTAAAATTGGGAGCTTTATTTGCATTGGATCATATAGGACCAGATTTTCGAAAGAGCTCACCATCCAGCCGTTCCTATTGTGACACTTTCTTTGAAAGAGCTCAGCAGTCCATGTCTTGAGCTTGTTTGAAATCATGGCTGAATCTTTTGGCACCAAAGCGGAAGCTGAGGACTTTTGAAAATCTAACTCTAATTATGACTGCTGAGTAAAGCTGGGTGAAATTTTTCAGGCAAATAGTTTATTCATCAAAAACTGTACTTTGGAGATAACTGAAGCTATTTGTCAATTGCGGTCAAATCTGGTGAAGAGTTTCAATAAATAATAATAATAATAATAATAATAAAAACATCAATTTTAAGTCCAAATGATTCATTTAAATATTTACAAAGCAAAACACTTTGACTGCTCATTTGGTTTTTAAATTTACTAGACATTAGGTTTTTAATGGGTTTTTAAAGTTCTGGCCAAAGTTTCCTTTCTTTTTAAGCAAAGCTCCCTATAGAAGTAAATGGAGAGTGCTCCATAAAAATCAATGACACTCTCGGACAGTTGCCAGGGACAAATCCTTTTGCTTCCTGAACTGCTCAGGGAGGTGGGAATACGAAGGTGTATGTAAATTTGTCCAGTCCCAAGGAATAATGTAGAGCAGCCCACAAGTGCTGCTTTCAAGCTCTGAAAGAAACTGGTGAGCTATTTTATCCTATGAACAACATATATAATTTGGTCATTAATACAATAAACGCACCTTGGTTCAGAGGTATCTTAGATCAAATTCATCTCAAGGCAAAGCTTTTATACTCACTCAGGTAATTGCTACTCACTTTTTTTCAGCTTTTGTTTACCAAGGTGTCCACTGCTAAACTGGAGTTTGTGAGGCTTTCCCTGTCTGGTTTATTTCTGTGTCCCACTTCCAAAGTTCTGGAGCCTGGAGGAGCAGTGGAGCACTCAGGAATGGCTCTGGCAAAGAGAGGTACCAGTGGTTCCCCCGTCCTGCCCCAAGCACAGGTCCCCTTTCCAGCCATGCCCCGGTCATTCCCCACATACCTGGGGTGCGGTTCCTCCATCCCTTCCCTGCCCCACTCACCCCTCCTCCCTCAGAATGTATCTCTCCCTCCCTCTCCCTAACCCTGCCCCAGTCACCCCCAACCCCAAAGCCTGGTTCTCCCTCCTCCATCCTGTCCAATTCACCCCTCTACCCCCAGAGCATGGCTGTCTTTCCAAGCTCTGGCCCAGTCACCTCTCCACCCCTAAAGCCCTGCTCAACTGGTGGAAAGAACAGATAGGTGGTGGGAGAAGATGGAGGAGGCAGGGCCCTGAGGAAAGAGGTGGAGCAAGGGGTGGGGTTTCAGGGCTAAAGCCAGAGCAGGAGGTGGGAGAGGTTCCAGTGTTCAGTGTCCGGTTTTCACAAGTGAGAAAGTTGGCTATCCTAAAGTTCAACTCTGTCCTTCATAAGGGTGAGGAAGGGAATTGTCACAGGATAGTGAATGATACTCTTTCTGGGTTGAAGGGCTGTCAGAGTCACAGTAACCTAACATAACCTGAACGATTGAGGAGATAGCAGTGGTGTGGCCCTATGCTTTGATGTATGGGGCAAAGAGAGAATGGAAGAGTCACTGATTGGAGAGAGGAGGAAATAAATCTGGAGCAGCCTGATGGAGCTGTGTGAAAGGAGGGTGGGTACAAAATAAAAGATAGATGGTGGGATGGGGTGGATTAATCCTTCACTGGGGCCTGCGGAAATATACACTTCTGAGCCCTTACCTTGTAATCTGAAGAACAACAAACTACTGTACAGTACACTCACTGCAGCTGAGCTGGCTATGCTCTGGATGCACTGGAAAAATTCTGACCAGTTCTAACTCAGACCACTCAGGCTGAGAAGCTAATGGCCCAAGAATTAGAGTGTAGGAACAGTGCCTCTGATGCAGGGCTGGCTCCAGCCTTTTTGCTATCCCAAGCGGTGAAGAAAAAAACCCCAAAAAACAAGTCGTGGAGTGAAGGATTCATCACCGACGGAAGAGTCAGAGAGGGACTCTCTGGCCGCCAAATGCCATCGAAAGAACAAGCGGTACACCACCCCAATTATGGATGGAGTGCTGCCCTCCTGTTTTGGCCACCCCAAGCACTTGCTTGGTAAGCTGGTGCCTGGAGCTGGCCCTGCTCTGGTGGGTGAGTCTCTGTGTATTCATGGGGAATAGGCTTATGAAATCTGTTCCAGAAAAAGAGCAATGGAGGTGAAAATTCAGAAAGTCGAAGCATTCCTTCTCCAGGACTCTATACAGGAAAGGACTGCAGTGGGGATTATCTGACCCTTAATTCATAAATATCTAACATGCTTTTAGCTCCTTACATGACAGATGCAGTGCAGGTCCAAAGCGTAATTTTAAACGGCAGATCTGAAATGTATCAGTTTGTGCTAAATGCTTTACATGAAAAAGTTCTTGAAGTGGAAACTGGGGATTGCTTTTAATTCCCTTTTGAAGACACTGCCTAAACGCTGAATAGCTAGAAATGCTACTGAACGATTGCCTGAGCAATATTGCATTATAATGCTGCTCTTTAAATAATGCCTCAGCTACTGTACCTCCATCACAGATTTCTACCTACTGTATGATGAATTCAGTATGACAATTTGTACTTCAGAAAGTTAATTGTGTATGGCAGTAATGTACTGACTAACTTGGAAAACAAATTATCCATGCTATCTTTCTGTTTGTTTTGTGTTCAGGCACTTGGGAATTGATTCTCATTTTCAGAGTGAATTGCATACCTATTGTCTTAATAACTTTGGCAGAAAATCAAATTCAGACAGGAAAAGCTAGTGGAAAGTATAAAAAAAAATCCACCTCTCCTTGATCTTCATATACTTTATTTTGATAATCTCCCTTGTCCCTCACCAAAAAAGACAATGCCAAGAGCTAATATTTGCTGTGGAACTGTGTCACAGGAAATCTTTCAAAACTAAGTGTCATTCTGGATCCATTCAAGATTACTAGGCTCATAAGAAGTACTGTAAGTTTTAAAAACTAACTTCTAAGCCAGAAGTTTTATGTCTTCTTCACAGTTTGTTGTTCTTGCCATAGCAAGTAAAGAGAACTTAATGAGGTGCCATATGTCAGGTCTGGAGTCAGATTAAAAACAAATAATTAAACTATATCCTTGCCCTATCAAAATAAATTGTGGTATGTTTGTGGAAGGAAACTGAATCTGACATATCATGTTTTGACAGTTTTTCAGGACAATCCGTCATACTTCAGAAGTAAGAAAGCACCATTTAAAAGTTGCATATCTATCCATGTGAAATACAACTGTCAAGCCTTAACTAATTCATGCTTCATAGAATCATAGAATCGTAGAATATCAGGGTTGGAAAGGACCTCAGGAGGTTCTAGTCCAACCCCCTGCTCAAAGCAGGACCAATCTCCAACTAAATCATCCCTGCCAGGGCTTTGTCAAGCCTGACCTTAAAAACCTCTAAGAAAGGAGATTCTACCACCTCCCTAGGTAACACATTCTGGTGATTCACCACCCTTCTAGTGAAAATATTTTTCCTAATATCTAAACTTCCCCCACTGCAACTTGAGACCATTACTCCTTGTTCTGTCATCTGCTACAACTGAGAACAGTCTAGATCCATCCTCTTTTGAACCTCCCTTTCACGTAGTTGAACGCAGCTATCAAAACCTCCCTCATTCTTCTCTTTGGCAGATTAAATAATCTGAGTTCACTCAGTTTCTCCTCATAAGTCATGTGCACCAGCCCCCTAGTGATTTTGGTTGCCCTCCACTGGACTCTAATTTTTCCATATTCTTTTTGTAGTGTGGGGCTCAAAACTGGACACAGTACTCCAGATGAGGCCTTGCCAATGCCAAATAGAGGGGAATGATCTTGTCCCTCAATCTGCTCGCAATGCTCCTACTTATACAGCCCAAAATGCTGCTAGCCTTCTTGGCAACCAGGACACACTGTTGACTCATATCCAGCTTCTCGTCCACTGTAATCTCTAGGTCCTTTTCTGCAGAACTGCTACCTAACTGCTCGGTCCCTAGTCTGTAGCAGTGCATGGGATTCTTCTGTCCTAAATGCAGGACTCTGCACTGGTCCTTGTTGAACCTCATCACATTTCTTTTGGCCCAATCCTCTAATTTGTCTAGGTCCCTCTATATCTTATCCCTACCCTCCAGCATATCTACCACTCCTCCCAGTTTAGTGTCATCTGCAAATTTGCTGAGGGTGCAGTCCACACCATCCTCCAGATAATTTATGAAGATATTGAACAAAATTGACCCCAGCACCGACCCTTGGGGCACTCTGCTTGATACCAGCTTCCAACTAGACATGGAGACATTGATCACTATCTGTTGAACCCGATGATCTAGCCAGCTTTATATCTACTTGATAGTCCATTCATCCAGCCCATAATTCTTTAACTTGATGGCAAGAATACCGCGGGAGAAGTATCAAAAGCTTTGCTAAAGTCAAGGAATAACACGTCCACTGCTTTTCCCTCATCCACAGAGCCAGTTATCTCATCACAGAAGGCAATTAGGTTCGTCAGGCATGACTTGCCTTTGGTGAATCTATGCTGACTGCTCCTGATCACTTTCCTCTACTTCCATAATTACCCTTCACTGGCAAGAAGATCAGAGAGTTGCATATTGCTGCACATGCCACAGGATTTGAAATGTTTTTACTTTGTACATTAATTTCACATACCAAGTAAAATTTCTCAAGGTTTTGTCAGGTAACTTACTACTCACTAAATTCAGGTGAGAATGCTCCACAAATTATTTCATTACAAAAGGACATAATTTTCCAGCATTGCATGATGATATGCAAAGCCATAGGGAGGTATAATTTGTTTTTGTAACACAGATTTTTTGACAATTTAGCATATGTTGCATAACATGTGACTTCATTGTTCTCACAATGCATCAGGAAATAGCACAAGTAAATGATGAGTTGTAGATCTCATTCCCGGCGGATCCACACTGAAAATATGCCTTGTGTGTCGACTTTCTGTTTGCCAAATATAACGCTATTGTATTTTCTGTCTGAAGGAAGGATCCTCTTAACTGATCTTAATCTCACATCTGTGTGCAATAGGTACTTTGGTAGGTATAGAACAGATGAAATAGGGAAGGTTCTTGCTAACAGACTCCATGAACACAATGCTTAAAAGAAGCTATAAGTAGATTTTTACATTTTACATTTGTCTTGATTCTGGTATGTAGTCTGTTTCACCAAAGAGAGGACTTAAATGAAAGCTGGAGTAATTAATATGCATGTAGAGATACTACATAAGGAGTTCAGTATATATACTGAAAATACTGTTTAAGATCTCTGTCAAAGTAGACATCTTTTTGCTCACTCAGTATAAAGCCTTCTTTGTTTGAAGCCTTCATCTGTTTTCAGTCCACTGGTATGTGCCAGGGTTCAGATTCAAACCAATTTGATTTATTGTAGTTTTTTTAGTAGGAAAATGAGCTTGCATTTGTAATATCCAATACTATCTATCACATCCCCTTTCATTCACTAATTTTCTAATTCTATAAATTTTTTAAAAAAGCAAGTTTTTTCTGCAATTTTTATTAACCTAAGGTGGGTAGGCACTCTTGAATCAATGATCCTGTAGTTGTTTAATAGTTTGATTCTCAGTATCTGTTCCATTATTTTACTAGGAATTGAAGTTAGATTATCTCCTAAATTCTCCATTACTTCCCTGAAACAATTGTCATAGGTGGTGTAAATTCATTTCATAATTGATTTAACACTCCCTACAATGCACGTCTTCCAGATCTATTTATTTGTTCATGTTTAAATTTCCCAATTATTCCCTTACCTGCTGATTATAAAAAGGTATTTTTACAAGATCTTCATGATTTCCTAATTTCCCAAACTTCTTCCTTATTAAAGACCAGTACCCCAGTCATGCAACACCATCTGTCAGGGTGGACTCATGTACCCATACACAGCTCAAAATTAATGGAGTGTAATATCTTAGGTCCAGATCTTCAGGGGTATTTATGTGCCCAACTTCCATTGAACATTTAAGAACCTATAAATGATTGAGGATCTGGGCCTTAAGTCATTTTAGAATTGTCATTCATTTCATCCATTGCCTCATTTGTTAACCTGTACTTTTTCTCTGGGTGCTGAAATTTCTTATTTTTTTCCATATTTTTTTTCTGTCCTCTATTACAAGTTATCAACCTGATCCTACAAACACTTAAGCATATTTTGATTTATGTAAACAACTGCACTGAATTCAATGGGACTACTCGTATAAATACATTTATGCACATGCTTAAGTATTTGCTAGGTCAGAGTCAATTTATGTTTTGGAAAGACATTTATACAAAAATAAATATAATTTTAAATGTTACCTGTCAATAACTTAAGTATCATATTAATCATTCAGAGATTCATTATAATTTATCACTAAGTACTTAGATTTTCCTCATATCCTTTAGATATTTTGACTCTAATTACCACAGAAACATTTACAGTCTTATGTATTAAACAGGTATTATTCACTTGTTATGTACTCTACATCCTGTGTTTTATTTTCATTTTGTAATTTATGCTGCAAGCAATTAATTCCAGTGATAATTTTATAATTTTTTTCTTACAATGGAAACCTCTGTTTCTAGGCTAATAGACAATCTACAACAGACTCTGGATTGGATTTTTAAGTGTCATTAAATTCCTTTTTATAACTCTCAAGTCATTAGTAGTTAAAATAGCTGACACAGACCATGCAAAGTAGTTTACATGTTATGAGCATGGTAGGTAAATTGGTGCATATCGTTATTAATTAATGCTATCATGATGGTTACATGAATGCTGCCTGTTATTCCCTCAGATGACAAAAATAGCAAGCAGTATCAGCAAAACCAGGCAACACGTATATATGGTAAAAAATACTCTGAATACAAGTGGAGCACTTTCCATTGTGGAATAACTGAAGTTATCATTTACTGATCAAAGCTGAATTCAGTCAGTGAATCATGAAATCTCAATGTGATTATTTAAAGTGAAGGTGAGGGAAAGAAAATTATGATGTCCTACTTCTGTGCCAGGTACACTAAACATATAATGGTCCATTTCATTTGGCATAACTCATATTACAGTAAAACTCCTTTCAGTCCAAGTAAAAAAAAAGATTTTTGCCTTAGTAAGCCTGAAGTTACATCCTATTGACTGGGGGAAGGCTTTATTGGAGATGTGTCGGATTTGCCAATCCTGGTTAAAGCTTGCTGTTATATATGGATGGATGGATAAAGGAGGACTCTTCACATCTTGTAACTAGCTGGCAGTTAACAATCCATAGCTTTGTTAATTATTATTGGAACAGAGGTAGCACGTTAGAGCACTAATCAAAGAAAATGACCCCATAGGCACTGTACATGTACAACAGATGCCCCACCTCAAGTTCTGAGTATAAGAAAAGGACAACGGATGGATACAACAAATGGGGGATACAACAAACATGGAACCAGGAAGACAGTGATAAACAATGGTCACTTACCCTACAGTAACTGTGTCTTTCAAGGAGATGCTGTAAGTGTGGATCCCACTGTTGGTGAGCATGCACATGAGGCTGATTTTTTTATAGAAGGATCCATCAGAACTACATATATGCCCAATTCCAAAATGTGCTCCTGTTTGATGGAATAAAAGGTGAAGTGGTCAGGACCCGCCTCCTCCAGTTCCTTCACAATTTGAATCTCATGGTCATTGAAGGCTTCAAAAATGGGAATGGCGAGCAGGTTGTGGGATCCAGACTGACAACAACATTCCAAAGAACCACAGTTATCTGATACATGATCTGTCTTTTCCAGGGATAGTACAGAAACCGCACCCTTTTCCATGTGTTTGTGGATTCCAGACACAAAGTCAATTCTGCCATAATCTGATGAGGCACTGAGACCTTCTGCCTAACCAATGTCTTGCTGGAAAATAGACAGAATGGAGCCAGTATTGCAAGGGCTGCCGGTGAAGTCTGGCAAGCAGATTTACATACTTGCACACCGACATATGGCCTAACACATGGAGGCATACCCATACTGCCTTAGCCAGCATTGATAGTTGAAGTATGAGTGCTTATAGCAACTGGAACCTGTCCTCATCTGGCTCCTGTGTCCTCTTTTGTCTCCAATGGGGTGAGGAATGATTTTTCTGTTTCCAGGAGGTCCAGCCAGGTAAATAGAGAGAGCTATCCAGGCATCCTGGTATATCCTACTGGGATTTGCCTCTGATCAGCCATCCATCCAAGCTGGGGTAGACATGAATGCCCTGACTGCTCAGAAGGGCCACTACCACTGCAAGGCATTTTGTGAAAACCCTCAGTGTTGTGGAGGGTCCAAATGGTAGTACCTTGTACTGGTAATTATTTTGACCTCCCATGAATCTCCTTCCAGCGGGCTGTGTGGAAATACTTCCTGTGGGCTGTGTGAAAGTAGACATCTTCCAAACCAAGAATTAGAAAACATCCTTGAGCCTGAAGCGATGGAATGATGGAGGCAAATATTACCATCCTGAACCTGAGGCAGTGTATGCATTTGTTCAGTCTTTTCAGGTCTAGGATTTGACAAATAATTCCCCGTTTCTTCTTCGGGATAAGGAAATATCAAACATACAACCTTTTCCCCCTTAGCCCCTGAGGAATGTCTTCTATGGCTTGCAAACAAAGCAATGAGGCCACTTTCTTTTGTAACAGGCTGTCATGAGAGAGGGACAGAGGAGAGGATGGGTAGTGGAGATAGTGTGGAAATGAATGGGATAGCTGCGAGCAACTATGTCCAATACTCATGCATCAACTTCATTCAAGGTGATATTGATCTTAGTCTGGTGGAACGGGGCAAGGCAGTTCCTGGAGGTAGTTAATGACTCACAACTGGCTCCGATGTGGCTCTGGCATTCTTGTCAAATCTACTGTCTGGGTGATGGAGGATACAGATGATGGCCACCTCATGGTCACAATAATGGCCATTGACTTTGCAGCCATGTCACAGGCATTCATGGCTACATGTAGAACTGTTCTGGCAACCATCTAGATTTCTTTAACAATCTCTCAATTCCTCCCTACTGTCCTGTGGTATTTTTGACCGGAAGGGGGTCGCCCTCTCCCACTTCAGGAAATTATATTTGACAAAGATCTGGTATTTGTCACTCCTAGTTCCAGTGAATAGATGAGTAGCATTTGCATCCAAAGAGGTTCAACTTTGGGGGGTCCTTGTCCTTGGGAAGGAGTTCTATTGATTTTAACTTTACTTGCACTGATGCAGCTACTGTTGATCCCAGGTTTGTATGGGATAAAACTCTCATAGTTTTTCAGGGACTCTGTCCATTTACATGTGGCTTGAGTGGTTGCTGGGGTTTACCAAAGCCCCTTCGCTGCCTCTAATACACTCTATTTGAGGGGTAGAACAATCATATATTTGGCATGCTTTGCTGATATTTGCTTTTGTGGGTATGGTATTTAGCAGCTGATTTTTTTGCGGGGGAGGGAGGGAATGGGGAGAGGAGGAATCAATTACCCAGTCATTGCACTGATTCTTTTTAAAAGGGGAAAAAAGAAAAAGTACTCTGTTACGCCTCAAACCTGAACTCAGTATATTATTTCCTATTCCAAACCACTTTCCCAGTCTGAGTCACTCTGCCCTTTGTTGCAGCTGGGTCAGAAATTGTTTTGGCTGGGATTAGAAAGATACAGGGATCTCAGAAATTCAGTGTTTCCATGCCTAATGCTTGCTGCATGGTTTTTTATTGTTATCCCTGCAAGAAATCTTGATGTTTTAATTGCATTTATTAGACCAACAGTACAGCTGATTTTCTTAGGCTGATGGTCTGCATCAGCACTAATAACGCCTTGCTGTTTTGTGAGATCTTCCATTACATATTGCTTTGATGTTCACTGGACATAACAGCAACAGAGGCATTAACAGCATCAGCCTGCCTACTTTAATATAGCTGTGGTTGCTATTACAAAAACTACATTGACTTGGAGACAATTAGCAACAGTAGCCATTAACTTCCTCATTTGTAGACCATGCTGATTGCTTCAAGGAGACAAATATCCAAATTAGTCAGAGCCTACATAGGTGTTTCTGGAAGGCATATAACGAACATGCACAGTTAAAAACTAGTGATATCTTATCAGTAACTTCAGGTAGTATTTACAGTAAGGTTTTAGAACTGTTAAACTTGTATGGCATAATCCAAAGGCTGTTCAAGTCAATGGGAGTCTTTTTCTAATGTTAAATCTGTTTTAGAGAAAAGAAGCAGTGTGACTATGATCAGTCACAACCAACAAGTATAGTTTAATGTGTTGATGTAGAGGACTAAATATTCAAAGAGAAATATTAGTGATTAATCCATAGAGTAATCACATTTTTCAAGCAAATTTGGGTAATGAATAAACTGAGCTGTCTGCTAACCAGCATTGTGTGAGTAGGAAAAAAGGAGAACAAAGGCCAAAATGACCATTTATTTAGGTGCCTAAATAGGGGTCTAGAATAGAAGTATCCAAGTTTGAAAATTGTGGCCTAATTTCATGCAGTAAATTATTCATTGTGAATTATTCCCTCTGCTCTCATCCACACTATTCTGTAACCTGGATACAAGTAGGCCTTTAATCTGTTCACACTCTACATTGGCTCTTGATTTTCTATTGCTGTGTGCACCTTTTGCTGACATTTCTCCAACAAATTTGACAAGCCATATTTCCTTTCAGTGAAAGAAGCGCAAATTCACTCAGAGTCCAGATCTATCGCTCATCCATACCACTCTTGACAGCCAGCTGAATTAGCAAATGTTGTTATTTCTTCTTGTGATGGGGGTTTGAAATTATATTGTGTATAATTAATCATGTGTGCTAAATGATATTAAGAAACTAAAATTAATTTTAATTAAGTTTGCTTTTTCCAAGTCATAAAAGCAAATCATTCTGAATAAGGATCATTTGCAGTGCAGTTTTCACTCTAATATTCTGAGACCAATATAACTACAAGGTGGGTGAGGTAATATCTTTTATTGAACCAACTTCTATTCGCGAAAGAGACAAACTTTTGAGCTACCCAGAGTTCTTCTTCAGGTTGCTATTCGTACCCAAAGAAGAGCTCTGTGTAGCTGGAGAGGTGTCTCTTTTACCAGCAAAAGTTTGTCCAATAACAGATATTACCTCACCCACTTTGAATAAGGGTCTGCCTGCCAGCTAGTTATACATGCCACATATAAATTCAGGAGTAATAACTTGTCCTATAGCTGCAGTCCAACTTGTCTGCAGGTGCAAGGGAGAACTTGCACCTGCAGGGATTATCTCTTTCTTACTCCTCTCAATGATGACTCAGTGTGTCCTGGGGAAGGGATCAGTGAAGGGACCAACAGGCACACGTGGCCAATAATGGACTCTGCTGATTGATCTGCTTCTCCTTGCATCCCAATTGGCTTAGCTGTGAACCAGCATAGGAGCTGCAAAGCAGAGAAACTAGCCTTTGCTGCACTATACATGACGGTAGTACTCTTGGAGCAGCATGATCAGGGAATTTAACACAAGGCCAGATAGCTGGGCTCTGTGTTACCAGAGGATGGTGAGGTGATAAGATTCAAACATGGTGCTGCCTATCAGAGACCAGATAGGCAAAGATTTTCTGCATGAATGACCACTAAGAGATAATGGGCTAAGGTGGAATGGTCAACAATAGAGGTGGTCAGGACAGTGCCTGACTGAGCAGATCCACAGGGAAAAAAGGGACAAAGCAAACTCATGTCAAGGGGGCAGCGGTTCTTACCTGTGAGGAAGTGGTAGTTGTCAGGGCCTTGGATGCAGTAAACTCACAGGGAGCGTTGTGACCATGCAGTGTTCAGATAGGCATATGAAGAAATCAGGTGGTGGCACACCAGGCTAATTACCCTATGCCCGACAGCCCTTCTGGGTCTTAAAGACAAGCAGTGAGATTAGTCTGAGGCAAAAAACTGGAGGGCCACTCCAGCTCCATGCCGTGTGAAAGCGAGTGCTTTTAAGCTACAACCACTTAGATGTGGGCCTGAGTGGACTCATCTGATCAGTTTGCTATGGCTAGCACCTTGAGTTACTGCTCTTCCCCTTCTGCCTGACCTTTCCAGTGCTCTCTCCTGTTGTACTGAACTGAGGTCTCAGTATTTTTTCCCTACGTGCTGCAGCTGCTGTTGGCACAAGGGCTTGAGTGGCCTGGTAAAGTCATGTCTTTTACCTTCTACTCCTGGGGCTTTGAGCGAGCAAGGAAATGTGTCAACAGCAAGATGGAAAAATTTACCACAGAGCTGAAGCTCACAGGGGTGTGGTGTGTCACTCTGCTTTATAATCATATAGCTGCTCTGGTTCACTTAGGCAGGGTGGCACCTGCTTGCCACTGGGGTGGATATTTTCTTGTTTGAACACAAGTCTGAGCTTAATGTGCCTGTGAAAGTTTCCAGTGGAGGAGATGTGAATTAGCAGCATCTACTGGTGACTAATCCTTATAGAGGATGTAGGAGGTGAGGGACAGAGAGTTGCACCAGTGCAGTATTTGAGCACATGGAGGTGAAGTACATGATCTATCTCCCAAACCTGATGTAGTTTGGAGGTGTAAATATAAGCACGTAGACCCAAATCCTCAAAGGTATTTAGGCACCTAACACCCAATGGGTCCTACCCCTTAGAAGATCTCTGTAGGCTAGCTCCTTGCAGGCCTAATATTTCTATTTGAGAGTTGGAGTGCTTTGTGGCATGTGTAAACCACATGTGAGGGGTTGGCATGAGGACCAACAGGGAGCCTAACTTGGGCAGAGGACAAGAGATCTGCTAATCACTTCTGAACTGGATGGCAAGTAACCTTCTCCCTGTTGTCTGCAAGGACTATCAGCTGAATACTAGTTTTGCAGTAAGCTGAGTGGTCATAGATGAAGACAGGAAAGAAGAAGTCATTGAGATAGGCACTGATCACATCAACACTGACTACCTTGGCACTTGAGCCTCCATCACCAGTCCCTGCCACAATAATCCTGACACTGATAGATCCTACCAGCTCTTTAAATTGCCGCCTGGGGAAGCCAGTCTGGTACAGCACACCGGCTCTTGCTGGTACACCGTACGGGGGCATACTGGCTTACTTTCACATCTGATTGTAAGATTTCCAGAGCAGGGACAATGTCTTCTTTTTCTGTATCATGCACAGCTTTGGCATTGTTCAAAGAAAAAAATCATCATACACCTCAAATAAATTTTTAGTACAGCATAGAATGCAACAAAGTAACTAGTAATATAGAAAACAATGAACCTACTCTTCAGGAAATCTATAGGGAGGCTTTTCTTTGGAAAAAAGGATTCAAGAACAAATATTGTTCTCGATATAGTTCATAAGCAGCACCATAATTCTTCCTTTATCCTCTGCTTAAAACAAAGTAGTGTAACACTTTTTTCATGAATTTCACATGCATATTATGACACATTTTTGAAGGAAGTTGATATGTGGGAAAATAGATGCTATTTGAAAATTGTTATTTTCATTACCATTTTCTAAACTCAAATGCTATTTGGAGGACAGATTTTCCTGTAGATTAAATTAAAAGATACATGTTTTGGCCCTTCTTTCAAGGTTTTATGTAAATTGAGTAAGCCACTTTCATCTAGGTCTGTTACAAAAGTAAAGCTCCTGAGTGGGTGGAAGATCTACTACTGGAGAACTGAAAAGTGATTATGAGTAGTACGGTGGTAGATGGTTCCTATTAAAGACTGACAAAGTGACCAACAAATCAATTGTTTCAGAATGTTACTAGATAGTTTATTCTAGTGAAATATGATAAGGCATATGGATAGAAGTCATTCTGAGAATTCAGTTGAAACTAGTGTCTTTCCTGTACATTGTCTTCCTCATGTTCTACATCCCTGCTCTTTTACCCCTAGTCTTCTTGTCTGTGGGTTGATTCTTCACTTGTGCTGTCCCATGTATCTGTAAGTCTTTCTTGCTGCAGCCTATTGAATTACTTCCTCTCTCCCCGCTTTTTTAAATTTTGTTTGTTCCGAAAACAAAAAATAATCTCACAAAATTTGCAGAGGCATATATTTTATTTTCCAGTTCCCAAGAGACTTAGGAAGGAATAACAAAGAATGGAAAGTTACACAATATAATTTAAAGCTAATAAAATATGATTGATTGGTCCTTTCAGAGGACTCTTTACAAACAGATACATAGGCTAGCAGAGACAGTATTAAAGCACCAATGTGTGTCATCTGCTGGTTAGTGGCTACTGTCATCTGCTAGTTATATTTGAAGGGTTTGAAAGTCTGTGAAGTTAATGGGAATCTTTCTATTCAGGGGAAGGATGATCTTGTGGTTAAGGTACAGGTCTGAAAGTCTTATGATTCTTGTGTGATACTGAGAAAATTATTTCTGTGCTCCAATTCTTTCAGGTGTTTGTGCAGCATGTAGCACAATGTGGTCTTGATCCATGACTAGACCTCCTAGTAATACAAACAATAATAATATTGGTGGATAATTAGCTGAACATGAGTTCCCAGTGCTGCTCTATGAGAAAAAGGACTAGTGTGGTCCTTAGGGGAATCTCAAATTTGAGTACAGAGGTTATATTACCTCTGTATTTGGTATTGGGGTAATTGCTACTGGAATTCAAGGATGTTGATAAATTAGAGAGGGATAAGAGAAGCAAGAGCATGATTAAACAATTGGAAAATATGACTTAAGGAACTCAATCTGTTTAGATTAACAAAGAGAACAGCAATACTGTCATATATTAGAAGTTTTTCTAAAAGATATGCTCTTGTTCAAACAGGACCTAATTCAGGGAAGTAGTATGGGCTGTGTTATACAGGTGATCAGACTAGATGATCACAATAGTTCCTTACCATCTTGGAATCTATTTACAACCTGGGGGATGCTCAAAATCTGGATCCTGATTTTATGGTTTGCATGACCCATTATAGATGAGAGAGACTTTGCATGCCAGGCAGTTGCAAGCCAAGCAATTGTGGAAATTCCCACATAGTGGCTACATGTCCTTGTAAGCAGGTAAATAATCTAATCAGCATAAGTCATTGAAACATTTGTTTGCATTAAAGTTAAATATACCCCAATCAAATATACAATACATTACAATCTATCCTCAAATATAATGCTTGAAACCTATAATGAGAGCTGCCATTAACAGCAGTTGAGAGGTGAATGTTCTGATATGAACATCTTGCCTTTTAAGACAATATACAATCAACTTTTAAAACAAATCCTCACAGCAATCTGAAGACACTGTAGTTTAAATAGGTCTCTGTGATTTATGTTTTAAAAAGCTTTCAGAGGATAACTTAAATTCAAACCATTTATTAAACTTAAAAAAATCTGCAGAGGCCCTGATGCAGGGAAGAAGGTCAGAGGTTAAATAACACACTAGGTGAATAAAATATGAGCACTGGGAAATACTAATCTAAAAATTGAACTATTCAATTTGAAGACAGGATCTAACAGTCACCTCATTATAAATGAAATCTGAGCCAACTGATACATTTAATCATATATTTTGATGTTAAAGGCAGCTTTGTCCTCTCATATCTTGAGCAGCTTCTGCTTTGGCCCTCGATTCTATATTTTTTAAAAAGGTGATATACAAACATTAAAATAAGTATATTTCCTAAGCTCTTGTTTTTCCTGGTGGCTTTGCTGCCTCTTTTTCTTCATAGCCCTCCTCACATCCCTTCTACTATGCCAATCCAATTCCTTTCTCTATTATATCTCCTTGTTCTTTTTTACCCAATCCCTGATCTTTCAAACACATGGGTATGAATAACTCTCCGCCCACTGGGGTCAGTGGGATTGTTCATGGGTGTAAAGTAATGTAAGTACAAACATGTTTGCTGTACGATGAGTGAAACTGGAGAAAGAGAGTCAGGTTTCAAGAGAGATCTGGTCTGGAATGCACGGGGGGCTCAGAAATGCAAGTGTAGCAGAGCAGGAGGGTACTACGATAGTAGTAATAATAACAATATATAATACAGTTCTATCACACTACCTTTTTTCTTGCCCCTCAGCAGGGAACTGCTACTGAAGCATAGGACAGAGTTTTTTCTTTAATGGATTTTCAAAGGGGAGAAAATGTATTACACAGGGTTAAACCTCAGGGGTATGATATGCAAAATCCTGCACATAGATGGTAATAAAAACTGTCAGGTAGCCTGAGAGAGGGAGAGAGAGAACCGTATCATTTCTTAGTAAAAAAAACTTTCTTAAACCAAACTATTGGCAGTACACCTATGTGTGTGCTTTACACGGTGTCCCCATTTTGCTGCAGTTATATACATTTCACTGAGAGGCTTTGACATCATCATCATGCTTTTATAATTTAGGGGACATATACAGACACAGTTCCTTCTGCTCTCCCACAGATGATGTCTCACTTCCTATAGTGTGCCCTCAGAGTGCATGCCTGTGTTGTGTATGTTACATGGGTTCACCAGAGCCTGAGGTGAATGGCAGCCTCCCAGTTCTTCTCCAAACACGTTACAATCTCCTCAAACAGCCTCAAGATCCTCACAGTCAGCAGCAATTACACCAGTCCAAGCCAATAAACTGTTCCTAAGATTCTAGCAGGGGTCTTCAGCCTGTCTCCAAAGTGGCCCAGGTATTGAGTTCTACAACCAGAGAGTCTAAGGCCAGAATCGACCCCAGATTATGTACTGTGATCTGCTGTATAGCACAGGCCATCTTAGAATCTTGGTCCACCGCACCCAATGTCCCATCTTTAGCCAGGGCCATCTCTGATGTGGCAGAGGAAGGAGATAAACAAAAACTCCCCCTGAATACATTGGTGGGGAGGCAATCCCTTCCTGAGCCTTGCTGCTGGCTGGCTTAAAACCATGAAGCATTGGGACACAATCTTCACAGCAGACAGAACTCTTGGTCTTGCATTGATCAGCCACGTAGTTCACAATTGACTGTCTCCAGCTCCCATATTTATAGCTATTTCCTGCCTGAGCGTTGATTGGTTCAGCTCTTAGATGGCGAATGTATGCAGCCGGCAAGACTGTTTGCCCTCCGCACAACTTCAGAAACAGCTGCTGAGCATGCCTAGTAACAGAGGACTCCCCTCTTCTGGATGCTTCTGGGCTCTCCTAACTAAGCAGAAACACAGAAGTTCAACTAAAATCCATGTCTCCTCCCCTTCTTTACTTTGAACTTACAAAAAATCCTGCAGAATGAGTATGTGGGTGACACAAGCTGGTGCTGAGGTCCTCACTTACAAACTCTAGAGTATTCACATGTAACACCGGCCTCTCAGTATGCTTCTTAGAGATATTTCCCCCACAGTTCTGCTGACTCCTACATCACTGATTGCTCTTGAAACAGAATGGAGGACTAGTTTGTATGTTCTTATGAGCAGGGGATCCATTCTCCTTTCTTCTGTAAAGTGTCATGAACATCTGTGAATCTTTGTAGAAGAAATAGTACTTGCATCATCATTCTTTTTGCCCAGCTTTGATGAGGCAATTTACCTTCTTAAAAAAAAAAATTCCAGAAAGCTAAAAGGCCAAATTCAAGGAAATACTCTGTTCAGTTTCCACACCGCAGATGCCCAGCGAAGCCCACCAAATCAATTTATTAAAAGCTTACAAAAACCATGAAAAGGCCTAGTGGTTGCATAGCAAAATCTGCAAGAGCAAAATCTAATCCTTCAATTTGTAAGAAGTGCCAGATGGTCGAAAATGCCGGCAATCTCCAACAGTTTCCATGTTACAACAAATTTAATATTTCACACTGCAATTAGACATTAGGAGCATAAGTCACTGTTGTCAGTTGTTGCACTTGTGGCTAGTTATCTCACACAGGATGAAATTCGTCCCTTTCCAGAAGGCCAGCAAAGGTGTATGCAACACTTAAATCCTCCAAATAGAACTTATGGGAGAACTTAGTAGTTTACAGGACTTGTGCTGACAGGGATGAATTTCGTCCTGGATGAATAAACCAGCTACACGTGCAAAACAGAGACAGTGTGTTGTCTTCTTGTTCCCTTTATCCCGGGCTCATAAAGATTTTCTTAAAGGGAGCTTTGATATTTACTTTGAGGCAGGGAGCTTCCTCTGACAGAGAACTGCAGAAGAGCAATATAGACCAGGAAAAGGAAAATGACTTTACCCCCTCCTCCATATATTTATAATACAATAGTTCTTTCAAAGTGTCAACCATCAAGTGGTAGTAATACTCATTTGCTTGTAGTTAATTTCTTTAATGTGTCCAGATGCTGCACCAAGATGACAGGTGCAAAACAAATGTCTCACTATATAGCAAGGGCAGGAAACTTAAAACAAGGAGCCTTAATGCTGCAATCATTACTCAGGCATTACTCCCCACTGGCTTCAGTTCAAAACACCAATTCCCGGTAGCATGCTCAATAGCCACTACAGCATGGCCAACAGTTTGTATATACTCACATTGCCTCCTACAGTAGGAGTTTTCTCTAAATTGTGCATACAGGACTGAGCCCAGCATTGCCTCTGACACATATTATTTAAGACACATTGAATAGAAGAATTAGCATAAAATGTTTTCTTCCCTTCAGGATGTCTAGTAACCGCATCTTTGTCAGCATTTCTGTACAATAGTTCTTTGGGCAGATCAGATTCCTTTGGAGATACTAAACCACTAAGAATCAAATGAAATCCTTCCTGCCAGCTTCAGCATTAACAAGGGGTCATAATGTTTAAGGGGAAAATTTTTATGTTACTTAAAAGACTTCACAGAGAACAGAAGCTTTTTTCTTTGGTTGTGTGGGTAATTTTTTTTATTTTAACAGTAGGGAAGACAGTAAGCATAACCCAGAGCTCTTTGGTTGGATAACTTTTGTTCTGGATAGAGAAGGTAATGGGGAATTATGGGAAATCTTTTCTATCACTTTAATGGTAAGAAGGGTCATGCTGTGTAATACCTCTTATATTTTGTTTAAAAAAAAATCCAACAGCGTTGTTGTACTAATATCAAGGTCTTTATTCCCCTTTTTGTAAGGATCAAAGAATCTCTCGAGTAAAAAAGATGAATTTCTAATTATCTGTTCCTATTCAAGTAGGGAAACTAGGCTGAAATAAAATTGGAGGTGGAGACTGACTATAAGTTAGCACTTTTAACAAAATAAGGGCACTCTCTTTTCCTGATCTTTAGAATCTGATTTTCAACTTTGAGAAATACATCCTTCAAGATATATGTGTAGGCTTTGTTTTAAGGAGTATATGAAACACAGGCATATAGTTTTACGAAAAATACATGATTTAAGCATTTTTAGAAAAAAGCCAAATTCAAATCAAACATTATTTACTATCATGTAAGCAACAATGCAATTAGCAATAATGCTACAAAGTATTCAACTATCAATATATTGTTTTTGCAGGCAATATTAGGTGCCTATCATAATCTCTAGGTGTATGGCTATCTGTAAATGCACACATACAGACTTAGCAGGGATGAGACACAGAGGCACTTTTCTCATGTTTTGGATATAGGTGTCCTGCAGTGGGAGAATTCTGTTCCTGGACCTTGAGCTCTAAACACATACGCCTCTGTCATTTGGACTGAGGAGTAACTTTACTAGTTGCTGGTACTAAGACTTATCTTCAGGAGGGCCAGCCACTAGAGAAGGACATAAACAAATGGAGTATTTTTTAAGCTACAGTAGGAATAGGCAATAGGCAGACCCCCAGGTGAAATCCAGACTGCCAACTGCTTTTGAATGGACCCTGAAATATTTTTATTTACTTATTATTATCATTATTGGGATTTTTAATTGTTATTTTCTTTGGAGGCTGGACCTTGACCAAGAAATTTGGACCATGACAAAAAATTAGGGCTGTCAAGCGATTAAAAAAATTAATAGTGCGATTAATTGCACTGTTACGCAATAATAGAATACCATTTATTTAAATATTTTTGGATGTTTTCTACATTTTCAAATATATTGATTTCAATTACAGTACTGAATACAAAGTGTACAGTGCTCACTTAATAATTATTTTTCTTACAAGTATTTGCACTGTAAAAGAAATTAGTATTTTTCAATTCACCTAATTCAAGTACTGTAGTGCAACCTGTTTATCATGAAAGCTGAACTTATAAATGTAGAGTTACATACCAGAAAGTTTATTCAAAAATAAAACAACGTAAAATTTTAGAGTCTGCAAGTCCACTCAGAACTACTTCTTGTTCAGCCAATCACTCAGTCAAACACGCTTGTTTACATTTGCAGGCAATAATGCTGCCCGCTTCTTCTGTACAATGTCAACTGAAAGTGAGATGTGCTGGATCATCAACCGAAACTGCTATAACATGAAATATATGGCAGAATGTGTGTAAAACAGAGCAGGGGTCACAGAATTCTTCCCTAAGGATTTCAGTCACAAATTTAATTAATGCGTTATTTTTTTTACCGAGCATCATTAACATGGAAGCATATCCCCTGGAATGGTGGCCGAAGTGTGAAGGGACATATGAATATTTAGTATATCTGGCACGTAAAGACCTTGCAATGCCAGCTACAAAAGTGCCATGCAAATGCCTGTTCTTACTTTCTGGTGACATTGTAAATAAGAAGAGGGCAGCATTATCTCCCATAAATGTAAACAAACTTGTTTGTCTTAGTGATTGGCTGAACAAGAAGCAGGACTGAGTCAACTTGCAGGCTCTGTTGTTTTACATTGTTTCATTTTTGAGTGCAGTTATGTAACAAAAACAATCTACATTTGTAAGTTATACGTTCGTTTCATAAGAAAGAGATTGCACTACTATACTTGTAGGAGGTGAATTGAAAAATAGTATTTCTTTTGTTTATAATTTTTACAGTGAAAATAATAATATATAATAAAAATAATATACCCTTTGATTCCAGTCACAACACAGAATACAATATCTTTGAAAATGTAGAAAAACATCCAAAATATTTAGTAAATTTCAATTGGTATTCTATTGTTTAATAGTGCGATTAAAACTGTGATTAATCACAATACATTTTTTTGAGTTAATCATGGGAGATAACTGCGATTAATCGACAGCCCTACAAAAAATAATTGACTACCCCTTCACTAAAGTAATTTTAAATCACTGTGAAAAAGAAAAAAAATCCTAATTGACAGAAAGGACAATAAAACTTTTTTTAAAAGAAAACCCTACATCCAGAAGACCTCCCTAATTCACTCAGTCCTCCAGGAAAAAAATGAGTAAGTATGTAGTGTGCTAGGAAAGTCAGCAAGGCTTTGATATATGAAAAGTGATTTTTTATTAAAAGGGCTGGAAAGTGAATTCTGTTTAGGTGTATTTGATTTTGTGTGGGATTCAGGATTTACATCCGAGGAAGATCAAAATCTGAACTACTAGTAACCTCACAATGCTGAAATTTACAAAGAGCCAGATCCTCAGCTAGTGTAAAGTGACATAGCTCCATCCAGTGGGTTGATGCTAATTTACACCAGCAGAGGACTTGGCTCACAGTTTTTAAGCTGTTGATTATAACTTGCGGTCATCCTGTGACAGTGGCCTTTTAAAATGCTATAGACTGCACCTGTGGTTGGTTAGCTGACCCCCAACTGGGCTTAAGAGGATGTGTCTGCACCTTGGCTGTCCAGGAAGTGGAACTCTGTGGGGAGCTTTCTCCACGAGTACCTGACTTGGGTAAAAAAGTTGTGAAACTTAGTCACTCTCAGGCAGGGAGGCCTGGAGAGCAGGCCCTGGCTAAGGGGCAAAAGAAACTGGGAAAGAAGTGCTGCTATTTACTGTCACGTGGGTGGTATCCCTGGAGATGAGAATGGAATACTGCTGTTCCTAGATATGTTTACTATGGGAATTGGAGATTGGTTATATTACAAGGTGTTTGCAGAACTCCTGCTCTGCTGTCTATGAATAAATTACAACCAGAAGTTGGCTTTGTATGAAACACTAAGAGACCATCTCTTTTCATGGGCAAAAAAAAGGGAAACTGAGACTGGACAAACGTCTGTGCTGCTGCTGGAGGTCACCCTAGCCAGGACTGCTCTTGTCCAGAAAAGCTCCCTTCCTACCTAGAGGTAGAACTTTCAAAAGGAAAATATTCTAAAATTTAGAAAGTAATGTAGACCCAAATACTGCTGATACACAAGAGTCCAATGTTGTATGTGTGAATAATGCTGTTGAACGCAGTGGAAATACTCCTATGCATAAAGTAGATTTGCAGGATCAGGTCCATAAATATGTCTCTGAATCAGCTCACTGCGTGGTCCCTGTTACAGTGCAGTGAAAGTGTAATATACTAAGATGCAAGATGGGGCTTTACTGTTCTGCAGCAAGGTTCACACTGCATTTGACTCTACAGCAAGCAGGTCATGGCATGCTGTATATTCACACCCTGGCTTGCTTCACAGTAACGTGCCATGTAGACCAGCCCTTAGTAATGATTTAGGCACTCTGCGTATTGGCTACGTTGACACCAACAAGGACTTTGTTAAAACTGAGCTTGACTGTCTGTATTTGTTAGCTTTTACTTTTTGACAACACTAGAACAATAAGCATATAAATGTTTCGCACAGCTGTTATTGGTATAGAGGACATAATCCAGAAGCCATACTACAAGTCCTCAGCTCATACCAAAAGATAACAGGCCCTCTCTGTGGGCTTGTTTTGATAAAGAGTATATAATTTAAAAATTAAGGAATGGCACAAATAGAGCCACATATTGACATTATAGAACTGACCTGAATTGAAAAGATAGGAAAGTCACTTGCCATCAAACACAAGCCCCTATTTACCAAATAGCAAAAGAATGAAAGGCATATTTCCAGTAGTGTGGACAGGACTTGAGCTTCTCAATTCCTATTAACATGGGAAATTATGTTTCAAAATCAAATAACCAGAAATGTGTCCTAACATGGTATATTATTTGTAAGTAATAAAAGGGTGTTTACTGCATTAAATATTTACCCATGATTCCTCCATAGTGCGTTGAGTATTTACCTTTCTGTGTTGTTTAAATGTGATTGAGTCAGTTTATTAGACATAATGAGCTAAATTAACTCCTCCTACTTAGACCTATGTGACCCCATTGACCTCACAGATTGCTCTACCACAGAAGTTTCATCTCTTGAATAATACACAAAATAGACAAGTTCAATATAAAGAAGGCTTATTAAGTACCTCATTTCCCAGCCACTGAAGCATAAGGCCATTATCCGACTCTGAGATGCTAGCTCATGAGTACCTGCTCTCTATGAGGACTCTCTCTATCCCCTGGCACGATGAGAATTCAACCCGCTTCTACACAGAGAATACAGGATTGAGAAGAATCACAACAATAAAATGTCAATGGGATTACACAGGGTGTAATAGGGCAGATTTTGCCTCACTATATCATACTTCAAGTTAGACTGAAATCTGAAGACAGGGCCCTGGGATTTTATCATCTTTCTGTGAAATGGAGTGGAAAACTATCTGTCTGGATTCAGATGAATTATTTCTGATTAACACAAAAACTGTATTCCTTAGTGGAAGTAGCTCACCTCTAGAGTTCAGTGAAGTAAAGACATGAAAGAAAACCTTTTTTTTTTTTTTTTTGCATTTTTAATAACCAATTTTAACCTTCCCCATTGTAGCAAATTGTTAGTATTGCCACACAATGAACAACAAAAGTCCAAAAATTTATCTGAATAAAGTTGTACATATAGAATGTCACATCATTTAAAATTTTTAATTGTTTGGTGAATTGCAGTGATTCACTTTTAAGTGACAAATATTGTTTTGCTTTACTCAGGAGTAGTGATTGATTTCAGTGGAACTATTTCTATGATTAAAGCACTGATGTGCCCTTCTGTCTAGGAATAATCACTTGTAATTAAACCTTACCTGTATGTCAGCAGTCTTTTTAAATTACATTATCTAAATTATAATAAATGTACTCATTATGGTTCAAATTCTGCACTGATGCATACTCATGCAATCCCAGGACAGAATTTCACCCAAATATTTCCCTTGTTTAAATAAAGTCTACTTAGAGTCATAGAGTCATAGCTTTTAAGGTCAGAAGGGACCATTATGATCCTCTAGTCTGATCTCCTGCACAATGCAGGACACAGAATCTCACCCACCCATTCCTGTAAAAAACTCCTAACCTATGTCTGAGCTATTAAAGTCCTCAAATCATGGTTTAAAGACTTCAAGGTGCAGATAATTCTCCAGCAAGTGACCTGTGCCCCACGCTGCAGAGTAAGGTGAAAAGTAGGGCCTCTGCCAATTTGCACTGAAAGAAAATTCCTTTCCAACCCCAAATATGGTGATCAGCTAAACTATGAGCATGTGGGCAAGACTCACCAGCCAGAAACCCAGGAAATAATTCTCTGTAGTAACTCAGATCCTACCCCATCTAGCATCCCATCACAGTCCATTGGGTATATTTACCACTAAAAGTCAAAGATCAATTAATTGCCAAAATTAGGCTATCCTATCATACCATCCCCTCTATACACTTATCAAGCTTAGTCTTGAAGCTAGATATGTTTTTTGCCCCCACTGCTCCTCTTGGAAGGCTGTTCCAGAACTTCACTCCTCTTATGTGTAGAAACCTTCATCTAATTTCAAGTCTAAACTTCCGGCTGACCACTTTATATCCATTTGTTCTTGTGTCCACATGGTACTGAGCTTAAATAATTCCTCTCCCTCCCTGATATTTATCCCTCTGATATATTTATGGAGAACAATCATATCTCCCCTCAGCCTTCTTTTGGTTAGGCTAAACAAGCCAAGCTCTTTGAGTCTCCTTTCATAAGACAGGTTTTCTATGCCTTGGATCATCCTCGTAGTTCTTCTCCGTACCTGCTCCAGTTTGAATTCATCCTTCTTAAACCTGGGAGACCAGAACTGCACACAGTATTCCAGATGAAGTCTCACCAGTGCCGTGTATAATAGTACTAACACCTCCTTTCCTCTACTGGAAATACCTCGCCTGATGCATTCCAAGACCACATTAGATTTTTTCACAGCTATGTCACATTGACAACTCATAGTCAATCTGTGATTAACCAATACGTTGAGATCCTTCTCCTCTATTACTTCCAACTGATACGTCTCCATCTTATAACTAAAATTCTTGTTATTACTCCCTAAATGCATGACCTTATCATTTTCACTATTAAATTTCCTCCTATTTCTACTACTCTAGTTTACAAGGTCATCCAGACCTTCCTGTATGATATCCCGATCCTTCTCTGTATTGGCAATACCTCCCAGCCTTGTGTCATCCACAAACTTTATTAGAACATTCCCACTTTTTGTGCCAAGGTCAGAGAGTGTCTCATCTCCTGGGATTGTGTTTTTTCATCTGGCATGAAATTATATATATATATGATTCCACTTAAATACATAATTCTGTGTGGTTATACGCCACTATCTGTTTTCAAATCACTTTCTGACAGAAGAGTACTCTCTTTAAGCCAGCATAAAAGCATATTTACAGAGATATAAAGGTGTGTATATGAAATGGATTACCTGAGGTGTTCCTTCTGCTTTGGCTGAAAATCAAATCTACTATATAAATATATCTAAACTTACCACTGAAGTCTCCTGTGCAAAGGGACAAACTCACTCCTGCTGTGTAACTACGTTAAAATTGATGCAGATACACCCAAGATGAATTTGGCCAAGGGTCTTTATGTTGCTGTTATACTAAAATTAAGAAGTAGGTTTGATTTCTCTCCCCACCCCCGCATGGTGTTTGATTTCAATGGCATTATTTAAAATAATTTCAGTATGTTCTGGCTGTAATGACACAATGAATTTAATTTGTATTTTCCACATCAATCCATACTGATTGCTTCAGTCATAGATTGAACAGAAAAATGCAAAGATAGCCCCTCCAGTCATTTCTTGTGCTATTTCAGCCATAACAGCATCAGAACCCTGCTCAAATTGTTTCTAGTATTGCCTTTTAAATTGGGTTTCAATTTTCTGGTGTGTCTGAGCACACCTGTGCACACAGAAATAAGATTCTTTTTCCTCTGAAAACTAAGGTAATATCCTGTTAAAAATGCACTCTCTTTTTTCAGGTGTTAGTCACCAGGAGCTACTTAGTAATACCTTGGCTGCCTGTCTATAAATATAACATAGAACCCTGGCTTAATGCAAATGAAAACTTTCTCCCACTGCTGCCAAACAAGATATTTGAGTACCTGAAATTTACTTCCTTCTAACCTTTATCCTATTATGGATTAAATAAAAAAAATCCCCATGCATACCATTATATCCTCTAGTAGGCAACTGGAAACTAAGTAAGTCTGAATTTATACAAATTTTTTTTCCTGACCATTCCCTATGGGGATGTCAGAGTGGGAGACAGCAAAGGTGGCTAACCCCTTAAATGTGTGCCTTTTTTAGAAATCCGTCTGGGACCATTCACTTGGAGGCCCTTTGTCTCTTCATTACCCAGAAAACGTTTCTCTCATGAGTCATCGATACTACTCCCAAAGTCTTATTGGGTTGGAGTTTGCTCACCAGCAGTAGACCTACTGCAAGTAAATGCTGATTGATACAGTCCTAGCTTGCACTTGGAATCCTTAAAGCATTGAGGGGAGTATGATGGTAGAAAGAACCATGATTACAATAAACATGCACCTGATAGCTCTTTGTTCACCTCTTCTTTACCAGTGGGGGAGTTTCTAGGAAGTGAGGGGTGTGACAGAGTGCTGGGCAGCAGCATCTGGGCCACCACTCTGGTCATTGCAACTCTAACTAATTACAATAGAGCAGACCTGATAGAGATGTACCTAACTGATGGCTGGGGATGGGCTGAGGAAAACTGAGGCTAATTAGCTCATTAGGCAGGTGATTCAAAAGGCACAGGAAGGCCATGAGAAGGAGAAGCAGAAGACAAAGTGAACTTACTCACTTGTTTGTGTGCTCTTTGTGCCTGCATTCTTGCCTCAGGAGCTGAGGGTTCCATAGGACTGTAGCTGTAAGGCTGTATAGTGGGTAAGTGCAGTGGAAATGAACATTGTAAATAAACTACACAGGGTGTTTTACCAGTAGGGGTCCCTGAGCTGTTTGTGGGCTTGAAAAGAGGTTGGAGCAAGTCTACCCTATCACAGGGAGGAAAGATATACATTCAGGAGGCACTTGGACATCTCAGTGTTAAATTAAACCCCACTTACCCTACCAAACAGGTAGATAGAAAACATACAGTTGTGACAACATTCCCTGTTCTATGCTCCTCATTTCTTATATTCTTTGTCCCTTTCTTTGAGGGAGAAGAGTGTTTGCCTGATCAGACTTGACCATGCCTGATTTCCTAGCTTATCTAGCTGTTCTGCTAACATTTATCCCTAAATATAGTCACAAGAGCAGAGGGGG
This sequence comes from Dermatemys mawii, assembly GCA_007922305.1. Taxonomy (NCBI): domain Eukaryota; kingdom Metazoa; phylum Chordata; order Testudines; family Dermatemydidae; genus Dermatemys; species Dermatemys mawii. The sequence continues at coordinate 17,195,725 of ML677333.1, read as the reverse complement.
AAAAAAACTTTGCTTTATGTGGATTATTTTATTGCATTTTAACTTATTGATTTTTACCCTAATACCTACCACCCCCAAACAAATCTGGAATCTCCTGGTACAAGGCACTATTCAAATACTTATTCGGAGCTTGTCCCTGTTGTGAAGAGCTTGCAGTTAAATAGACAAGACATAAAAACCTGTTTCTAACCTGTTGATGAGGCAGATCAAAAGCTGATGTAAATGGGCCTGGCTTCATAACTGAATCCTCTTGAGGAGCTGCCCTACCAGGCTTGATCTGGAACATAGCAGATGAAAAATATTTCACATATAAGCACAACAAGGCAACATGCAATAATCAGAACAAGGAATACAGAAGGACATGATGCTTCATCAGAGCTCTGCTGTATGCCCATCAAGTGACTCCTTCCCAGTTGCAGCAGTAATGCCCAAGTGTGGAGCATATAGTTAAGTTCCTTATTTGATGAGGATGATGCTTAAGAAAATGAATTGCGTGCTAAGTAAAATTATACATTGTCCATTTTATACAGTTGTATTTTAAGTGAATATTAACTGAAACCAAACTCTGAATTCAAAAATGTAAGTTCCCACCTGACATCCAATTCTAAAAGTTACATTAATATGGTGTAAGATATTTGTAGACTGTTTATTGACAACTTGTAACCAGGGAAAGAAGCTAAATTTGTGGATTTGCCATTAATAATTTTATTCACTTCTAACACATACTTAGGGTGGTGCTCAAGAAACAAACAATCTTAAATTCCCCCTTTCATGTGCACACTTTGCGCTTTGCTTCTTCTATCCCTTTGTGGATATGTTTGGGAGGGAAAAGGCTAATTAAAAGGCCTTCATCTTCATTTGAAGACTGGAGCACTCCCTCTGAATAAAAATCCTGGGCAAAGAAGGACCAACTTTGTTCTCAATTTGTTTTCTGTTTGCCTTTTTACTATAGTTCATGTTTTATCAAGTAGAATGATGCCTGTCATGTTGCCTGTTCTCCACATCATTGGTTTTGCATTTAAATAGCTCCTTTTGCTGAGGGCTTGATTACACTGGCACTTTATAGCGCTATAAAGCCACCAGGAGCGCTATAACCTCCTACCCCTCTACACTGACGAGGCACATAGAGCGCTATAACGACGGAGTTATAGCGCTACTGGTAATCTACCTCTGCAGAGGGAATAAGGGCTGTAGCATTGCTGCTGTAGTGCTATGGCACAAATGTGGATACCCAATTGGCATTAATTGGCCTCCAGCCCGTCCCATAATTCCCGTTCGAACCACTCTGCTCATCACTTTCAAACTCTTTTGTCCTGTCCTCAGGTGACCAAACGTCAGACCCGCCCTTTAAATTTCCAGGGAAATTTGAAAATCCCCTTCCTGTTTGCTCCAGCCAAGCGTGGAGTGCTCTCAGGGAATTCTTGCAGGTGATCATTCTGATTGATCATGACTCCATGTGCCATGCCTCCTCGCAATAGGCGATCCTCAGCGTGGAGCAATAGCGAGGTGCTGGACCTCATCAGCTGTTGGGGGGAAGAGGCTGTTCAGTCTCAGCTGCGGTCTATCTGCAGGAATTATGATACCTATGAGCAGATATCACGGGTGTTGGCGGAAAGAGGCCATGAGCAGGACACTCTGCAGTGCTGTGTTACGGTAAAGGAGCTTAGGAATGCGTATCGCAAAGCCCGCGAGGCAAGTGGCTGCTCCGGGGCAGCCCCAACGACTTATTTTACAAAGAGCTGGACACAATACTTGGGGGGGATCCTACATGCACTCCATCGACCACCACGGACACTTCCAAGCCCACCAGTGCAAGAGCGGGGGAGGAAGAGGAGGAGGATGAAGAGGAGGAGGAGGAGCAGGAGGAGGAGGAGGCAACAGCGGCAGCGAACCAGGGCACGGAGGACTCCCAGGAGGCATGCAGTCAGGAGCTGTTCTCCAGCCAGGAGGAGGGAAGCCAGCTGCAGCGTCCAGCAGTTGTTGAGGGCAGAGCAGCAGCGGACTGCGGAGGTAAAGCTACTTTTCCATTGGGAAGGCAGGCACTGTGGTTTCTGACTACTTGGGCGAGGGTGGAAAGGGATGCTTGCATGCATGCCTACATGTGGAATAGTGCATTGATGTAGTCTATCACATCGCGGTAATCCTCGTCAGTGATTTCTTCAAAGGTCTCAATAAGAGCAGTGGCAATGCGCCTGCACAGGTTTGTTGGAAGAGCCAGCTTGTTCTCCGTCCCAGTCACGGTCACTAGCCTCTACCACTGTGCTACGAGGGGCGGGGGGGAGCATTGCTGCACAGAGGCAAGCTGCACATGGGCCTGAGCGGAAGCCGCATCGCATTAGAATCCCCTCCCTTTCCTCATCAGTCACCCGCAGCAGTGAGATATCTTCCAGGATGAACACCTACGGAGAATGTTGGGACAGTGTTCAGTGTAGGGTTCCTGCCACTGTGCTGCACTCCCCGCCCCCCAAGGCAACCCATAGGACAGCACGGCAGGGAAACAATCAGTTCCCCTGCATCCCCAGATTACTCACCATGGCAGGGGCTCCTGTGAGTTCTGTGCGCTCTGCCTGGGACAGGCAAACTGTGGGTTTCTTTGGACAGGGAATGCAGGAGAATCATTGCTCTGTGTGTTGTGTACAATGCTGCCCATCTGTAATGTAACATTCTCTCTTGATAGGTTCGACCTTGACTTCTTTGCCACTGTTATGTGCTGCTGACAGGCTGAGAAGACTCAGGAGGAGACCACAAAAAAGTAAGGAGGATCTGCTACAACAAGTGATGCAACAATCTGTACAAGAAAATCGAATTGCACAAAAGTGGAGGGAGAATGAAAGCAAGTTGAGGGAGAGGACGTTCTGCCAGGAGAATGCAACTCACCGGCAGGAAATCGCTGATAAGCTGGTCAGATTAATGGAGCGGCAAGTAGACACTATGCAGCAGATCGCTGACATGCAGGAGGAGCAGTACCGGGCTCACCGCCCCCTTCATCAATTGCCCCCAAATCCTTCCCCTTCTGGCCCTCTGTCCCTCCATCCCGCTATCACCAGCTTCCTGGTTATTACCACCCACATCTGCCTCCAACCCCTGTGTCTTCACCAATCAACTCCCAAATCCAGGACCCTTATCCACTGCACTCAACCCCTGATAACATGCCTTATTGCCATCCAGAAATGGGGTTCGGAGGACACAGCAATTCGGAGAGCATTGCAGAGTATGAGATCCGGACATACTCCAATCTCTGACTGACCCCATCCCACCCCAATCGCACCCCACCCGCTTCCACCACACATTCTGCATCCATAACCTTTCCTTTCAGCAAATGAAGTAGCTGTTCAACAAATGAATTGTCTTTTTAATCAATGGGGTTTTTTTTATTCATAGTACATAGATTACAGCAAAGCGAGTGGTTCCGTGTGAGGACGAGAGTCAGACAAGGGTGTGTTATCTCAGCCATCCTATTCCTTGTGGTCATAGACTGGGTGATGCGGAGAGCCACCGAAGACCGACCAAGAGGGCTCGTATGGGGACCGTCTGGCCAGATTGAAGATTGTGACTTTGCGGATGACATCGCTCTGCTCTCAAATTCTCAAACGGACCTCCAAGAGAAGACTGATAGGGTAGATAGAGCGGCTAGATGAGTGGGGCTCAAGATCCATGCTGGTAAGAGCAAGATAACGAAAGCAAAAACAGCAAGCTCGGTGAAGACAGTCCTATATGACGTGGAATTAGAAGAGGTGAATGATTTCAAATATCTTGGTAGTTACGTATCAGCTGATGGTAATATTGGGAAAGAGATATCCACCAGAATTAGTCTTGCAGCAAATGCTTTCAACAGACTTCAAGACATCTGGAAGTCATCAATCTTGCAAACTAAAACTAAAGTAAAGATCTACAGGTCGAATGTCTGCTCTGTATTGCTCTATGCTGCGGAAACGTAGAAGACCAACAAGAAGATAGAAGGTTGACTTCAGGGTTTCGAAGGAAGGTGTCTTAGGCACATCCTTAACATACACTGGCCGCAACGTGTCACCAATAGAGAAGTGAGCCGACTAACAGGCATTAACAACATAGTGGATGAGGTGAAACAACGAAGATGGAGATGGTTGGGGCACGTGTTGAGAATGGATACCACCAGACATCCTCACACTGCTCTAAGATGGATACCACAGGGAAAAAGAAGGAGAGGCAGACCGCTGAGAACGTGGCGAAGAACTATCAAAGGTGAAATGAAAAATATGGGAAAGACCTGGGATGAAATCTACTGGTTAGCCCAACATCGAGTCGAATGGAGAAGAATGGTTGGTGCCTTATGCTCCACTAGGAGCGAAGAGGACTAACTAACATAGATTACTAACGCTAAAGAAAAACACATGCCTTAGTCTATGAAAACAATGAGCCTTCTACCTCCCTCTGCACTTCCCATTAGAACTGGCTTTCAGCCTCAAAATGCTCCCTCAAGGCATCCCTGATCTTGCAGCCTCACGCTGGGCCCCTCTAAGAGCTCTGCTTTCTGCCTGTGCATATGTGGCCTCCAGGTGTTGAACCTCCGAGGACCATGCCTGAGTGAAGCCTTCGCCCTTCCATTCACAAAGATTATGTAGGGCGGAGATAGTGCGGAGATACTTCCCTCAGCCAAGTCTAGCTTCCCATAAAGACAGCACCAGCGCGCTTTGAGATGCCCAAAAGCACACTCCACAGTCATTCGACACTGGCTAAGTCTGTAGTTGAACCTTTCCTGGCTGCTGTCCAGGCACCCTCTGTAGGGTTTCATGAGCCATGGCATTAAAGGGTAAGTGGGGTCACCAAGAATCACAATGGACATTTCTACTTCCCCCACGGTGATCCTTTGCTCTGGGAAAGAAGTCCCGGCTTGCAGCTTCCTGAACAGGCCGGTGTTGTGGAAGACGTATGAGTCATGCACCTTTCCTGACCAGCCTGCATTAATGTTAGTAAAATGCCCACGGTGATCCACAAGTGCCTGGGAACCATGGAGAAGTACCCCTTTCAGTTAACGTACTCTCCTGCTAGGTGGTCGGGCACCAGAATAGGCATATGGGTCCCATCTATCGCCCCTCCACAGTTAGGGAAACCCATTTGTGCAAAGCCAGCCACGATGTCATGCACATTACCAAGAGTCACGATTTTTCGTAGCAGGATGCGATTAATGGCCCTGCACACTTGCATCAACATGACTCCAACGGTCGACTTTCCCACCCCAAAGTGATTGGCCACCGATCGGTAGCTGTCTGGGGTGGCCAGCTTCCAGATCGCGATAGCCACCCGCTTCTCCACCGGGAGGGCAGCTCTCAATCTTGTGTCCTTGCGCCGCAGGGAGGGGGCAAATTCAGCACAGAGTCCCATGAAAGTGGCTTTTCTCATGCGAAAGTTTTGCAGCCACTGCTCCTCGTCCCAGACTTGCATGATGATGCGATCCCACCAGTCAGTGCTAGTTTCCCGTGCCCAGAAGCGGCGTTCCATGGCCGTAAGCATGTCCGTTAGTGAGACAAGCAGTTTCGTGTCAAATGCATTCTGCTCATCAATCTCATCTTCACACCCCTCCCTGTCACCTTGCATGTCAAGGATTAACTCTACTGTGCTGTGAGATGTGCTGGTGAGACTTGTCAGCCTGTTCCTAAGCAGTCGGGGCTCCATTATGGCACACCAAAATGGATGACAGAGCGCGCCTCGCTGAAGCCATTGAACGATGGTGCGAGAGGTGGACAGAAACACAGAGAGTGCTGGGATGTGACGCAATGCATCATGGGAGTTGGAACAGGATGCAGAATGCCCCACAAGCAATGCCCCCCCCCTTCCCACAAGTCATTGTGCCAGATTGGGAAGAGGTGCTTTGTGGGATACCTGCCCTAATGCGCTGCTCCCAATGCCACCTGAAGTGCCGCAAATGTGGCCACGCTATACCGCTGGGGGGTGTCAGTGTGGCCACGCTATATCGCTATAGCTATAGCCGTATATGAGGACAGCTATAACCAATAGTGCTATAAACCTGTAAGTGTAACCAAGCCCTGAGACAATACTATAGAGAAGATGGAACAAAGCAAAGATAAGTGTTTGCTAAATATACACAAACAGGCAAGACCAAGCTACAAAAACACTGCTGTGCTGATTAGTTTTCAGTGCTTTCTAAAGCACAGGGAGTATCAGTAGAGGGCTCACAAACTATTTAAAAGGATACTACTTTATTCCTCAACTCTTGGTTAATATTAACACATAATGAACTATTCTTGATTTTGCCAGTTCAATATTTTGGTGAATTCCAGCCCACTATGCGTAGGCTAACAATAGGAATTGTTATCCTGGATCAGATCAGTGATCAATCCAGTCTAACGAGAACATAAGACTGGCCACACTGGGTTAGATCACTGTCCATCTAGCCCAGTATCCTGTCTTCTGACAGTGGCATACTGTCTCCAACACTGGCCAGAGCCAGATGCTTCAGAGGATCGTATAAGAACCCTGAAGTAGGAAGATTTGGAACAATTTGTTTCCCCATATAGGTTTCATCCTTACCTCTAATAGTTAAGGATTGGCTTAAGCCCTGAAGCTCAAGGTTTTATATCCTTTCCCTTCTAAAAATTGTACTGTCATTAATTATAATAGCCCTGGATATTACTGCTAGCCATATAAGTGTTCAAGACCTTTTAGAATCTCAAGTTCTTGCCCTCAATGACTTCCTGTGACAATGAGTTCCACATGTCAATTACATGTTGTGTGAAAACTTTTTTTCTTATCAGTTTGACCTTCCTACCTTTTAAATTTTACAGAATTCCCCCTTGTTGTTGTATTGTGTGACAAGAAGAGAAGCTCCTGCTTTCCTTCCGTATACCATTTCTTATTTTATGTACTTTTATAGTGCCCCTTCTTATTCGTCTCCTTTCTAATGTAAACCATCCTAAAACATTTTTTAAAGCTATTGGCCTCCTAGGAACATAATGAGCCAAATTTATCTTTGGTGTAATTCCATTCTGGTCATTATAATAGAAATGTTCCTGTAATAGCCATATTAATAGGTAGAAAAATATTTTAGTGTATTAGCTACTGGTATAATGTCATTATATCCTTGATTGTTTTACTATAATAACTAGGGTAGTCTGTGGAAATCAAGTTTTCTGTTTATAGAATCATTAGCTTTTCAAAGGAGTGTTAAAGACAAATTTCATGGTAGCGCTGGGCGTGAATTTATAGCTGGATTTTGTGTGTGTGTATGTGTGAGCTACCATATTTCTGGCTTTTCTAACAGAAGGCATTTCCCTGAGGTTTCTGAAGATCTGGTCATACCTTAGCTGTTTCACCCCAGTGTATTGTCGGAAAACTGAGTAAGTGAGCCAGCTGGGACTCATGGTCAAAAGGAGAGTGGACATCAGTTGGCTGACACTTCTGGAAAGAACATGTTTACAAGAGTCAGGATGAAGAAAATGGCCCAGTGCCATGGAAAATTTTAGAAGCAGAAGCCTTTTGGCTTTGCACTGTTGAAATACTTCCCTAAAACTGAATAACCTGAAGCCAGGTTGTGCTCTTGAAATCAGGATACAGAGTGGACCCTCTCTAAATGATTTCATCTTATCTACCCAGGAAGAGACAATCAGCTGCTTTTGTGGAAGTGCACTCCCTTTCCAGGACTATGTACAGAGTTCTCTGCTGGACAGGGACCTTTCCACAAGGTGGAAGTGGGGACTGGGAGTAGATGAGCCATGGAGCACACCACCGAAGCCAACATTAGGAAGAATAGGGATGATGTGACTTATATTCTCCCCTGCTCATCCTGAGAGTCTACAGAATACTTAAAGTACAATCTGAAACTGTGGGCCTCTGCAGGCCCAAAATGTCCATGCCAGCTGAGGTATTATTATTAATTATTTTTTATTTATCATTTATTAGGATAGTGCCTAATAGCCAGCCTAAAAAGAGTTGTATTGTGCTAGATTCAGTACAAGCACAGAGTAGTACCGTCCCTGTTCTAAAGTGCTTACAATAATCAAAACAGACACAAGGTGGGAGAAGGGGTAGATCATGCAAACGTAGTGAACAATGTGATGGCATTTCCATGGTTTTAATAGCGTGTGAGTGACCATGTTTGTGTGCACTGGCTTGTTTAGAAAGGGGTCAGTGGAAGGGCAGAAGAGGGCAGAAGCTGAGGTGACTGATGCAGGGGAAGGGAGAGGGTTGGAACGAACAGCCACTCAGCACAGGGCAGAGAAAGTCCAGTCATAACTGTGAAAGTCACTGAATGTCCAAAGGTCCCTGCTTTGAATACCTCTGGACCTGCATCTCTTGCCATAGTGGAGGTGAATGCCATCCTCACTGTTGAGTGAAGGGCTCTTCACAAAACTGCCTGCTCCTTAGCCTGTTCCCATCTGAAATAGTGCAGGAGGATGTGAACTGCCCCCTTATTATGCAGATGCACGGATAACTTTTTACACAGGAAACCCCCCAAATTCTAACTTTTTAATAAAACACTTGTGATGTTAAATATACAGAGTCATCCATGTTTTGTTCAATCTCTAGCATTATTTAGATATGTTGTCTTGAGCTGTTAAATGTGCTTTCATTTATTTTTTCCATTGAGCACATATTGAGAAATGTCATCTCCAAGTTAAAATGCATTATTATAAAATCTGATTGAATACAGAAACAATTGTTCATCAAATATTATTTGAAAGATTATTATATCAGGTGGACAAATAACAAAAGTGATTTGTCAAGTAATCTGATATTTTTCTTTGCATTTTATTGGATCAGCTCAAATTATTATCAATATATATTTGAAATAATGTTCTTTTGTGTCATGCTGTCTTCAGAGCATCTACTTTAAGGTGACTTCAAAGGGACTTTTTTGCTATTTGTCTGACAATGGATCTGTATCTGATCTTTCAGTTCATCACTATTTATCCTTCAAAATCAATGGTGTGTGTATGAGAGCTGTGGATTAGGTACTAGGTTTCTGGCCTTTTACATAAGGTTATTGGCCAAGCATTCTCCTGGACCCAGCTTAATATGCCACAAGGAAATTCTGGGATTTGTAGTTGTAGGCTGCAGCAAGGCATGCTGAGAAGTAGTGCCAAGAAATATAAGGAACTGCTCTCAGTTATAATGGGCAAAGATCCAGGGAAACCACATGTATTGTGGGTCTTTTCACAGAAGAGTGAGCAGGAAAAAGGCAAGCCCTGGAGTGGCCATTCTAGCTGAACAGCTAGGAAAAGACTTGTGAAGAGCAAGGAAGAGGAAGGTGTAAAGAGGAGGGAAGCTATAGGAGCTAGAGGAGCTAGAGGAGCTAAGCTATATTGCCAAATATGATCTGATAGCTTAACAGAAGATAAAAATGAGCAAGAAGGACCCAGCATGGTTGTTTGCCCTCTTATAGGGTCCTGGCACTGCCCTCATTGGGGCCTAACCACGCCCAAGTCTTATTTCCACACCCAAATAAATCTTCGGGTACATTTACTCTATAGGCTAACATATTATGACGTGAATTTGGATTTTAAAAATCCACAATAGATACTAGAGACAAACTCTGTCCCATATCCAAAGTACAGAGGGCTTAAAAAGCAAACCAGATTTGCACAGGCTTCTGAAATACAGAAGCTGGAAGGCATTTTTATTCACTCTGATATTAAAAGAGCTGGTAGGGGCAGTCAGCTTTGCCAAACAAAATTATAAAGACACTTGAATTGATGTTTAAAGTAACACAATGAAATTTTAAACACCCTTCATAATTTGTTATAAAATGCATTTGGAAAAAATGCACTAAAATAATAAAGAAATTGCGGCAATGAATAATATCAACTAAAAGTAATTTTGAAATATAAACAGAGTTATGTGATACAAGTCTCTAATTTGGTTGTGAGATTCTGGTGACTCTTGTATTCCACCTTCTTGGTGAGATGTGAATCTCAGGTTCTAACCACTAGTGATCATTAATGATGCCATGATACTTTTTGAAAAAGTAGGGTATTAATCCACAATATCTTGGCCAAATTCCATTTCATTGTGTCTCCCTTCCTAAATACCCCCATGCATTTTCTGGTTTGATGTTGGAATTGTGGGATGAGGTTCTGTGGCTTTTATTGTGTAAATGAGCCTAGATAGTAGCTACTATGAACAGGTAGTATCTTTCAGCTGTCTCGTAGTGTTGCTGTTTAAAAACTGCTGCTACATTTAATCCCAGTTATGATTGTATTTTAGTGTTCTGTTATCTCTCTAGGTTACTAGTGCCAGAATATATCCCGTGAAGGGCTTTGAATATCATAACAGAGACCTTGAATTGGAGTCTATGTCAAAGGGGAGACCGCAGAACACCGGAGAGAGAGGTTCATAACTCAGTGTGTTGTATTTTTGTACCAGCTGAAGTTTTTTCAGGGTGTTTAGTTTTGTTCCCATACATGAGATAAAATAATCAAGCCTTGAACCACAAATTCATGGATCACTATGGGCAGACCTGTGTGTCTCGTCCTCTTGGACAATCTTCTGGCAAGGTAAAAGTGATTGTCTTTGGGTTACTTGATCCCATGACTACTTGAGCATCCAATAGCACTGAAGAATTCCAAAAGACCCCATGGCTGAAAACTGACATAAGTCTGGGTAGGCCTTGAGAAATTTGGGTCCTGGTATTGTTTGTTTGATGCAAAAGAAATGAAAGGTGCACTCAGAATTATTGTGTCACTTCAGTCCATATTATTCAACAGGTCCCTTATTCTTCCCAGAGCATCTTTGCAGACACAGAACAGTACAACATGGCCATTCATTCCTGTCCATGCCTTGTTCCTCTATTAAGCTTACACTAGTCCTGTCTGTCCTCTCTGTGTACCATGTCTTGCTTTCTTGTTGGTGGTTGGTCTCTAGATCAGACTAACCTTGGCTGTGTTTGCATTATTTTCTCTAGCATCCTATCATATGTTTGCCTTCTGCAGTGGCCCCTTATCATAATCTCTTCAACTGTAGACAATCACATACCTGAATTCACATCCTACTCTTCTAACTTCATTTCTTTTTAAATCATTCCACTTTACACCTGCTGTCTTTCAAAGTCTGCTCATCTTTACTACCTTCAGCTTCTTATGCCTGTCTCATTTATTGCAGCGGTTTCCATACCAGAGACTAATACTGTTAGTTATTTAGTTTGATTGCTTTTTCACTTTAGTACAAAAGTGAAAATGGTTATCAATCCATAATTTGATCAAAATCCATGCAGCACTTATGGCTAAGACATATCTCCTTTTAACCCTACCCTTGATGGAACCATCAGCATGAATCAAGCTTCCTAGGTACACATAAGATTCTGCTTGTTCTGCAACTTTGCTGCTGCTGCATTTCAACACTTTATCTACGTTTTATATCTTTAGCTTCCTATAAATTTTTGGATAAAATGGAGGAATAGAATGAAACTTGTGGGTTTCAATAGGGCTCTGGATGCTGAGGAACTATTTCCTACAACAACCCTCTAAGTTAGGTCTTGGAAGGATCTGAGCCATTTCAGGATGTCTTCATTCACCCCTGAAACCTCTGGTGACAGGACAGCATGTCAGTGTTAAATCACTGCCAAGTTATCTCTTTGACAATAGACTGTGACCTTTCTAATCAAATCAATGAAGAGTTTGCAGTAAGACAGATTTAAAATGGTGCACGTGTAACACTTCAAACTCAATCTATTCTTTTGAAGGCACAGGATTCTTTGTTACTTCTGATAGTACAAACAAGTAATGAAAAGTAGAGAGAGACTCAAGTGTCTGTATGAACCAGGATTCAAACTAAAATGTCCGTCCATATATCATAACCCCAGCCATCAAGGGTAGGGAGTGTCTCACAATTACAGTCCCTGGAGAACACAGTGGTTTGCGTGGGAGGGAGGGATTCTAAATGTTCTAATATGAAAACTTCAGTTATTAATATGAGATAATAGCACTCCCCTTTTGTGTATGCCTTTCATGTCAAGCCTATCCTGCAAGTCCTTTTCTTCCCTGATTCATTGAAGCTGTCAGAGTTGCTTTGTTAATTGTGGTCTAGTGAAGAACTTATATTCGTTTTAATGGAAGTTCCATATATGTATCATTTGCAGAAGGTGGGTCTATTTGTTTTTTTATATCAGTCTGAGAGGAGCATTGGGATGCTACAGGATGATCAGTGCTATAAAAACAAGATCATTATACATTAGTGAAGCATCTGGTACCTATAAGTGAGAAGATTCTGATTGTATTATTCAGGCTTTCAGTAAATACTATTTTGAATTAGAGGACAAATTTGCTTCTTTTCTAAATGAAAAAACACTTAAAGTTAATATAGCAACTCAGATAATCAAGTAATAAGTATCAAATGAACAGTCAAGCATATCCTGAAGTTGGTGTGACTACTTTGAAATATGGCATGGGGTGGGGGATCTGTAGTTTGAAGGAACGTAAGAAAATTGCAGGGAGGGTTTGGATCAAGCTTTAAACTGTCAGCATTCGCATAATTAATGAAATTTCATTTTCCAGATCAAATCTTAGCTATTCAAATTCTCACTTGTTTCCCTGGGCCTCATGAGTTATATAAAGATATAGATAAGTAATTAAAGACTATTGACTGTTTCTGCTTCCTTTAGTTGACTCAACTGGCCCAGATTATCCTCACAGGACAGTCTAATTTCTATTTAAGTTATGATTTACATGACCAAGGATTTACATGCCCAACTCTGATTCTCTTTCCAGAAAGTTTTGCTCATTTAAATGTTTTTTTTTAAATAAACACATTTTTTTGAAGACATTAGACAAAAACATGTTAGATTGCACTCACAAAATGGCTCTGAAATTTCTGCATTTTGGGGTCAGGTATTCAAGTCAAATCTTACTGGGTGGTGGTGTGGAGGATAGCAATGCTCTTGAGCTCCCAGAATGATTGTGTGATGTATAATGAGCAAAATAACTCCTTGTATTGTGCAGGTGTGCTATTTACTGAGGTCCAGATTCTGAGATCCTTACTTGCTTTGGACTAGATTATAACCTTTTTAGTCTCACCTGATTAGCACATAGCTCCACTGTCCCAGTAGCAGACCAAATAATGTATTGTTACTGAGTCATCAATCCTCCTGCTACTTGTTTCCCACTTGCTATGAAGTAGTAGTTACTATTTTTCTGAGCACCTTGCTCCTAGCCAGCAAGTTGGGATGCAGCTAGAGGTAAGTAACTTGTTGGATCCACTAACCTGCTTGCAGCGGAATGTAACAGATGAGTATTAGTCCCTGCTCTTCTCACCATGGCTGGAATCTCAGCCTAAGTAGGGCGATGAAGATGAATCAGTAAGTGGGGGCTGAGAAAGGTCCATGACATTCTAGCCCACTAAATACAGCTAGTTCATCTGTACTTCTCAGTGTGAGTCCAGATATCAGAATATGGCCTAATTCGTTTATAAAATATAGGTATTTATTGCCCATCCACTGGGACCATGAACATAATTTAACACTTGCACATTTGTCACCTTATCAAAGGCACCAAATCAATTTGCTTCTTCCCACAGACAAACTCCTGGGTAGAAATCAGCTTTGCACTTCTGCACACGCAAGGCCAACAAATTCAGCTCTTTTAGACCAGCAACTCTCAGATTCAAAGGACTCCCACTAACAATGTCTCCGGCCCCCAGATAGCAGAACCATCCTAACCCCTCCCCAGCCCCACACACAACTACCCAACTGTATCCATATAATAATATTTTAACATAATCCTGAAGGGAGTACTATGGCTCCAATAACTCTTACAGACTGTGCCTCATTGGTTAGGGAATATGGGGAAGAGAGAGACTGTATTCTCAGTTAACTAGAGTGATGCATGGGACATATACTGTAGTAGATAGGGCACAGAACTGGGATGCAAGGGGTCCATGAGCTACATCTGGTTTACCACAGATCTGCTGTGTCATCTTAGTCCAGCTGCTTCATCTCTTTGTTTCTGTTCCCTCTTCCATCCTGTTGATTTTGAGCTTTGAGAGGAAGAGTGTTCCAGGGTTAGGCTACTAGACTAGAACTTGGGAGCAGAGTTGTTTTGGAATTTTTTGCTTAAATTATCTTCTTCATTTTGTTGTAGGAAAATGCAGATTTATTAAAACTGACCCCTTTCACAGGAAAGGGTTGATTTCAACAAAATAGTGGTGTGAGAGGCTGTGTGTCTGTTCCCAGTGCTTACAGTACTTGCTAGGGATTTTGGAGACCCAGGGTCAAGTCCTGGGTTTATATTAGCATCCCCATCTTAGATGAGTGCCCTGAGGTAGAGCTCTTGCTGTTATTTTTGAAGGGTCTAAGTTTTGTCCCAGTGTGGAACAGGAAAATATTTTTTATTTTAAACTTACATGGATGGGAAAACCATTTCCTGCCCATCTCTACCTGGGAGACCTCGGTTCAATTACCTGCTTTTCCACACACTTCCAGTGTAACCTTGGGCAAGTCACAGTGTCTCTCTGTACCTCAGACCCTTACTGTATTTTTTTTTAAAAAGATAGTAATATTGTCTGATTTCACAGGGGTGACCTGAAGAAAAATACACTAAAGACTGTGACGTGCTCAGATACCATGGTAAAAGGAGACCATATAAGTAGCTAAGGTAATGACTATGAGTCTGTACAGTGGCTAATACAAAGGCTCTCGTATCTCAGTTGGGGTCCCTAAGCACTACTGTAATAAAAATAAGTTACATAAGTTATCATTCCATTGGCAGCTAACTCAAACTTTCTCTACCACACACAGAGGCATTTCTATTTGACCTTACAATTCAGGGCAACTTGCTTCCTGAATATTTTGGCCTGCTTCACAGACAGCATCTGTAGTCTTCAAGGCCATGCATAGCCTGGAAGACCACAGATGTTTTCAGTTGGACAGAGCCCAGCACCTTCAGTTTCCACTTTTTAAGTCCTTTTGCCAAAACATCTACTTTGTGTACCAGAATCATCAGCAAGGTTGGCACAGCTTTGGGGATGTTTTACCGAACTAATGCTACAGATTTAGTAGAGGGGAGATGAAATATACTTTGTATGTCCTTGAAAAAGCTAGATATTTTCTAATCTTGCTTGAATCAGGATTAACTTCTCTAAAATAAACTGAGTTATGCAGCATAAAAGTAGTGTTAAGTGAGATCAGAATTAGGGTCTTAGATTATTCTGGCATTTCCCAAGTGTATTATACCTTTAAGGTAGGGTTTTACTTTATGGCTACAACCATGGCTGCTCTGTTAGAGCTAAGAGTTATACTATCAAGTTAAAATTCACGTTTGCTTTTTAAAAAAAATTGCTAGTATTAGAAGTGCCACCTGAGATTAGATTCAGAGTAGTAGCCATATTAGTCTGTATCCGCAAAAAGAACAAGGAGTACTTGTGGCACCTTAGCGACTAACAAATGTATTTGGGTATAAGCTTCGTGGGCTAAAACCAACTTCATCAGATGCATAGAGTGGAACATACAGTACGAAGATAAATATATACAGAGAACGTTAAAAGGTGGAGGTTGCCATACTAACTCTAACAAGCTAATTAATTAAGGTGAGCTATTATCAACAGAAGAAAAAAAAAACTTTCATAGCGATAATCAGGATGGCCCATTTCAAATAGTTGACAAGATGTGAGTAACAGTAGGAGGATACTTAACATGGGGAAATAGATTGCAGTTTGTGTAATGATCCAGCCACTCCCAGTCTTTATTCAAGCATAATTTAATGGTATCCGGGTTGCAAATTAATTCCAGTTCAGCAGTTTCTCATTGAAATCTGTTTTTGAAGTTTATTTGTTGAAGAAATGGCACTTTTAAGTCTGTTACTGAGTGATCAGAGACATTGAAGTGTTCTCATGCTGGTTTTTGAATGTTATGATTCCTGATGTCAGATTTGTGTCCCTTTATTCTTTTGTGTAGAGACTGTCTGGTTTGGCCAATGTACATGGCAGAGGGGCATTGCTAGCACATGATGGCATATATCACAGTAGTAGATGCGCAGGTGAACAAGCCCCTGACAGCATGGCTGATGTGATTAGGTCCTATGATGGTGTCACTTGAATAGATACGTGGACAGAGTTAGCACCGGGCTTTGTTGCAAGGATAGGTTCCTGGGTTAGTGTTTTTGATGTGTGGTGTGTGGTTGCTGGTGAATATTTGTTTCAAATTGGGAGGGCTGTCTGTAAGTGAGGACTGATCTGTCTCCCAAGGTCTGTGAGAGTGAGGGGTCATCCTTCAGCATAGGTTGTAGATATTTGATGCACTGGACAGGTTTTAGTTGGTGACATTTAATGGTTGAAGGTGATAGCTAACGGAGTCCTGTTACTTTCTTTGTTGGTCCTGTCCTCAAGTAGGTGACTTCTGGGTATTCTTCTCGCTCTGTCAGTCTGTTTCTTCTCTTCAGCAGGTGGGTATTGTAGTTTTAAGAATGCTTGATAGAGATCTTTTAGGTGTTTGTCTCTGTGGGAGGGATTGGTGCAAATGAGGTTGTATCTTAGAGCTTGGCTGTAGACAATGGATCATGTGGTGTGTCCTGGATGGAAACTGGAGGCATGTAGATAAGTATGGGACTTTATATAAGGATTTTTTAAAAATAAATATTTTTAAAAATCAATATTTATTCCAAATGTCACTACTTCTGTCAGTTTACGTCAGACCCTCAACATCAATTATATATTTATGTATTCCTTTGCTTTTTGTTTTTCTTTCACTTACTCTTGTTAAAAACAATCAGACAATTCACAGTGACACTTGCATTTGGAGAAAAAATACACCTTACACTGAGTAAGTTCACATCTTTATATTGGCTGTGTGCTCACAGAATTTTTCATTCATACCTTCATTGAGGGAGCTGAAATAGCAAAATATTAAATGTAAAAGTCCTATAAGTCCAGGACACATTCTCCTTGACTCTTGCATGGATATACAATGAGCTCCAGCCCTTCCCCCAATGGAACAATCTGTGCAAGGGCTAAGTACAGCAACAGTCCTACCACTTCTGGAACACAGGGATTACTCCTTATGTGCACACTCGGGGTGCACATTCTCCCAAGGGCGATTAGTTGGGGATTGGCCCTGCTTTGAGCAGGGGGTTGGACTAGATGACCTCCTGAGGGCCCTTCCAACCCTGATATTCTATGATTAACTTCTAATGCACTACAGCAGTAGTTCTCAAACTTTTGTAGCAGTACTTTTGCTTTGGACATCTTTTGTGCTGTCCTGGAAAATGAAAATTCGTATTGACTTGGACAAATCATGCAACCAGTGTTAGAAGGCCACCTGTATGGGAAAACTGGGGCACGGATGCTGTTTCAGTATTTGGAATAGGTAAACTGTGAACGGGGAGAGTCCCAGAGTCCAAGTTCCAGCCTGAGCCCAAACTTTGGCAATTGATCTTTGACTGTGGTAATAGATGAGCCTGGTGGCATATGATGGGAAGTTGGACAGGATGGGATCTAAGCTACTACAGAGAAATGTTTTCTGGGTAGCTGGCTGGTGAGTCTTGCCACGTGCTCAGGGTTCAGCTGATCACCATATTTGGGATCGTGAAGGAATTTTCCTCCAGGGAAGATTGGCAGAGGAAAATTCCTGGAGGTTTTTCGCCTTCCTCTGCAGCAATGGGCATGGGTCACTTACTGGAGGATTCTCTGTACCTTTAAGTCCTTAAACCAAGATTTAAGGACTTCAATGGCTTAGATATAGGTAAGAGAGATATTGCAGAAATGAGTGGGAAAAATTCTGTGGCCTGCGTTGTGCAGGATGTCAGACTAGATTATCTTAATGGTCCCTTCTGACTTTAAAGTCTATGGGTCTATCTACTCAGCAATTTTATAGCCCTGCAGCCTGAACACCACAAGTCTGAGTCAGCTGACATGGGCCAGCTGTGGGTGTTTCATTGCAGAGTAGACATACTCTTACTGGCACACCACATCCCTAAGGACTGGGTTTGCTGGGATGAGCATGTAGCCCGGGTACGTTGCTAAGGGGTCCTCATGCTACACCTTCCACTGGTAGTTATCAGGAGTCTCACAGACCATGCTTTGAGGCAATTGTAAGGGCATTCTTCTCGCATTTGCATTGGTCAAGCAGGATATCTTGGAGAACCCCTACTCATGCACTGGAGTTCCATGATGCTCCTTAGTGGTCCTCACAGTATCAAGGACACAATTTTTGTGTAGCACGGCTGGCATGTTGGCTATTGATTAATGTTTTCTTAGGAAGAGTGATTTCTTTTTGGGGAAGTTAAGGTGTAATTGTAATAATCCAATTATAACAATTGTAAAGGCAACTTAATGACGATGATGCTTAGAATGACTGTCTACGAGGGTATGATTGTATTCACTCAGACTTTACAACTCTTTAATTGCACTTTGATTTGAGTTTGGTTTATTTTTCCTTCAAGTATTTATTTAATCACCTCAAAAGTATTTTATAGCAGACAAAGGTGATCTGATGTTGATTTGGTAAAAGTACTAGGTACACAGGGAATAGGCTACAGAGTGGAATAGTACTGAACTGTTTCCTAGGAAAAAAGAGACCCCGTTTATTACTGACAGTATTGATTATCATATTAAGTGTTTATATGCTTCAATGGAATGGAGAACCATATGTTTTTTTAATTGAAAATATCCTAGTAGTAATAGTAGTGATAGTAATAATCAGAACAACTTACAGTACCTAAACCCCTCTAAACGATACCTTAACTTCATCAAATAGTCAAGAAGATAAAGTGTTTCTGCAGCCTCATGGAACAGCAATGTCAATACAGAATGCATGCAGTGCTATCAAAATAATTCCCTGGGAAACTTTTAATTAAATGATTAAAATGCATGTTAAATATCCATTTCTTGATATCTTAAAAATTGTGGTTTTAAAAATGTGAAACTTGCACGTCTTTTGCTCTAAGATTTATTTGAATTGTCAAACCATAGAGCATGTAAAATTTTCCAAATGCACTTGCTTTCCAGCTATGCAATTTATTTGATTTTTTTTCTGTTGTTTTGTTTGGAGCGGTCACTTAACAGTGAACCATGCCTAAATTCCTGTTACCTCTGGGGAAGAGGGGAAAAAACCTTCAGAAGAAGTTTGTTGCAGGATGTTTATAGAAATGTTTTCTTAATAATTTTACATGAATTTGTTCTCTGCCTCCCTCAATCTGATTAGGATACCAATGCTGAGATGGTAACTACATCCTTTCTCAATTACAACCCCTATATTTTCCCTATATAAATAGAATCTGTAGTTAGATTATACTTACATCAAAGGCAGTAGGCCATTGAAGGGCAATCAAGTTGCTAAATTTGGATGGCTTCTGATAGCTTTTGGCCGTTTGATCAGGTGCCTATCATCTTAGACAGACACCTTTTTGCCTTTTGTCTGAGTCAGGAAATGAGAGAGCTGATAGCTGATAGCAGTGGGACCTCTCATCTCAGTAAGGGTTTTCAGGAGAAGACCCTGGCTCTATAGACCTCTGCCTATCTGGCAGCTTTGGGGAGCCAAATGGAGAATGATTGAACTTCTAGGCCTTTATTACCCTGCCTATTAGTGCTAATGTTTGTATACCAGGTGTCACAAAGCTCCAAGTTTGTACTTGTGGGTCCTGCGCTTCCTGGCAGATTTAGGGGCCTCAGAAACTCATCTAGGCCCCAGAGTGACCTCCCTTTCTCAGTATAATTGGCAAGAGTCACCGCCTAGTGAGTCCTAATCCACACCACTCTGCTTGACAGTAGATGAAAAGTGCACCAATTACTACTGGTAATAGCTGCTACTTATGCATTAATTATCACTACAAATTATATAGTATTCTACATTACCTGCAGTGTAAGGAAATATTTAAATGTACCCAAGTAAAAGTAGAAATGCTCTCAAATAGGAATTCAGCATAATAGTACAATCAGATGATAGATCGAAGAGTTCTCTTTCATAATAGTATCAGCTGAGAGTGTGTCTCAGTACATAAAATGAAGAATCATTGTGCTTATGCAAGACTGAGACCCTTATTTTGCACAAAAATCTCATAGCCTTTTGGGAATCTAATAATAGCCTATACACAAATCAGCATGCATGTACAGAGTGCATTCAAACAGAAAGATAAAATATCAGTAACCATGAATTATAGGATTATGATTCAATCAGGGGGTTCTAGTGACTCTGGAAATCATGTGTCTTAGTTTGTATCCTCTTGATGATGGAGAAACAGTTGCAAGACTTGTAATAGGGGTGCAGTAATCCACATCATATATGGTAAGATTTGGGTTTATGGCAGGAATGACTACCCAAGCCATCATCCCATTAGATAGTCTATTGGCTCAGCAGGGCTAGTGGCTGAAGGGAAACCACCAGCCCCAAAGGCACAGTGGTATTACACTGGTAGTAAATGGTGTCAAATATGCTCCTAAACACTCCAAGGCAGGGGGTTAGAAGGGGAAGTGAATGAACCATGGGAGATGGTGGTTAGAGTCAGAGGTGGGAGCAATAGGAGCAGCAGGTAGACCTGCATGCAGTGTGATCAAGTACGTTCTGTACCCTCTGATGGTTGCAAGGCAGGATGTGTTCTGATCTCAGAACTTATCCATATTGTATATAATTGATTCTTGGTCTCATCATTCATTGTTAGAGTTCTCAAAAATACATGGTGATATATTACTCATGTGATTGACAAGGAGCAACACCTTGAGACTGGTCAAACTTCTGCTATTGCACAATGCTCTGTCTGCTGTTAGATTAGCTCAGTGTGCTCAGTTTGAAGCTATCTAGAATGGCTCACAGCTGTGAGTGACAATCTCATGGCAGACTGTCAGGAAGAAGGGCACAAATAACTGAATTGGTACTAGAAGGTATTCTTTCTGCAGGATCCACAGTTTGGGAATTTGTGCCCTGACCCCAGGTCCATCAGAGTCCTGCATTTGAGAAGGGCTGTTTGTTCTATGGATTCTGTTATCCTGGAAAGAGTGAGCAGACCACTGAACTTGAGACTTAGTTGTGAAGTTAAATTTATGGAGGAGTCCTCAGAGACTATTCATGGTATTTATAAGCTGAAAAAAAATACTAGATCATCCTCTACATGTACAGTCTGTGTGATTAAAAGAGAGCCACGTAAACTCCACTCCTGCAATGAGCTCCGCAGTGGTGCATTCAGACCCCATGCTCTTTTTGTGAGCCATTTACTTCTGTGGGCCTCTGCCCGGGCACAGGGTGGTCTTGCAGAACTAGATTCCTACTCTGCTACATCATGTACCTTTCCTGCATCCCTTTCATGTTGCAGTACTTACACTGCACTTACTTTACTGCAGTATTTCTAGCAATCCCAACCATTAAAATGGGGAACACACATTTTAGTGAACTTTATTACAGTTATGGGTAGGGAGCGTGGTTTGTTTTTTAATGGCTACCACTATACATAGCTATTTGCTTAAGTTAGAATAATAGACATTACATACATAGCTATTTGCTTAAGTTAGAATAATAGACATTACATTTAGAAAAGATCCCATGGGTCACCCAGTCCCTCTTCCTGAACCATGAGTATCTGTCCCCAGGGGGTGTTTTATCAAGATTTTTAATGTGTAGTTACTGGCTGGTGTTTCATTTTTTTGTACTACTTTTCTGTTTCATGGGCAGAGGCCTGATCCTGGAGTCCTTTCCTCATGCAAATACTCAGTGGGATCTCTCATCTCAGTAAGGGTTTTCAGGACAAGACCCTGACTCTATAGACCTCTGCCTATCTGGCAGCTTTGGGGAGCCAAATGGAGAATGATTGAACTTCTAGGCCTTTATTACCCTGCCTATTAGTGCTAATGTTTGTATACCAGGTGTCACAAAGCTCCAAGTTTGTACTTGTGGGTCCTGCGCTTCCTGGCAGATTTAGGGGCCTCAGAAACTCATCTAGGCCCCAGAGTGACCTCCCTTTCTCAGTATAATTGGCAAGAGTCACCGCCTAGTGAGTTACCTTCATCACAGGCCCGTATGGAAGATGGAGAAGGGGGAGAGCCCGGGCCCGCCCAGGGACCCTAATAGTATCAGCTAAGATGGCTGACCTTTTAGGCACAAAACACAATACAATTCCCTGGGCTACTTCCCCACAGCAGTCTCCGCTTCTTCAAACCCCACTTCACCCTTACCTCAGGGCCTCCTTCCTTCTGTATGATATGTTGTCCACCACTCAGTCTCACCAACAGCACAACTTCCTCTCACAGCTCCTAACACCTACACCCACCTGACTAACTGGGAGGTTTTTATCTGGTTTCAGCCAGTCCCTGATTGGCTTCAGGTGCCCCAATTAGGCTAGCTGTTTCTGCTCCTTTCTAGAAGGTTCTTAATTGGCCCCAGGTGTCTTGATTGGCCTGGAGTGGCCTTTGTTTGGCTATCCAGGGAACAGGGACCTGCACATCCTGAGGCTGATATACCTGCCTTCCAGCACTCTCCTATATCCTTCTGGTCTGACTCTGTCACACAGGATATATCACTTTTTTAAAAAAACATGATCCATAAAAAGAGAAAGGGAGCGGATGTTGTCTGACTTTCCTCCCCACATTTGAGCTTGGCTTAAAAACAGGGAAGAGCTTTTAGAGGAAGGAAAAATTGGGAAGGAAGTTAATGACAGTAAGCTGCAATAGCAATTGTGGTTAGTATTGGGTAAATCCTTGTGTCCTTAAATTAGTAGTTAATGTGTTAATTGGTTTAGTTCATGTTTGTCCCTGTGTAGCTCCAGAATGTTCTAGGCTTTTTAACTGTGATTTGGAATATTTGTAAAATGTTTTTACTAATTAGATGTAGTTATTTAGAAATAACTAACTCACTAACAGAAATCATTCCTTCATCTTTTTCCCACTGAAGACGGTACGATCCTCAAAGGATCTGGGCCTCTGCCACTGACTCTGATGGTGCAGGATCAGGCCTGTGTAAGGACTGCAACATGAAAGGGATGTATCGAACCCAGAAAGAAATACTGACATCATCATCTGAAGTGATCGCAAGACCAGCTTTGGGGTATTGAACCTATGTAAAATATAAACAGGGATTAGTTAGATCAGGGTAGCCAACCTGAGCCTGAGAAGGAGACAGAATTTACCAGTGTACATTGACAAAGAGCTACTGTAATACATCAGTAGCTCCCCCGCCGCGCTCCCAGCACCTCTGCCCCACTCATCAGGGCCTCCCCCTCCCAATCAGCTGTTTTGTGGCATACAGGAGGCTCTGGGGAAGAAGGGGAGGAGTGAGCATGGCAAGCTCAAGAGAGGGTATGAGAAAGAGTGGAGTGGGGGCAGGCATGCGGCAGAGCCGGGGATTGAGCAGTGAGCACATTGGGAAGTTGGCACCTGTAGCTCCAGCCCCAGAGTTGATGCCTATACAAGGAGCCGCATATTAACTTTTAAAGAGCCGCATGTGACTTCGGAACCACAGGTCGGCCACCCCTAACTTAGATTATAAACTCTTTCCAACAGGGATTCTCTCTTTGTTCGGTGTTTGTGCAGCAACTTGTACAGTGGGCTCCTGGTCCATGACTGCGACTCTGAGGCACTTCTGCAGTACAAATAACAATCATACATTAATTATTGCCCATGTACACTCTAATAAATAGCCAGTTCAATACTGATGTTCTTGTCAGGTATCCTGTTTTGGCGATTTACAGAGCAACTGGGGATGACTATGATTTTTTTTTTTTAGTTCTGTTAAATCAGGGTTAGAAAGTGCAGATGAATGTATTCTTTCCTTTGCTCCTTTATGTACAGATGTTTATACTTAATCTCTGAAACATTATATGCCTACTAAGAATAAAGGGTGCTGACTATATGCAATACAGTATTTTGTGGATTTTAATTTTGATTCTCTTCTGTTACTTGAAAGCATTATGTATAGTTTACATTGTTCATGGCACTACAAGAATTTCTGAGTTGTTCTTGTTTTGTTTTAATTTGTTTTGATCAAAGTGTTTTAGATGAAGTATTGAATGTTGCTTAAATGAATTGGATTTGTGATTTGGATTATGGCCCTCTTCATGTGGGTACCATGTGTGTTAAATGCATCTGGTCTTAGTGTCCCTCAGACTGAACAACAATCCTTTTAACCTTGGAACTGTGTTTCCTCTGAACTTAGAGGACTCTTTCTATCTAATAAACCAATAGAAGTCGCAAGGAAGTGATGGAGTCTGGTAATCTATAAATCAAGTTAAGGAATTTCTTATGTAGCAGTCTTTCTTGTTTTTAGTATATGGTATCCATGCCTTTCAAAGCAGGAGCTGCACTCTATATATTTTGGTCTTTTGCTTATCTTACTTTGTTTCAGTGCTTCACCTGATAACATTTCACTATGGCATCCCTAAACTCTAACATAGTTTGCTAGGATGCCTGGTTTGCCTTATTTTATGTCCATGAAGTATCTCTAACTCCAGTGCATTTCAAATGGAAGACTGACCACTGAGACATCCTACTTATGCCTAGTAGCACTTGTGCTCTAGAGTTGCTCTGCTTCCTGTACATTATTCATGAACTCTTTGGTTTCCTGGGACACTTCCTACAGGAAACATAGAAGAAACCCAGGAGAGGGCAACTGTAGTTTGCAACTGTGCAGAGTAGTAGAAAGTTTGCTACCTCAATTCTGTGCACAGTTCCAGTTCATAATAAAGTATTTATCTTGAGGCCAGTCTCTGCTCTTCAGTAAGATCTCATAATCCTCAGCTTACCCAATGGCAGTTTTTGAGTATGAGACAAAACTACGTTTACTGTCTGTGTATCAAGATACTGTTGTACCATAATTCTAGTTTTTGAGTTCTCTGGGGGCAGAGGCAGTCAGTGTTTATGCAGTGCCTAACGCAATATAAATCATTATCATTTTTAGGACTTTTAAACTTGAACATTTAAATGATACTCGCATTAGAAGAACTGAGCTGATGTTCTTTAAAAAATTGGCCTGTTTTTGTAGATACATCTCCAGGAACTTTCAAAATGAAACCAAGCATAAAAAATGGTGTTCTCATCAGTTTTGCTGAGTTCACTGTATTCTATAAATGGAACTGGAGAAAGAGGATTTCGGGAGAGACCTAGCTTGGTCTGACATCAATGCCTCTGAGTGCCAGTTGGGCCAGGCTGCCACCGACAAACACAGAGGCCACATAAGATCTGAGAGGCCTATTCATACCTTAGTAAAGGTCGTTCCTACAACTCTGTCTGATCTGCTGTCACGCATTGCTAACAAACTATGGGGATAGATATGTCATCAAGAAACAACCCGGCTGACCCAGCTGTAAGCAAGTACATTTTTGTGCACTCTCATGTTCAAATCCATCTGCTTGTAAGAAAGCAATACACTTATAGCTGTTAAGATAAGGTAATCAGTTTTTGAATGGTGGTGGGGAGGATTTTGATAAACCATGAAGTATTTTGTTTCTATATTAAAGAATCTCCCCATAAAACTGTATCTGCTCTTGACACAATACTAGAGGAATTTACAATGTAAATCACCCAAAGCAACAGCATCCCTCTTTCTCTCATACCCTATAACCTGCCACATCCCATTTGATCACTAGTCAGCAGACAATGCCATTTCAGGTTTCCATCCTACAACACTTCCACCAGACAGAAATCCTGTCCTCAACCAATGCCTATAGTATATAATATAAAATGAAGGGGCCCCACTTCACTGATTCCTAAGAACAGCTGCAGCAATATGTAACAGGAGGAGTGGTGATCACCTTAGGCCCCTTAGAAATATTGTAAATGTCATATACAAAAACTCCCAACCAAATAGTAATTACTATTTGTGTATTTAGGTGTATTTAATAGTTCCTTTGGAGAGAAGTTCATGATAAACAATCCTGGAATTGACAAAGAGTCCTGTGGCACCTTAAAGACTAACTAAAAGTATTAAAGCATAAGCTTTCGTGGGCTAATACCCACTTCATTGGATGCATGCAGTGGAAGTATCCAGGGGCAGGTATAAATAGGTAGGTAAGAACCAGGTTAAAGATAACAGGGTGGGTCCAATGAGGCTGAACCAGCTGTTATCTCTAATCAGGGAGGGTGGGGTATTCCTCTAGCAGCTGAACTTTAACACAATCAATTTGGGACTGAATAAAAATTTTTAATGGCTAGCTAACTACAAGAGCAGTTTCTCTTCTCTCGCTGTTCACACCTCCAGTTCAGCTGCTAGAGGAACACCTCACCCTCCCTGATTAGAGATAACAGCTGGTTTAGCCTCATTGGACCCACCCTATTATCTTTAACCTGGTTCTTACCTACCTATTTATACCTGCCCCTGGATACTTCCACTGCATGCATCCGATGAAGTGGGTATTAGCCCATGAAAGCTTATGCTTTAATACTTTTAGTAAGGCCATGGTTACACTGGCACTTTATAGCGCTATAAAGCCCCCACGAGCGCTATAACCTACTCCCCGTCCACACTGGCAAGGCACTAATAGCGCTATAACTGCTGAGTTATAGCGCTATTATAAATCCACCTCCTCATGGGGAATAAGGGCTGTAGCGCAGCTGTTGTAGCGCTACAGGAAGAATGTGGACACCCACTGCGCTACAAGTGATCTCTGGAGATGCCTAGAGCCATTTAAGGCAATTGACGTCTCTTCCCTTTGTTTTGAACTCGGCTGGAGGAATGCGGAAGTACCTCTTTAGAGTTTCTTTCTTAACTCGGCAGATAAGCAATGCAAATGTTTAAGGAGGGAGCCTGTGTGAAAACAAAGCCCTCTGTGAACGGAGGCTCACTGACAGGCTTTCAGAAAAACGGAAAAACCACTGTCTCTCTCCCTCCGCATACACACAACGCGTCCCCCCTCACCCCCCTCGTTTAAAAAGCACGTTGCACCCAGCTGAATGCTGGGATACCTGCCCTAATGCGCTGCTCTTAATGCCGCATTAAGTGCCCCAAATGTGGCCATGCTATACCGCAGGAGCATCTGAGTGTGGACATACAATAGCGCTATACATATTCCTGTATAAGGGGACCGCTATAACCTATAGCGCTATAATCTTGTAAGTGTAACCATACCCTTAGTCTTTAAGGTGCCACAGGACTCTTTGTCACTTCTGCAATTCCAGACTAACATGGCTACCCCTCTAATTCTGGAACTGATAGAATAATTCTATCAGATAAGTCACAAGATTGATGGACTAATTCCATAGCAACTTATTCCCTGTGAATAGAAGATGGACTGAGGGACAAGAACCGAACAGCAGGCTGTAAGTAACTGTGGCAATTGTGATATCTGCAATTGCCACAGTTACTAACTTCCTAATCCAATAACAAGGGTTGCAGTCCATCATTGTATCATCACACTACTCAGTGGGTAAGTAAGAGGGCCAATCAAAGCTTGATAGTTCAGTTCAAGCTTGAGTTCAGTAAGGAGTGCTTGCATGGAGGGGACATACTAGGGCTAGTGTGAGAGGCTTCCACGTAAGCGTAGGATTATATTGCCACTGGGAATAATTGTAACTGTTGTGCAAACATAGCTTCCATGAGAATAATTCTTGAGGGACCAGCAAAAGGGGTCACAGGATAAATTGAATAAACCCACTAATGGAATAAAGAAATGGTTTATCAAAATCCTTGAGCTTATATAACCCATACACTTCCTGGGTCTGGTGTTCTGTCCCAGCTAGTGGAACCGAGACCACTTAGAGAATGAGTCTGCTCTTGAGCCTTAACTAAGAGCAAGTTGCTTTTGGCTCATGTGGTAGAGGCTCATGCACTAAGCTCCAGACGTCCCTGGTTCAATCCTACCTGCCAACGATCAGCGTCTGTCAACATTACACTTAGACTTCTTAGGGCCTGATACTGATCTCCTTTACACTAGTATAATATGGGAGTAACTCAATAGAAGTTAACAGTGTTATGCTACTCTATGTGTCATCAGAACCTGGTTCTAATTTGTTCCTAGGATACTATTCCTGTTAGCAATGGAAGAGGTTGGCTTATTCATTTGATTTTAAAAATAAAACTGGGCACATTTGCGCCCAACGTGATTTTTCTTCCTATGGATTGGGGTGGAAGGAGTGAGAGATACCTCAGGTACTAATTAACTTGTAACATCCTAACTGGTTGGTTGGAACAGTGAAATTTATATGATTTTTCGAGTGACTTAACAGTTGTGGCTCAAATTAATTAACTTCCTAATCCAAATAATTTTCTTTCTTGAGGATGTCCCAGCACTGATGTCAGTGTGTTGCCTGATTGTGACTGTTTGAGTATGTGGTGTGCTTTCAGGGCGACATGTTTCCTGGTAATGGTTGGACCCTTTTATGTTAGTATATCCACTATTGATTTACATAAGCCAGGGGTCTCCAAACTTTATGGGACAAGGCCATATTAGATTTTTGAAGGGGCTTCGCGGGCTGAATCAACTGTGAAAAAACGCAATATATGCAAAATTCCCCCCCACCTTTGCTTCTCTGGCCGCTGCTGCGTCCCCCCTTCCCGCTTTGCCCTCTGGCCACTGCCATGCACCCCCCCCCCCTTTATTCCTCTGTCCGCTGCTGCGGGGGCACTCACCCCTCTGCACATCAGGCTGCCAGCAGCAGCTTGCGGGGTGGGGCAGCGGCGGCTTCTCCACATGCCTGCTCAGCTGGAGGGCGGGACAAATCAAAGCCGCGGGCTGGATCCAGCCCCTGGGCCGTAGTTTAGAGACCCCTCATAAGCTAATAGCAGCAGAGAGAAGTGGATGTATATCATAACTCAGTGCTATCCTACCAATCATAAGCATTGCATTTAGAAAGTAAGGGACTGATCCTGCAAACTCTGTTGTGAGTAATGGCTTCAATGGATCTAATTGCATAAGAATCAAAAGCTCTTAATATTTATATGAATCAAAATAAATAAATTTGCAGGATTGGCCCAAAATTTGCAAGGTCCTGGCCAAGGTAAAAGCAGAGGAGGAGGGAGGGTGAGACAGACAGACAGACAGAAATATGCTGAATTTTTTTCACTAGCAAAACTTGTGAACAACCATAATCTGTAATTAGTAACTTGCAACCATATAAATTAAAAGCCTACAGACGTCAGTTCCTTCAGTTATGAAAGTCTGACTGAACATTTTAAGCTCATAAAATTATTTGGATAACTGAGTTATGGCGCTGAGTTGCCATCAAAAAGTTCTGGTGACCTATTAAGCAACGAGAATGCAGCCTGAATTTATGGTTTAGTCACCAGTACCTTTTAGTACTCTCTAATTCTCAACTATCCTGTTTTGTTTCATGTGTAGGGATCTGATATCACACTGCCAATGGCCTCTTCACTGCTCTTTGCACATCTCTGCCTTTAATATTGGTGTTGTCACTTTGTTCCCTGCTCATAATATTTCTCAATGCTTAGTGCAGGATATCAGCTTGTGGCTTACTCTGGCAGTGTCCTGCTTGCATCTGGTCCTGAAAATGGAGATGACTACTGCAAAAAAGCCTCTTGCAAATATTTTAATTTTTAAATGAATACATCTTTTTATGTGGGCTCCTTATGATGTCAGGAAATACTCCAGTGGGTAAGTTTTACTGGTAGGAATGTTCTCTGAAAGGGAAATATTGCAGAGTATTAATGGAAAATGAATTACAGATTTATATTTATGAATTTCTTCACCAGAAATCTTATTCTTAACACTCAGGTGCTATGGTGATGAGTGCAGTGTAAGAACCTGAATAGAACAAAATCAATTTCTTGGTCATCCAGCCAAGAAACAAACATACCATGTGACCTAAATGGCCAGTCAGAAGTTTGAATTATGGCCTTGCATACTTGCAAGGAACCGGTAATTAATTACTGATGTATAGTTGTGAGTAAATTGCAATCTCCTTAATTATGATGCGCTAAACAAATTAGAAACACCATTGCACCCATGTGTTGAAAGTCAAGTGTCTAATCTATCCATCCCTATTCTCTTTGGTTCTTGAATGGATAATGCCTCTAAAGGTGGTGTGGAAAATCTGTAACCAGCAGAGCTCTTGCAGATAGTGGGAGTGAGCAGGCTATAGTTCAGCTCAGTCATCCTGCTCTGCTCACTCTGAACCCCAGCAAAGCCTGAGGACTTATCACTCTCAAATTTGGATGAGTGAGGCGGGTAATGTGGACCCAAAGTTTTCACAGACCTGAATTCTGGAATCTGTTGCCCAGTTATTTGTGGAGGGAATCAGCAGCAGTGAAACTTTAGCTTAATCTATATACACTTGCTTTAGAGCACTATGTATGTTACTGGAACAGATTAATCACATCCTTGTCAAGAATCAGAGGGGTAGCCGTGTTAGTCTGGAATTGCAGAAATGACAAAGAGTCCGGTGGCACCTTAAAGACTAAGTAAAGTTTTAGAGCATAAGCTTTCGTGGGCTAATACCCACTTCGTTGGTTGCATCCGACGAAGTGGGTATTAGCCCACGAAAGCTTATGCTCTAAAACTTTACTTAGTCTTTAAGATGCCACAGGACTCTTTGTCACTTCTGTAATCACATCCTTGCTATTGAAATAGATACCCACTAGGGCAGCTGAACACATAGTAATGTACCAGAGGCATGGCAACAGACTTGTCTCCAAGTGTCCTCACTTGCAAGGAAAGAAAAGTGAGGTTGGGCAATGGACTGGGTAAAGAACAGCCTCTGACACAAGTACTGTAGATGGCATCCAATTAATTAGCCATAGAGTCTGCAGCAGGCCTACAGTCACGTATATTTAAATCTTGCAAGGTTGACTTTCAAAGCTGCTAGGTGCTCTTCATTGTCTAGTGGCAATCTGGATCTCAGATCTGCTGCAGAATTTCCTGTGCTAAATATCCAGTCAGACTCTACATTTGTTGGAGGATAGTTTATGAATTCAAAGGGCAAACCTTCTCGGTCAGTCCAGCATGACTAATTCTTTTTCCAGCATTTCAATGGACAGCTTGCAAATCTCTTAAGTGGCTCATTGATGTAAGAACATACCATTTCATGCCTGGATTGCTCAGACTGGCAAAGAAGACTATTTTTGTGCAAGGCTGATGCCTGTAATGCCATGAATCAGTGTGTTGCTGCTGGGAAATGTTGAGTGGAGTAAAGTTTTTGAAGCAGTTGCTGCCAGTGCTTTGTGTGAAGACTGTACAGTAGACTCTGCCATGTAGTTGTTCTTCTCTTTTGCTTGTTTCCCTATCGCATGAGTCTTCTGTCTGGTAGTAGAAGTTGGAAAGGCTGCACAAAGTACACAAGTGTGGAAAGTGCGTAATATATGGGTATGATTCTCTTTTCTAATTTGGCATCACTCTGTAGCTAATCAGTCTTCTGAGTGTGTCTGCTGACATTTCATCTTTCTATTGATTGTCCGTCTGTGATGGAGTAGGAACGCTCTTAATGGTTCCTCTGACTATTGTGTGGCGATGTCCATACCTGAAGCTGTAACTCGACTCCAACTGTTGGAGGGAGGTCAGGTGATATCTCCTAGCCCAGGGAAGGAGACAAAGCAAGGAAAGCAGGGGAGGGGCTGGGGAGTGAGTTTCAGTCTGAAGCTGGCTGGAGTCAGGCAGAGAAGGGCAGAGGAGCTATCTGGCTCTCTGGCCCCCAAAATAGATCCAGCTGAGGGCTCATGTTCACTGTACGGTCTGTGTTAGACCATGTACCGGTCATCTAATAAACCTCTGTTTTACTGGCTTGCTGAGAGTCACATCTGACTGTGAAGTTGGGGTGCAGCATCCACGGGCTCCCCCAGGATCCCGCCTGGGCGGGTTCACTGGGGGAAGCGCATGGAGGGGCAGAAGGTGCTAAGTACTCCGAGGTCAGACCCAGGAAGGTGGAAGCAGAGTAACCTGTGAAGCTCCTAGCCTTGAAGACAGGCTGTTTACGGAGAGGAAGCTTCCCCCCAGAGTCCTGACTGGCTTCATAGGGAACAGTTCCAGAGCATCGCCCCAGGGACTCCGTGACAACTGTGGGACCTGCTGGTAGTAAATTAAGTTGCTGCAAACCCTTGAAGTCAAGTTACAGCTTCAGGTATGGACATCGCCACACAATAGACAGAGAAACCATTAAGAGCATTCCTACTCCGTCACACCATCCATCTGATCAACATGTCTTATTAGAATTATTTGATGTTCCATAAGCCATAGAAATTATAAGTATTACTTGACTGAGTGGCGCTAACAGAGAAGATAGCTCTCTTGTGAAGGTTTTGATAAGCAGATGTTGCATAAAACAGGGGTCTCAAACTCAAATGACCACGAGGGCTGCATGAGGACTAGTGCACTGGCCTGAGGGCCTCATCACTGACATCCCCCCCCCCCACTGCCCCCACCCACACTCCAATCCTTCCATGAAGTCCTGCCCCTGCCCTGCCTCCTCTTCTGAGCACACAGCTCCCCGCTCCCTCCTGGAAAGCAGTAGGCACCGCCAACAGAGGGCTCCTGTGAAGCGCCTTGGCTGGGCCACTGCCAAGCCCTGGCTTCCAGGCGCTGCTGCTGCAGCCTCCATGAACGAGCTTGGGCGGCGCTTTGCAGGAGCCCTCTGCAGCGGTGGCCAGGAATGGTAAGTCTCCCACAGAGGGAGTCAGGAGGGTGGTGGGGAACCTGGCTTACTGCCGCTGAGAAGGAAAACCTAGACAGCTTCTGGCCCCTCCCTCCTGGAAACTGCTATGAGGGGGTGCCAGAGAGCTTGATGGGCCACAGGGAAGGGCTTCGCAGACCATATGTGGCCCATGGGCCGCATGATTGAGACCCCTGGCATAAACCAATATATTGACTACTAATGAGATGGTGGTAGGGAAAGAAGCATTTTCTAGGCAGTGGAAGTACTTAGAAAATTGAATTTTCTGTCCCTCAGAAACATTTCTTTTAGTCCCGGAATAGGACAAAAAGTTGAAATAAGGAAAGTTCCAAAACATTTAAATCCTGAAATGTTAAAAAATGACTGGTGTAACCCTTTATTTCATTGAGGGAATTCTTCAGTCAAAATTTCAACTAGCTGTACTAAGCAGTATGCCTGAATAGTATGTTTCTATTTGGTAAAGCCCCCTAACATAGACAAAGTAGTTTCCATCCTGGATTCTCTGTTTGGCCAGCTTGTGTTTTGCCTGCAAACAAACAATATTTAAAGATGGGGGACAGTGGTGTGTGTATGAAAAACTGACTAAAATGACCCACAGTTTTCCTGGTAGTTGATACCACATTATGTTCATGTTCTAGAAACCCAGAAATTAAAGCTATGACATCTTTGTCTATGCACAAAAATTTCATTAGTTTCAATAATATTTTTAAGCTGATGCAAAATCCCATATAGACACTATTAAATTGGTTTGGTTATCTTATTTTGATTTAGCTTAATCTGTTTTTTTCTTTACCAAATTAAGTTAAATTAAAATATGCCACTCTAAAATTGATTTTAAGAGAGTCTCCATGGGGCTTTGTGCTGGCTTAAATAACCTGGCTTTAAAGCATTACTTTACTTAAACTCATACAAATGTGATTGTAGACAAGGCTTGAGACTGTATAATGCATTCCCCAGCATTTTTTAAATTTCTTTAAGGAGGTTCACATCATTTTGAACTGATTGATCTTATTACCAACAGGCCTTCTGAATAAAGTCACTCTCTTATTTCTAGATGCCACATCTGAATCAGGCCAGATCTGGTGGTAGCTGGTCACGCATGAAAACAAAACAAAAAAATATCTGGAGAACAGAATTCCACCTCAAGTTTCCATGTCATCTTTGTTCTATTACTGTGGTGCTGCTGTGCATTAATGGCTGCTGCATTCCCTTCCAGAGGGGTGAGTGAATTTTACATGAGTGGTGACTTGTCTGTACAATGAATAAGGGCTAATTGGGATGTCTTTGTACAGATGAAATTCCTATTTGCTTCAGTGAAAGTGTTGTCTGAATTATGATTGGATCCACAGTTTGCCAAGAGCTTTTGTGCTTATCAGGATTAAGGTATTTATGAAGGTGTTCAGAAGGAATGCTTCAAGTGTGATCACTATTCATAAGGTTTTTTGATTTATTTCAAGCTTCAGATCCAAAACGGTGGCTGTAGATGGAGGTCGTATGGGTGAAACTTCCTTGATTTCATGCTGGAAATTCCTGAGAGACCCATGGTAGTGTTATAACGTTTTCACATTCAAATTGCAGTTTCTATATATCTTCCAGTCCAATACGTCCAGGAGAAAATCACTTACCAAATTAGACTACAATTTGTAATCAAGGAATTAACATTTCAAAGAGACTATACAACCACTCTCTGTCCACTTGCCAAAGGGTACTGTCCATTACTCCTGCTAGCTTGCTTAAAACAATTCCAACTTACATAACTCTGTTTTCTCCAGCTTCCCTCTAAGAAGCTTTCTGGCTGTGCTGATTTGTGCTAGTTTAACTGCAGCATTGCTGTCTTGCTATACTAGATCACTGTTCAAATTAGTATTACAGAAGGGCTGATATCTTAGGTCAACAGCGTGCAGCATTTCTCTAGATCTCCTAATAGCTTTTTCTCTTTGAGAATCACGCGTGCCCCTGGGTCTATTCTCACCCCCTGCTTCTCCTCATCAAGTATGTTATCTCAACACCTCTTTTGTTATGAACACACAGGATATTGCAAATAGCTGAAGACTCAATAATACAGCCCAGTCCATTAAGTAACCTACTAATATCTGCTTTATCCTTAGAATTGGCTATAAAGTAAGTTCTGAATTGGTTCAGAAGCCTAAGACATAGCTAACCTCTCTGAAACACTCATAGGGAACAGAAAGATGGGGTGGGATTCAAACTGCATTTGTGAAAACTGGTCAAAAATATGATTTATCCAGATTCTTCATGGCTGAATGATCACATAAGAATGTTAAATAAAAATCTTTTTTCCATAATGTTTGACTTTGAACTTCATGGTTCAAGGAATAACAGTACAAATGTTAGCAAACTAATAATGCCAATGATAAATCATTGTCAAAGGATATGATTTAGAAGGTTTCTAACCATTCAAGGAGTGAAGTTCTGAAACATGAAGGATAGGGATAGTGTTCAGCATGAACTAGACAACTGAAGGATTGGGCCAAAAGAAATCTGATGAGGTTCAACAAGTAAAAATGCAGTGGCCTTCACTTAGGAGGGAATCAGTCAGGTTGGGGACTGACTGACTAAGCAGCAGTTCTACAGAAAAGGATTTGGGGATTGCAGTGTATCAGAAGCTGGATATGAGTCAGTAGTGTGCCCTTGTTGCCAAGAAGGCTAACAGCATATTGAGCTGCATTACTAGGAGCACTGCCAGCAGATGGAGGGAAGTGATTATTTCCCTCTATTGGTGAGGCCACATCTGGAGTATTGCATCCAGTTTTAGGCCCCCCACTAAAGAAAGGATGTGGACAAATTGGAGAGAGTCCAGCAGAGGGCAGTGAAAATGATCAGGGGGCTGGGGCACATGACTTATGAGGAGAAGCAGAAGAAACTGGGCTTGTTTAGTCTGCAGAAGAGTGAGGGGGAGTTTGATAACAGCCTTCAACTACCTGAAAGGGGGTTCCAAAGAGAATGGAGCTTGGATGTTCTCAGTGGTGACAGATGACAGAAAAAGGAGCAATGGTCTCAAGTTGCAGTGGGGGATGGGTAGGTTGCATATTAGGAAACACTATTTCACTAGGAGGGTGGTGGCAGTAAGGCAACTCCCATCTTTTCATGTGCT
The DNA here is from genome assembly GCA_007922305.1 of Dermatemys mawii. Taxonomy (NCBI): domain Eukaryota; kingdom Metazoa; phylum Chordata; order Testudines; family Dermatemydidae; genus Dermatemys; species Dermatemys mawii. The sequence goes on along the minus strand of ML677333.1, from coordinate 17,160,162 downwards.
GTATATTTATACCTGCCTACTGAATTTTTCACTCCATGCATCTGATTAAGTGGGTTCTAACCCACAAATGCTTATGCCCAAATAAATTTGTTAGTCTCTAAGGTGCCCCAAGGACTTCTCATTATTATTATTATTATTATTATTATTATTATTATTATTATTTAGAGTCTGAATGTCACTTGTCTAGACCCAGATAAATATCATGTGAAATCCCTGAAGTCAGTGGAGCTGTACCAACATATACTACTGGAGGGTCTGGTCCTAAAAGTATAGACTCTGTGTAATCACAGATTGTGCTTCTGAATAGATGATACAGCAAACAATACTGCTCCTTTGCAGGCCCCAGACCCTTGTAAAGGGCAAGTACTATCTGCTGGAATTTTTTTTCTCATCAGTATAATCACATGAAAAATCATGTGTTCAAAAAATACTGTGGGTATTTGCACTGAACGGTTTTTGTTCCATGTAAATTCCCTTGATATTCCAAGATTAATAAAGTTTACATTATTTTTAGATGACCTGAAAACGCCCCAGATCTTGTGATCACCACTTCTCCTCACATATAACTGAGGAGATATTTTCTCTTCCTGAACAGTTGCATGCTGTAGAGTTACAAAATGTTTTTAAGCCTATGTGTTTCTGTAAGGATGAGGGTCTTGTTTTTAACATTCATAGACAAATGAGAAGTTGGGGCCTCCCATTGCTTCCTCACCACCTCTTCCTAGCCTCTGCTGCATCTTTAAGCACAGCTGTTGAGTCATTTTACACATAAGAAGAAAAAAAGAAAGGGACAAATATATTTTCTGTTCAGAGATCCTATGCTCATCAATCTCAATTTTATTGCCATGCTGGGACAGCCAAACTTATGCGCCCCAGTTAAAATATGACTGCAAGACTGTTGCTTAACTCACTCTGGGCATGCTTCACAATTGAATATCACTCAATGTCCGTAGGCAAGGGTCAGATTAGTGGGCAAACACTTTTTTTACTCAGTCTCCCAAGCCTTTTTCTTGAAGAGGCGTACACTCAGACATCATAATGCTGCTGAATAAAGAGTTTGTTGAATCAAGAAGTGCACGTGAAATGTCTACATAACTTATTCAACTGATATGTGCTCACGTGAAAATCTCTCCCCCCCTCCTCGCAGCCTTTCTTCAAGGGGATTTTTAGTCCCCTGAAAGTGGATGGTTTGCATACATAGTTACCCCAATGAACTTACAGTCTAAATGGGTAAGAGAAACTAAAGCTGAGATGGGAAAGCGACACACAGAGGACAAAATTATTGTCTACGGTCACACAGCAGGTTCATGTTCAAGATGGAAATAGAATGCAGATCTTCTAATTCCAAATCCAATGCCCCGACCCTGAGGAAATTCTTCCATTCCTGGATATTAATGGACCAGTCATCTTCCTGATTAGCCTTTTTTGAAGATAGCCCAAGGATACAGTGGTCACTATACAAACATAATCTTTTATAAATAGTTACTTTATAGGCTGTAGTGTAGTCAATGGTGGGGTCTTAGATACCATGGTATGGCAACACATGGCACTACATCACACTGATAGTGACCGCTGTAAGGGTCCAGCCTTAGACTGATAATCTGATTTTTGTTTTAATCTTTTTCTTTCTTTACCAGGACAATCCAGGGAAGGGACAAAGAACTTGTTTGCATGTTGTTTGAGACTTATTCCCCAACAATGTCAGATCACAGTGTAACCTATTAGTAAGCAGATGTAAACTGAAGGCTGACTTTCAACAGGGAATTTGCTTTTAAGGTGTTGACTCATTAATGTGCGTGGTTGGACCATCCCTTCAGATGGTGTTCTTAAGAGCAATAGGCTATATGGTTGAACTAAGAAAATAATTCCAGCCCTTCACTGATTCTGCTTACCACTCGTATACCATAAATAACTTCCATGTATGTGAAAATGGTTCTTTTTAGTAGAGGCAGTCACGATTCTCCTGAAACTTGGGGAAGCAGCAGTGATACTCTCCATAGATTATTATTTCCAGGGATCAATTACATTTCTCTTTTCCAGTCAATGAAAATGAACTTGACCTAAATTTTCTGTACTTCTCTAAGCTCACTCATAGCTTCAATCCTGCATGAAACCTGAAATGCTTAAAGGCTGTCCTAAAAGAAATTCAACTGAGATTAAACCAGTTGTATTTTCTTGTAATTTCTCTTTTCTGTCTGGAGTTGGTCATGGGTCTAGGTGAATCTAAACTCTGTCTCCAGTTTGAGTTGGTTGTAACTCTAATGATGTTTATCAAACAGCTTCTGCTGATTTTAAATAGTCATAACTGGACAGATGAATTCTAATGAAGAGCATACAAAGTTTTAGCAGTCCTTTGCCAGCCTACAGCTTACTGCTGACCTGAAACAACAGTGGAATCCATTTTTCTTATATGCTCTTACATGTTTAGGATCTGGCTTTCATACATGCTGAGTCCCACATCTCCCAATGACTCAAAGTTGTGGATTTATTCTGGGATGTGTTAGTAGGGGTGTTGTAAGCAAGACATCAGAAATAATTCTTCCACACTACTCTGCACTGATAAAGCCTCAACTGGAGTATTGTGTCCAGTCCTTGGAGGAAGTTTTCAGGAAAGATCTAGACAAATTGGAAAAAATCTAGAGAAGAGTTAGAAAAGCAATTAAAGAAAACATGACCTATGGGGGAAAATTGAAAAAATGGGTTTGTTTAGTCTGGAGAAAAGGAGGCATGATAGTTTAAGTACATAAAAAAAAACTTCAAGGAGGAGGTTAAACCTCTGAGGATAGGACAAGAAGCAATGGGCTTAGGTTTAGGTTAGACATTAGGAAAAACTTCCTAATGTCTGAGTATTTAAGCAGTGGAACAAATTGCCTAGGGAGATTGTGGAATCTGTCACTGGATGTTTTTAAGGACAGATTAGACAAATACCTGTCAGAAATAGTCTAGTTATTATTTCATTCTACCTCAAGTGCAGGGGACTAGATGAGATGACCTACTGAGGTTCCTTCCAGTCCTGCACTTTATGGCTCTCAGAAATTCTGAAAATCAGGCCCCCTGTTGGTCAGAGAGTTCAAACAGTTGTATATACAGTCTAATAAATATCTTATAGAATGTATCAGCTGTGACTTTCCTTTGTTTTGTACAACTTTTTTCCTCCTTTTTGGCCCTGATGAGCATTCCGGTGATTTATTTGAAATAACTTCAAATACAAATAGAAAATTCTCATCCCCTGCTTTGGATGAATATGGATCATAATCCTGTGATGCTGAGTCAGGAAACTTTAGTGAATAGAACAGAGTTACCCTTACCAGAACTGAATCAGAGGGGTAGCCGTGTTAGTCTGGAATTGCAGAAGTGACAAAGAGTTCTGTGGCACCTTAAAGACTAACTAGTTAGACTTTAGTTAGTCTTTAAGGTGCCACAGAACTCTTTGTCAGAACTGAATCTGCACTTTCTGAAGACATGCCTTTCTCAAAAAGTGGACATTCAGGGGTGGCATTTCTGAAGCATTACTCAGGATGAAGTCTAGTCCTAAATACAGGTCATGAAGTATTATGTAAACTTTCATGAAAATGGCCTTGAAACCTTATTTTCTGAATCAATAAATACTTTTCAGGTCAGATCGTATAGAATCATAGAAGATCAGGAATGGAAGGGACCTCAGGAGGTTATCTAGTCCAAAAGCTTGCTCAAAGCAGGACCAATCCCCAACTAAATCATCCCAGCCAGGGCTTTGTCAAGCCTGACCTTAAAAACCTCTAAGAAAGGAGATTCCACCACCTCCCTAGGTAATCCATTCCAGTGCTTCACCACCATCTACTGAAAAAGTTTTTCCTAATATCCAACCTAAATCTCTCCCATGGCAAATTGAGACCATTACTCCTTGTTCTGTCATCCGGTGCCACTGAGAACAGCTGAGATCCATCCTCTTTCGAACCCCCTTTCAGGTAGTTGAAAGCAGCTATCAAATCCTCCCTCATTCTTCTCTTCGGTAGACTAAATAATTTCAGTTCCCTCAGCCTCTCCTCATAAGTCATGTGCTCTAGCCCCCTAATCATTTTTGTTGCTCTCCACTGGACTCTTTCCAATTTTTCTACATCCTTCTTGTAGTGTGGGACCCAAAACTGGACACAGTACTCCAGATGAGGCTTCACCAATGCCGAATAGAGGAGAATTATCAGGTCCCTTGATCTGCTAGTATTGCCCCTTCTTATACAACCCAAAATGCTGTTGGCTTTTCTGGCAACAAGGGCACACTCTTGACTCTCATCCAGCTTCTCATCCACTGTAACCCCTAGGTCCTTTTCTGAAGAATTGCTGCCTAGCCATTCAGTTCCTAGTCTGTAGCAGTGCATGGGATTCTTCTGTCCAAAGTACAGGACTCTACATTTGTCCTTGTTGAACCTCATCAGATTTCTTTTGGCCCAATCCTCTAATTTGTCTAGGTCCCTCTGTATCCTATCCCTACCGTCCAGCGTATCTACCACTCCCCCACAGTTTAGTGCCATCTGCAAACCTGCTGAGACCATTGCCATCTGAAACCTGCTGCCCAGTCCATGCCATCCTCCAGATAATTAATATCATGACTACCTTGCGTAAACAATTGTAGGGCCTAAATGTTCTATTAGAATAATATAAGTTCCCTAAGCCCTCTAGACCCTACATTTGTTTGCGTAAACAAATGTAGGGCCTAAATGTTTTATTAGAATAATAAAAGTTTCCTATCCAGAGTGTTTGTAGATTCCAGCATGTAATACTGAAGTAATTTTGGTTCACAACAAAGATCTTGGCAAGGGAAAGGAGGATGCTGATGGCATACTGAAACTCTTTAATTTCTTTCATCTATCTGCTTGTGAATCTAGAAATAAGAAACAAAGCTCTCCTGTGGATTTTCTGTAGAAACAACAGAGAAAAACCTGACCCCTTTGAGGGCTTGCTCATTTAACAGAGGCTTCTTGTACTTCAGAGTGACATACTTGGTATAAACAAAAAGGAGTCCTGGTGGTACCTTAGAGATTAACAAAATTATTTGGGCATAAGGTTTCATGGGCTAAAACCCACTTCATCAGATGCATAGAGTGGAAAATACAATAGACAAGTATAGATACACAACACATGAAAAATGGGAGTTACCTTACCAGATGTTGGGGGGATCAGTGATAATGAGCCAATTCGATTAAGGAGAAAAGTGGCCTATTCTCAACAGTTGACAAGAAGAGGTGAATACCGAGGGAGGGAAAAAAATCACTTTTGTAGTGCCAATCAAAATGGCCCATTTCAAATAGTTGACAAGAAGATGTGAGTATCTGCAGAGGGAAATTAGTTTGTGTAATGACCCATCCACTCTCAATCTTTATTCAGGCCTAATTTGATGGTGTCCAGTTTGCAAATTAATTTCAGTTCTGCAGTTTCTCACTGGAGTCTGTTTTTGAAGTTTTTAATTGTTGAAGAATTGCCACTTTTAAGTCTGTTTTTGAGTGTCCAGGGAGGTTGAAGCATTTTCCTACTGGTTTTTGAATGTTATAATTCTTGATGGCTGATTTGTGTCCATTTATTCTTTTGCGTAAAGACTGTCCGGTTTGGCCAATGTACATGGCAGAGGGGCATTGCTGGCACATGATGGCATATATCACATTGGTAGATGGGCAGGTGAACAAGCCCCTGATGCTATGGCTGATGTGGTATAGATATATTTGGTATAGCATATTTCTATATTGATTTAGCAGATTTAAGAATTGGATGTTGCAGTTTACATAAGCATTTCTTTTATTCAACACACGTTCAAAGGATTTTTAGAAGTGCCACCTTTGTACATCTATGGCTATTATTAAAATAATAAATAATGCATAATGAGCTGTATGTGCTTGAATCTCCACTTTCCTGCACCAATTTTACATTCCATTTATGTCAGCAGGGTTGCATCCATTTTAGGTGGTGTAATAGTGTGGAGAATCATACATGCTGATTTTTTTCAATATATGTGTTTTTGTGGTGATTGCAGCTGTTAACTGCATTATGTATTGAGACAGAAAATGAGGTTTAACCACAGAAAATAGTGCCAAGTAAGAACTTTTATATATGTTGTTCTTATACTGAAGCAACAACCCCAGCTATCCATTTCAGCCTTCCTAAAGTTTATCAGTGTTGTGCAGCTGTTTCCTCTACTGGAGAAAGTGCCAGCAAAACAAAATGAGGTTACAGTGAATTCCAGAAAGTAAAAACTTTCAAAGGAAAATCACAGAGCACTACTTATAAGCAAGTCTTATTGCTTATTTATATATTTTTATCCTAAATACTTTACATTAGGCTTTTACTTTGAAAAATTGTCCTCTCTGGAATATACCACAACACTGTGTCTGTTTCTCTTCAGAACTATCATCATACTGATAAGTTCCAAGAAAACTAAAGTATGTGACTGTAATTGATGTTTCACTCTGGGCACAAAAATAAAGAGAACCTTGATGGGTGTTAGAGTTGTGCCAAGCTAGAAGTACCCATTACTGCTGGATAACAGAAACATGCTTGATGTTTTGAGTTATTTCTACTGCATTACATGCAAATCACACATCAGGCCTACATTTAATAACCAAGTCAGTTTTAGAAAGATTAAATTCTTGTAAAGATGAAAGACTGGTAACATTCTTAATGTCTCATCACATGTAAGAAATCAATTTATAAGAAGGCAATTTGATTGCTGGATTGAGGGGCAGGTGTCTATATTTGGCACTGATATCATTATTTATGACCAATAAAAAATTGCAAATGATTTCATTGTATTTCTCTCCCCTCACCTCTTGTCTGTCACTTGCCATCTAAGGCTTTGATTCTGTGAGCATTTATGGCTCTAGTTCCTGAGAGCCATGGAGAGACAAAAATCAAAACTGGATTAACAAAAACCTTGTGCCCAATACAATTTAAAGCTGTATGTTTCTCCTGAGCAGCTGTGGCTGGCATGTGTAGGTTCAGCACCACAGCGATAATTACGCAAAATGCTGGATGTGACTTGAAGATTTTCCAAATATGAAATAGAAGCTTCATCTCCTTTGTCCACATTTTAAAATACAGAAAAGTCACATCTAGCTGTGTAGCTGGACAAAGTCTGGAGGTAGGGGTGGAAATTAAAGCTTGTGCTCGTTAAACTTTATGGAATTAAAACCAATAGTAAAAAGTTTTATAGTCATAAATAAACAAAGAAGTGGAACTGCTAAGCACTGAGAATGGGGTGGAGATTAAAGGTAATTTAGGCATGGCCCAATACCTAACCAAATATTTTGCCTCAGTTTTTAATGAGGAGCTTAGAAGTAGTGGCAGAATGGCTAATGGGAATGAGGATATGGAGGTAGAAATTACCACCTCTGAGGTGGAAGTCAAACTCAAACATCTTAATGGGACTAAATCAGGGTGCCCATCTCAGGGGTGCTGGAACAATTTGTATAGTGGAATGGTGGGGGGTGCTGAGAACCATTGAACCGAACTGTGAACCATGTATCTGAGGGGACCACTTCACGGCAGGGGGTGCAGCAGCACTCCTATTTCCAGCACCTATGGCCTAGATAATCTCCATCCAAGGATATTAAAGGAACTGGCTCATGAAATTCCAAGCCCAATAGCAAGGATTTTTAATGAATCTGTAAACTTGACGGTTGTACCCTAAGGCTGGAGAATTGCTAACATAGTTCCTATTTTAAGGAAAGGGGGAAAAGGTGATCTTGGAAACTACAGGCCTATTAGTTTGATCTCAATTGTATGCAAGGTCTTGGAACAAATGCTGAAAAAGAAAGTAGCTAAGGATATAGGAGTGAAAAGTAATGAGGATTAAAATACAAACATGGTTTTACAAAAGGTAAATCATGCCAGACCAATTTGATTTCCTTCTTTGAGAAGATAACTGATTTTTTAGATGAAAGAAATGCAGAAGATCTAATCTCTCTGGATTTCAGTAAGGCATTTGATACAGTTCCACATGGGAAATTATTAGCTAAATTGGAGAAGATGGGGATAGAATTGAAAGGTGGATAAAGAACTGGTTAAAGGGGAGACTGCAACAGGTCACACTGAAAGGTGAACTGTCAGGCTGGGGAAAAGTTACTAGTCGAGTTCCTCAGAGAACGACTTTGGGAACCAATCTTATTTAACATTTTTATTATTGATGTTGGCACAACAAGTGGGAGTGTGCTAATAAAATTTGCAGATGACAAAGTTGGGAGGTATTGTCAGAATGGGGGAGGACTGGAATATCATACAAGGTGACCTGGATGACCTTGCAAACTGGAATAATAGATATGGGATGAAATGTAATAATGTAAAGAGCTAAGTTATGCATTTAGGGACAAACAAGATTTTTTACTAGAAGCTGGAGACGTATCAGTTGGAAGTGACACAGGAGGAAAAAGACCTGGGTGTATTGGTTGATCGCAGGATAACTAGGAGCTGTCAATGTGCTGCGGCTGTGAAAAAGGCTAATGCAGTCCTATGACACATCAGGTGAGGTATTTACAATAGAGACAGGGAAGTGTTAGTACCATTATAAAAGGTACTGGTGAGAACTCATCTGGAATATTTGTGTGCAGTTCAGAAGTTACAGACCGGTAAGTCTAACATCCATACCGGGCAAATTAATTGAAACAATAGTAAAGAATAAAATTGTGAGGCACATAGAAGAACATAAATTGTTGGGCAACGTCAACATGGTTTCTGTAAAGGGAAATCATGTCTTACTAATCTGTTAGAGTTCTTTGAAGGGGTCAACGAAAATGTGGACAAGGGAGATCCAGTGGACGTAGTGTACTTAGATTTCCAGAGAGCATTTGACAAGGTCCCTCACCAAAGACTCTTATGTAAATTAAGTTGCCATGGGATAAGAGGGAAGATCCTTTCATGGACTGAGAACTGGTTAAAAGAAGGGGAACAAAGGGTAGGAATAAATGGTAAATTTTCAGAATGGAGAGGGGTAACTAGTGGTGTTCCCCAAGGGTCAGTCCCAGGACCAATCCTATTAAACTTATTCATAAATGATTTAGAGGAAAGGGTAAACAGTGAGGTGGCAAAGTTTTCAGATGATACTAAACTGCTCAAAATAGTTAAGACCCAAGCAGACTGTGAAGAACTTCAAAAAGATCTCACAAAACTAAATGATTGGGCAGCAAAAAGGCAAATGAAATTTAATGTGGATAAATGTAAAGTAAAGCACATTGGAAAAAAATAACTCCAACTACACATACAATATGATGGGGGCTAATTTAGCTACAACTAATCATGAAAAAAATCTTGGAGTCATCATGGATAGTTCTCTGAAGACGTCCATGCAGTGTGCAGCAGCAGTCAAAAAACCAAACAGGATGTTAGGAATCATTAAAAAAGGGATAGAGAACAAGACGGAGAATATCTTATTGCCCTTATACAAATCCATGGTGCACCCACATCTTGAATACCGTGTACAAATGTGGTCTCCTCATCTCAAAAAGGATATACTAGCATTAGAAAAGGTTCAGAGAAGGGCAACTAAAATGATTAGGGGTTTGGAACGGGTTCCATATGAGGAGAGATTAAAAAGGCTAGGATTTTTTGGCTTAGAAAAGAGGAGACTAAGGGGGGATATGATAGTGGTATGTAAAAATATGAGTGGTATGGAGGAAGTGAATAAGGAAAAGTTATTTACTTGTTCCCATAGTAGAAGAACTAGGGGCCATCTAATGAAATGTTTTAGATAAAACAAATAAAAGGAAGTTCTACTTCACATAGCGCACAGTCAACCTGAGGAACTCCTTGCCTGAGGAGGCTGTGAAGGCAAGGACTATAACAGGGTTTAAAAGAGAACTGGATAAATTTATGGAGGTTAAGTCCATTAATGGCTATTAGCCAGGATGGGTAAGGAATGGTGTCCCTAACCCTCCTCTGACAAACAGAGGTGATGGATGACAGGAGAGAGATCACTTGATCATTACCTGTTAGGTTCACTCACTCCAGGGCACCTGGCATTGACCACTGTTGGTAGACAGGATACTGGGCTAGATGGACCTTTGGTCTAATCCAGTACGGCCTTTCATATGTTCTTATCTCCCAGGTTTAAGAAAGATGAATTCAAACTGGAATAGGGGCAGAGAAGGGCTAGTAGGATGTTCTGAGGAATTGAAAACCTACCTTATGAGGGAAAACTCAAAGAGCTTGGCTTGTTTAGCCTGACCAAAAGAATGCTGATGGGAGATGATTTCTCTCTATAAATATACCAGAATGATAAATACCAAGAAGGACAAGGTATTATTTAAGTTAAGTGTCAATGTGGACACAAAAACAAATGGATATAAACTGGCCATCAATAAATTCAGGTTTGAAATTAGACGAAGGTTTCTAACCCTCAGAGAAGTGAATTTCTGGAACAGCATTCCCAGGGGAGCAGTGGAGGCAAAAAACTAAGTGGCTTCAAGACTGAGCTTGATAAGTTTATGGACGGCATGGTATGATGAGACTGCCTGCAGTGGCATGTAGCTGATCTGCAGTTGCTAGAGGCAAATATCTCCAGTGGCTGGTGATGGGACACTAGATTGGGAGGGCTTTGAGTTACCTGGGAAAGAATTCTCTGTAGTATCTGACGGGTGGGTCTTGCCCACATTTTCAGGGTCTAACTGATCACCATATCTGGTGTCTGGAAGAAATTTTCCCCTGGGTCAAACTGGCAGAGATTTCGGGGAGGAGAGGTTTCACCTCCCTCTGCAGCATTTGGCATGGGTAATTTATACGTTTAAACTAGTGTGAATGGCATATTCTCCCTAATCTGAAGTCTTTAAAACATGACATGAGGATTTCAGTAACTTGGCCAGAAGAAGGGGTCTGTTACAAGAGTGGGTGAGGTTCTGTGGCCTGCAATGTGCATGAGGTCCAACTAAATCAAGATAGTATCTTCTCACCATGAAGTCTGAGAGTCTCTGGGCCTGAGTATTCCCTGAAGCCACTTCTACACTATTGTAACTCCATTGACTTCAGAGGACTTGCTTCTGATTTACACCAGTGTAAGTGACAGAAATCAGTTCTGTCCTCTTTTTATCGTACATGGCTTAAACAAAAATTAATTTTGATCTTGTTGATCAGCTACAGTTAGGATTATCAAGATTCCCTCCCACCAGATTTTAATTAGATTTCTTCATAGAGATTTCTTCCTATTTCCATGGGTACGAGTTAGGGTGACCAGATGTTCTGATTCTATAGGGACAGTCCTGATTTATGGGTCTTTTTCTTATGTAGGCTCCTATTACCTCCACCCCCATTCCTGATTTTTCACATTTCTTGTCTGGTCACTCTAGTACGAGTGCAGGGCAATGGCACTGTGTACTGGCACTATTTTTCACTGGTAGTGGTGATTTTGGCTATCTTGATCTTGAGGGTAACAGTCACAGAGAGCACAGCTGCTGCTGGCCTGCCAAAGCTGCCTGGGCTTGAATGCTGCTAGCCCATTTACGGCAGTGGTACCTGCCGAACTCATCATGGACTGGAGTCCTATTGAAAATGAAGAAATAAGGCTGATAACCCTTGAAACAAATCCCCAACAAGGCTGATGCAAGTCAACTTACATGTATCTAACTTTGTTATGTAGACCAGGTCTAAGTTTGGAACTCTGGGATTTACATTTTCCATTAATGCAGTTAAGTCTTCATCCGCTTCATTCCACTTTGGGTTGCCAAGAAGTATCATCACATTTCTTGATTTTTCTAAGTATTTCAGTTGTTGGACTACAACTAACTCGCCCTTTATCTCTTCAATCTATCCCTCCCTTGCTGTGATATAGTTTGCTGTAGACTTGAGCTTATTGTTCAGGGCTTGCATTTTAGTTTTATTTATAGAAATCCTTTTAATTTCCTTTTCCATAAAGGAGATAGCAAAACAGAGGATATCTTGCTTAATTTAATGCACCTCAACATTTCTCAAACTGAATGATCCACTACCTCTGCTCTGAATAATTATGCAAGGTCCCTGGCTTAAAGCAAATGTGATGCTGTTTTTAATTTTTACATTAATTGAGCATATTTTACTAAACTCCAGATCTGCCACTTTAGAGACCCTAAAAACATGGAAAACCCACCACTGAACTTGAAAACAAAAACAGAACTTGTGTTGCTTGTGTGGGTATACAGGAATTCCTGGTGTATGCATCCACCCAACTCCCAGTTCCATCCTACTTGTTAGGATGTGATTAACACAATCACCATTATAAAGCCTATGTTTGGCAACAGTTGCCACAGAATGGAATCTGCAAGGTTAAACAGCCCCTCCCCCATCCTTCAGAATGTGAAATACCTTTGATAACTTGTGCTAGCTATAGGCGAAATGTTCTCTTTTTGATAACCACTGTCGGTTCTGCAGATTCCCAGGTTCACTGATATCAATATAGTACCAAGTTTACCAAGCAAACCAATCAACATAACTCAGATTGGTACTGGTACATGCATTGTCAACTCTACTGCCTGCTGAGAATACAAATTCTGCTCACAAAAAATATTTCAGCTTTTGCCAATAATGTTCAATGGCTCTAGTTCTTCCTTTGTAATTCTTTTCAAGGAATTACAAACCATAACTATTTTTTTACTAATGGGAGTGACCAATGGATAAACAAGAGATATGTGCAAATGAACACTTGAATTGCTTTTGCCAAAAAGATTTAAACTAAAAAGGACATGAAGAATTTTTTAAAAAATCCTCTTTAAACCTCACATAAAAAGTTATGTTGTTTTTTTTTAAGTTTTGCAGCAACCAATAATAAAGATCTTTTCAAGAAAATATAAGCCAGCAAAGAAGATTTGGCAAATGAGCTGTGCTGTGATGTACACTTGCAATATCTCTTTTTAGCATACAGAGTCCTTTGCCTCTAGATAACTTACTGTTCAAATCTGGGCAAGAATTCTAACCATAATTTGACAGTGATTTGAAGATCTACATGAAATGAGCTGGTAGTCTTGGTGATGTTGCTAAAAAACAGGGTGAAACCCTGACCCTATTAAAGTCATTGGGAGTTTGCAATTGACATCTATGGTGCCAAGATTCAATTTCAAGTGTTCACATCACAAAAACAAACAAAACAAAAAAACACCTGCTTTTGCTTTTGTCTTTAGTAGACACACCAAGGACTAAGTCATGATTTGATACTGAAGTCAATGAGACAAGGCTTGGGAGCTGAATAGCTATGGTGAATCACTTTTATGCTGTGGTGTCTTAAGGACTGTGTTGGAATAGCAAGTTATTGCTTTAAGAGACAGTTGAGAGTGGGGAGATGGGTCTGGGTCTGGCTTCCAGGCTAGCAGGCTCTGTAGGAAAGCTTGGAAGCAGACAGACAGCTAGGATGAGGTAGTGTGAGTTGTGCCTCTTTGGGTGCGTGTTTACATCACAGTTAACTTGAGTTATCATTTGACTGTTACCCCTAACTTGACTCCCATCCACACACACAATAATCTCTATCTTGAGTTAAGTCGTGCTTTAATGTTGATCTAATTGACTTACTGTGGATGCGTTAGCATTTGCGTGATGCCGATGCTGGTGCTAGTAACGCAGTGGGGATGCAACAGCTTGAGTTACAACAACTCAGCTGCAGCTAATACCATCGTTCTGCTAATCAAATCACTCTGTATAACTCCAGCATTATTCTGAAGCATGGTCACTCGCACTGAAGCTAGGCTAGTTCAAGTGCAGTTAACTCGAGTGTACTAACTCAAGCTAACTGTTGCAGTGAAGACAAGTGAGGAGCAGCCTGCTTTGTATCTTTGTTTTGGGGTTCTTGTGTGTTCTGAATTCTAACAAATAAAATACTGTTGCAACCTTTGTGCAAGGGCATCTTACGTTTTTATCTAATTTCTCTGTTGCCATGAGACATAACAGCAGCAAGACGAGTCGGACAGCATGACTGAATTACTCTCATCCTTTGTGATGCTTACACTGCTACTACCTGTGATCTGCCTGTTCTATGGTTAAACAGAGGACTTCAGTTTCCTTTCCAGATGGAGTCAGTTATAATGTAGTACAACCATCCCAGTTGCTGGAATTTCAAATATGCTTCCAAATTCAGCACTGAGAAGTAAAGCTAGTAAGATCCAGTCAATGTATATATATGTTACTTTTTCTGATTGCATTGATCTGTATAGCCAACACACACACACACACACACACACACACACACACACACACACACACA
>ML677333.1:16858893-17145979 GCA_007922305.1 Dermatemys mawii | reverse complement strand
CACACACACACACACACACACACACACACACACACACACACACACACCCCAATAAGGCTGTGTTGTTTTAAATGCTGTTTGTTAGGATTTTTTTCTCACCAGATGTTTATAATTGTTGTAACCAGAACATTATCCGATATGGCCTTTTATTACGGGTAGGGGCTGGTTGTACCATCCATTATTAAAGGTTGCCTCAAACTTCCAATTATAAGACCTTCAGTCGCTTATAACTTTGCTAAATTTCAACCATTTTTGCTGAAATTTTCCTTTGTCAGAATGTATTTTTTGCAAATATGGTTCAGCTATTTCTGAGAATGAGGCTAGGGGAGAAAATATTGTTTTTCTCATAGTAAAACAATTCTAGAAGTCTTTTCTTTGAGAAGCTCTAGCATCCCCATGCTCTGGAGCAGTGACTTTGAAGTTTGGCAGGGCAGTGGCCTTTGTGTCTGGGATTTGCCTTTTGCCATTTCCATTTAAAAACCACCCAAATGTGGCCAAATTATAAATCTTGAAAAACTCTGTTTGCATATGCACATGTTCTCTAGCTTCTTAGCAGCTCAAATCTCTGAAGATTCTGGCCTCCCTGAGCATGCTCGAGCCTCTCTCAGCTCCCAGTGCTGACCAGACAAACATGTGGCATCCACACAGGGCAGATGAGGGTCCTCCAGCTCAGGACTATAGTGGTGAAGTCCACCTTTTCCTGTAGTGGTTGCTCCAGGTTGGGATGAAAACGATCACCAGAACTGAGAGCAAGGAGCTTGTCTCTTCTGTGCTCTCAGTGATCCCCCCCCCACCACCACACTGGCACCCAGGGAACATGAAGGAGGAAGCTGCCTGATTCAAATGCAGAAGGGAAAAAAACTGGACCAAGGGAGAAGGAAAGGAATAGACTGGGGGAAAGAAATCTGGTGCAACTCTGGCAGGAGGGAGGAGAGAAACTGAGTGGGTGCTGGGCAGGGAGACTAGGACTTGGAGATGTGGGGAGGGAAGGCTGGGACTTGGAGCTGACAAGGGAAATTGGTGGACTGGGAGCCAGCTGGCTGGGAGGACACCACCAGAGATTGAATGAGGAACTGATGGGAGGGCGAAGATTGACACTGGTTTGACAAGGAGACTGGGACAAGAAATTTGTGAGCGTGGGAGGAGACTGGATGAGGACCCTGGGTAGGGAGACGAGGACTCAGGGGTGGGGAGTCAGAAGTGTAGAAACTGGGACAGGCAGGACAAGGAGACTGGGACTTGGGTGCAGGAAGGGAGAGACACTGGAAGCAGGGAGAGATTAGGATTTGGCCAGTAAGCCTAGAGGGAGAGACTAGGACTGGCTTGACCAGGAGAGTGGGACTGGGATGAGAAGCCTGACGAATAGAGACTGGCACAAAGAACTTGCTGTGACTGGAACAAAGAGCCAGCTGAGGAGGAAATAAATAGGACCAGATTGAAGGAGATGGGGCAGAAAGGCTCAAGCTTAGGTGTGCAGACAGAAAAGTCTATACTCACTAGAGCACACTCCCGTCCAGGGCACAGACTGGAACCCAGGGTTCTTGAGTCTCAACATTCCACTGCTCTTAGCAGATACCTAGAAGCCCACTGGCAAAGTATGACATCCTTGTTAGTGCTACTCCACATCAAGGGTCAGAACCTACTGTTGTTATGGGCTACTTCATTAGGTCAAGTGATACAGGTCTGTGCTGTGGATATAAAGGTTCCAACACTGTTGATGAACCATGTGTGTGTCAGTATGATGCCACATGATAGAATTTCTGCTGATTTTTTTAGTTTGCTTTTTTAAAATTTTAAGGAAATTACACATACACACACATGCACACAAATAAAAATATTAAAGAACATTATTAAGTTTGCAAAGTCAAACAAACATGAGGAAATGCCAGAATCAAGGTTGCTTTGCCAATCTTAATTCAGCCCCCATGCAAATATGTTATGATATAGTCTTTAATTAGTTCACATATTACTTTTTCTGCAGTATCCCTGCCTCATTCAGTCCATAGGATGGATCTACGTTGGGGATAAATCAGGATTCCAAGGGGACAGAGACTATTGTGTGTAGACATCCTGCTTCAGTTGTTGCAATACTAGGAAGGTGTGTAATGACTGAGGCGGAGGATTGCAGGAAGGAAAAGGATGATTGTATGGTTAAGGCAGATGAATGCAATGCTGAAGAACTGGATTAAATCCCTGCCTTTGCCACAGAGTTCCTATGTGATACCAGTCAAATCACTTGTACCAAACATTTCCCAGGTGCTTACTAATTGTGTGTTCCTCATTTTGTGAGTGCCCCTCTTGAGACCCTGGGGTCTGATTTGCAGAAGTGCTGATCACTCATGACTGAAAATGAAGTCAATTGACCCTGTGCATTGAGCGTATAGAGTGCTATATAATGCTAACTACTCTGGAAACGCTAGGCCATAGGCATCTCAGATTGGGCACCCAAAATTAGAGGGTACTTTTGACCTTAATCTCTCTCTCTGCCCTCATCTATAAAATGTGGATAATACCACCCTGTCATCCCACTGAGGTGCTGTGAAGATAAATTAATATTTAAGTGATGAGTGCCATAGGAAAGACCATGAGGAAATAATTGTGTTTGTCTTCATAGCAGGTTTTGAATAATGTATTCAATGTGTTGGCCTGGTGCAATGAGAATAAAACAAAATATTGCATAACTGCTTACGAAGGAGCATTGTCCATCCTGTGCACTGAATGAGTCGGGGGATCTTGTAGAAAAGTAATATGTGATCAAGTAATGAAACACAGTATCATAATGCATACATACAAGTGGGAATGGTCTTAGTGGAACCTTCATTCTGGCATTTTCCTAATATCGTGCAGTGCAACCTTATTCTGGCATTTCCTAATTTCAGAGTATCTATTTTTTTACAACCTGAATGTTGTTTTAATAGAGAGGGGGGTTTGTGTCTGATGTAAATATATATTATTTTTAAAATTTAAACTCAACAATGGTCTCTTTACAAGCTGGGAACCTAAATCCCTTTAAATATCACTAATGAGATCCAGATTTAGAATGCAGGTTTTAGGCATGAATGAGCTGTGTTTTTCATATGTCTATTACATTCAGGATTACTAACCTGAAGGTGTTCTTAAATTTACACAGGTCACTGGAGTCACTAATTTGTAGTGTGAAGTCCTGACTGTGAAGACTACCAGAAGAAATAGGGTCTGCCTGTCCTATCAATAGGATTTGACTCTCTTCTCTGAAGTCTTTCTTAGCATCTAACATAATAGGGGATAAAATGCAAAGTTCTGTACAGCATCATATCAATAGTTGTGTATGAGTTGAGTGCTTTATTTTTTCTGAATGCCTTATTTTCTTTTAAGGAGGGGTGTGTGTGTGTTGTGTGTGTGGTGAGAGAGAGAGAATATGGCCTCTCTTTTTCACAGGTTAACCCCATGGATCTTCCCACTTGTACTTTTCTCAGGCAAAATCCCCTGCAACATCTATATATTCACTGACACCATCTGACAGGACGCAAGAGGCTGGGGTCTTTGGAAGTAAGTTTTCCATCTTGTAAAGCTTTAAGCAGGAAGGCTGAAATTCAACACTGTGTAGAAGCTAAACTGTCCATAGGCCTTGTACTAGAATCCCTAATTCAGGATTTTAAATGGAATCCAGCCCATCAAAGTGAGCCTCCCAGCTGATTTGACAGACTTGGGCTGATGGAGTTCATGTTTGTGCTCTAAAAATAGCTGTGTAGACACCCCTTTGAAGCTGTGACTCAGGCTCTGAAGCCTAGGCTAAGCTGTCCACTGTCTACAGACCTAGTTTTAGAGCACTAGCATGAGTGCCACTCAGCTGAGTCTGGGCTGGGACTGGAGGCTTCCTTCCACAAGCTGTGTAGACATACCCAAGTGTATTTAGGCCGAGGGCTGACCTTCTGCACAAAGGTGGATTTCACCCATAATGAATGTGGTTCTTAGAATTGGATGGTGATCTAGGAAAATAAACTTCAGAGTTCCCCCTCCCATCCCCTTTTTAAAAATAAAACCCACAGTTTTCTGCAGAGCAGTGTTTCTTCACTTGAAAAATAACATTTGTGCGAGAACAACTCAGTCCAGATTTGGAGATGTATAAGCAGGGTAGTGGTTGTTTATTTACTGTTTAATTTCCCTGGAACTTACAGACCACCCTGGGATTAGACATTTCAGAACACGTAACTCTGAAAAGAATGTAAAATGTATTAAATCACACACACGAGTTCTTGAAGTATTATTAAGGATTGCTTTATAGGAAGGTGTTTCTTCACTCACTTTATAGAAACTAGCTTCAGTGGATTGAAATCAGACCATTAACCTTATTTTATTATAGTTTTCAACAGTTTAATTTTCTTTTTTTATTGTAGTTTAGTATGTAGGGATTTTTGTTTTGTTTTGTTAAATTTAAGCTGTTCACTGTTCCTAAAAGAATATAAAATCAGAAATGAAATAAAGTCAAATTGACATCTGAAAAACTTCAAGGGAGTTTAGGATGACGAAGGATTGCAGGATCATGGCATCTTGGTTTTTATTTTTATTATAGCTTTCATATAGCAGGGCAGTTGGTTCTTCTTAATGAGCTCAGAGAGGATATAATTTATTCGTTAACTATGCTTCAGAATCTATTCATTGTCTGCACAACTAAGCTGTTAAATTGTAAGATCCTAAGGGGGAATACCCCATAGGTCTCATGTTCCCATGGCACTGTAAATAACAACATAATTTTTCTGTCTACTATGAGCATTTTTAGCAAGCTATTTGTGTTATGAGAAGACATACCATTAAGGAGCTAGCTGTACATAATATAAATAAAGTTAAACTAGAAATTGGTTTAAAGAATTTACCAAAGGCATTTTAATAATCTACTGTTGCACAGGCAATTAGTCAAGTCATGGGTCAGGTCGTTATTCGTTGCAACAAATCAGACTGTGAACAAGTGGCAGAAAGATATGTAGATGAGCTGGTGTTTATATAGTATTTGATGGGGCATCTTGTACACACAGACTCTTGATGTTTTATATAGTTATGTGGACTCGTGTTCTTCTGTGCTAAGGAGGTGGCCATCTTAGCCATTCTAAATTGGCACTATTACTATAGGTCTTTGGAATTCCAGTTCTGTCTTATGTACTGCATACTACTTATTGCTGTATAATTTAAAGTTGATTTGGCATTTTTGTTCTAAGTTTTCTCAGTTCAGTTTAAATTTTGGACATCAATGAATGTGTTTTCTGAGTCAGCTTTGATGTGAAGGTGGTGTTGCACCTGGGAATATTTCTGAAAATTTGTCTTTCTTGTCTAGTGTGGCTGGGTCAGCTGTCCAAAAGGTTTTAGGTCTGTTATCTGAAATAATGGATCTCTGGTGAGCACGTCAATTTGTTGTGCTTCAATCTATATCTGGTAGCATAGGAGTGACTTGTGTAAAGTTGGGTATTTTAAAGATGAATATTTGTCAGGAAGAGTTAGGAAGTTGTGATGTGCATCTTTTTCTTTTTTTAAAAAAAGTGTTTCTAGGAGTTATGCTATGTTTGTCCCAAATACAGTTCAGGGACACATACATGTCAATGCCTTAATGACCTCTGCAATTCACAGGCCATGCAAACAACCATACTGGTGGGTTGTTTTAATTTATTATTAAATATTTATGTTCTAGAAATGTTGTGAGGCTCTTAACAGGATATGTGCCCTATTGGGCTAGGTGCTAGACAGACATAAAAAAAGACTCATAGACTTTAAGATTAGAAGGGACCATTATGATCATCTAGTCTGAAACTCCTGGACAATGCATGCCACAATCTCATCCACCCACTCCTGAAGTAAACCCCTAACCTATGTCTGAGATATTGAAGTCCTCAAATCATGGTTTAGAGACTTCAAGATGCAGAGAATCCTCCAGTAAGTGAATTGTGCCCTGTGCTGCAGAAGAAGGCAAAAAACTCCCAGGGTCTCTGCCAATCTGTCCTGGAGAAAAATTCCTTCCCGACCTCAAATATGGCAATCATCTAAATCCTGAGCATGTGGGAAGACTCACCAGCCAGACACCCAGGAAAGAATTCTCTGTAGTAACTCAGATCCCAACCCATCTAACATCCCATCACAGGCCATTTGGCATATTTACTGATAATAGTCAAAGATCAATTAATTGCCAAACAGGTTATCTCATCATCCCAGCTTCTCCATGACATGAGTTTCTGTCTCAAAGAGATTGCAAAAAATAAATTTGACATTGAATTCCCTTCCTTCTATATGGAAAATCCTGTAATATCAGCATCTGGCATTATACAACTCGGTTATTCTGCCTTTGAAAAGGAATTTAAAGAGCTGTCATTATGGCTAATGTCTCGTGTCTGGTAACATTGTGCTCTTAGCACTGAATGCTGATATTATGATGCTACTCTCATAATTATCAATGTTAGGTGTAAATCATACACTGTATTTGCTCTCCAAGGAAATAAAAATGAAAATGTACTTCTAAGCACAGCAGCTGATCTAGTAACTTGACTGGCAGTGCTGTGCTGACTGGCAGTTAGCTAATGAACCTGGGCACCTAGTCCACCCAAGAAGTTTAAACAAAGAGGCTATGAAATGTTTTGTGTATACTATCCTCATAACACTATGAATTAAACATTTTGATTCTACACATTTTTATCAAAGTTTGGAAGGATCCAAGTAAAAAATGAAGGGTCAGATTCTAACTTCAGTTAGAGCACTGTGAATCCAGAGGAATGTTACTGGCGTCACGGAAGGTATTGTGCATTGACACTAATGTAAATGGGGTGAGAATTAAGTCCTGTTATTTGTTTGATCTGCTATAGATTTTTGAGATCATTTTTGAAACCTGTACAGCAAGACTGAAGGCACAATAAACTTGTGGGGCATTAAGAAATGCATGGGTAGCTTATTGCATATTACTTGTAAAATGAGAAGAAATCTTCTCAGGGCCTTCCTGAGAATGTGGAGATAGTCTATGTGGCTCCTGAGTTTTCATTCAGAGAGACTCAGTGGTACAGGAGCAGGATTTGTCTTGGGTGAGAACTGAGAGAGGATGGCAGGATTTACCCTCATATTGAGCATTTTGTGGAGAATGTTTGCTGTTGAGGTATGGGACAAGTTTCTGGCCCTTCCTATCAGGGCTTATAAGGTGGAGAGAGAGCCCAAGAGCCTGTTCTTGCCCCCTTGTGCTGTTGGAGAGGAACTAGTGAGAATCTTACCCCTTGTGTTCTGAAACCAATACCGTGTATAGCAATATATTAATTCCGTCCATCCCCCAGATTCTCTAGATGTATTTTGTCTGCCTCTGTTCTTTAAGAACTGCCACTATTGCAGTGCTCCTCTCCATTTCCCCAACATTTCAGCAGCTGGGGAAGACACAATGTGGCTCCTAGTCTGTGAAACTGAACAAGTTCTATACATATGGAAGTTTTTCCACTTTCCACTCTCCCCACCCTCTCTGCCATTCTTTGACTTCTTACGCTGCTGGGTTGAACAGGGTATCCCATGACCTAATAGCTGCTGATGTCACAGAGCTTTATGGGGCTAGCTTCTTAGAGGTCCATTTCAAATGGATGTGTTGTTCACTGAGGTTAAAGGCAGTCCATTCTGAAAAAGTGAATTTGGGGGCAGTACAAAAGTCTTTTCATGTAGCTCACAGATATAGTATCAGGATGCAGCCACAAAGCACGTGGCATTGTTTGTTAGCACAATAACCTGCGGAGTGATAGAGAGAATTTAATGGCTATATGGTAGCTACATATAATAGAGGATCTTAAAAATATATATAGTCTTTTCATCACAGACAAACCATAGCATGCTCTAGAACTACTGTTTCAACTACTTGGATTCTCTGTAATCCATTTTACAGGATCCTAGAGACCTATTTAAAGGTTTCTTTCTTTCCTTCTTGAGAGGAACGTAAAGCACTGTTGGCACAAACAATATCCTTTAGTAGTTTGAAGGTTGTGAACACAAAGAGCAAAACAAAACAAAAACTGCTTTCCAGAAATGCAAAAGAATAAATCAGTAGAGAGCTGTGAATTCAAACCCATAAGGCATCATCTAAGAATTTGGATGGGATTTGAACTGGGCATATATTTTCAATTTGTGCAATATTGAGGGCTGATTTCTCTCTGAGGTGTTCAGATTTGGCAGAGCAGATGTGCATGCTCTCTTCTTGCCCAACATCTATTTTCTTCTGATTTATGAAATTTTCATTTAATAATATGCAGCTTCCTAGACAAGTCTTGAGTCATTGAGCAGCTTGTCTGATGTTTCAATCTTCAGCAAAAGTCAGGGGAGTTGGGGAAAACAATGAATCTTTCCATGTTTGAGACAGAGATAAAAATACCTCATGGTTTAAAATCCTTTCCAGTGGTGCTTTAGAGAAAGCCACTCCTGCTGAGATCAAGAGGGCCTTCTTGCTTTCTGTTGTAATAAAGCCCTCTCTTGTTAGGCTGAATAAGGCAAGATACTTCCTGTGGAAATAAAGTAGATAATTGGCACAATGGGGCTAATTTTTACCTAATTTATTAAAAAAAAACAGCAAAAATCTGCATAGCTTTTTCAAAACAGAAAGCTCTTCAGCAGCGCACTACTATTAATAGAATGTTACCCCTTTGTGATTAATGCAATTGGTAGATTTTGCAGTGTTTTGCGTTGTATCAATGAAATGACTTGTGTATTGGCACTATTGAAATAAAAATCACTTTAGCAGCATGAAACAGAAAGAATGTCTTGTTAATGAGCTGTTCCCCACATGCTGACAAAAAGGAAAAACTGTTCCCTGAATTGATCAGGAGGGCCACTCACTGTCTTCACAGTCAAATACCTTCTCAAAGCCCACTGCTTGTGTGATAGCTGATCGGTGCCTTGTAGGTAAGTGATAGACTAGGGGTTGGCAACCTTTCAGAAGTGGTTTGCCGAGTCTTCATTTATAAACTCTAATTTAAGGTTTCGTGTGCCAGTTAAAAACCTTTTAATGTTTTTAGAAAGTCTCTTTCTACAAGTCTATAATACATAACTAAACTATTGTTGTATGGAAAGTAAAGAAGGTTTTGAAAATGTTTAAGAAGCTTCATTTAAAATTAAATTAAAATGCAGAGCCCCCCAGACCAGTGGCCAGGACCTGGGCAGCGTGAGTGCCACTGAAAATCAGCTCGCGTGCCACCTTCGGCACCCGTGCCATAGGTTTCCTACCCTTATGATAGACCCTGAAAATGGATATGCCTGAGCACATCTCTGTATTTTGGAGTCAATGGGGATCCAAAAAGGTACAGGCAAACAACCCGACAGATCTATGTGCAGGATCTAGACCTAATCATGTATTGATTGAGACAATAGAGTATAGTAGGCATGCATCTCTAAAATGTATATTGTATAAAACTATACGTATGCAAGGGGAGCAAGAAGGCTTCAGTCAAAATATGTGCAATCTTAGTAAAATTTTACATCCAAAATGCATTAAAAAGAGTTATAAACATTATAAACACTTGAAAGTTAAGAAATGTCAGATGTACTGTTGCTTGGGGAACCTTAATTTTATAAACATTTATAAACCTTAATTTTGCCCCTTTGTGCCCATCTTGTGCAGAGGCTCAGTTCTCTTCACATCCCCACACAGCTGCTCTGGCAGTTCCCAGGTTTCCTCCAGTACACCTGCTGCTGTTTTGGAGGTGGGAGCATTGCTGCCCTATAGTGTCCATGTTTGTTTAATTATTTTGTCATGGTACCAAAACTATCCTGAACAGAAAAAGTGAGGAAAGGGAAATGGTAACTTTTACATTTTGATCTCAGCAAAGGCTGAGTGGAGTTTCATAGGCCAAAGAAAAGGCACATTCCTAGCCTGAGAGAATTCTTGATGCCAAATATCAAAAGGCCTGGTACAGACAATGGCAGTGTGACCACTTCTGAATAAAAGATCACTATACAGGAAAATAAGTTGCACTATCAGGAATTTAAGCTATAAGCTCTTTGAGACAGTATCTTCCTGTGTTTGTAAACATTGACTAGCACATAGTGAGTGCTTCTAGAGTTCAAATAATTAATACTACTACTACCAAACAAACAAACAAACAAACAAATCCTAAGAAGCTATCTCTTAACTAGGAAAAACTCCAACATTTGAGAAATCATACAAAGCATATTAATTGTATATATTTAAGTTTAATTCTCTGAAAAGAATATCAGATAAGTGTGTCTGTCTAAATATTTTTAAATAAGTTGTTCATATTCTAGTATGATGACTGACATCTTATCCCTGAAGCCTTAGCTAAAGGACTATGGCCTTCATTTCAGCAAAGTAGTTAAGCATGTGCAGAAATTGATTGTGATCCAAAACCATTGGAAACCAGTGGGAACCTTTCCACTAATCCAAAGGCTTTGGATTAGGCCAATTGATGTAGAATTGCTGGTTTGTAAATCACATCCAAAATGGATACCTTCAGTAAGCTTGAAGATGTTATTTTGAAAATGTTCTCTTGAACCATGAATGGTGTAAGTGTCTTCATAATTAGATTCTTTCACTGTATCTGATAAATGTATTCACATTTCTTCTGTGCTTTCTTTTTGTTATCCATTGTTGGTTATTTTAGATGCAATTTTTTCTGCATCTGTTCAGCCATGACAAAGTTGTTACAACTGAAAAGAATTGTTCTCAATGGTATTGAAACTGTTTATGTACTTTAGTGCCTAGCACATACGACAATTCTGATTGAGTCCCAATGGCATCACAGCTCATCCTTTCAGAGAATCCTCAACCTAGTTGAATTCAGCTCGAGCTCAAAACATTTCCCCTGGCTGTTCCATGATTTACCACTGGCTACTGTTCATTTTTTGGTATATTTCTTCTTCTTGGTAACATAGGTGCAGAAAATTTGCCCAAGAATTTCACGCAGTAATAGAAAAACATTGTTAAGCCTGCTGTATATACGGGACAAGAAATGGAATGCATGTTTAAATCACTGCTAAATTGCTCATAATGCATTTATGATTTGATTAGCTTAATTTGGGAACACAATTTTCATTTATGAAAAGAAAAACAATTAAAAAAGCCACAATGTCAGATAGTTAGCAATGACTATTTGACATGTAGTGCTATTGAAAATGTTCCTTTAATTGTGTAGATATCCATAGTGTAGCTCAGTAGCTTATAGAAGACATTTTTATCTTTTAAATGCTTACATAATCTGTCCTTAACATGACCGTCTATCAGTACAGCATATTACAGTGTTGAGAGAAATACTAATTTAAAAAAACTCTATATTTTTAAGTGGAAAACAGCTACATCAGTTGTGGTTACTGGTTGGATTTCAAACCACAATAAAGGCTGTTTCCTTACATCAGATGTGGTGATTAATATGTGGTAGACTTGGGCTCCAGATTTTTACAGCTCTGTTAATTGATCAGGAGCCAGAGTTTGGGGCTGTGTAATTAAGTTAGCTGGAAGATTAATGCAGGAAATGGCTTCTAGATTTGATTGTCTTAAAACCCCATGAATACACTTATTTAATCCTTTTGAATTAAACTTGGTGCCACAAAAATTATGTTAACTGCAACTGCATTTTTATAACTTCATGGCAGTGTTCTTTGGCAGCTTATGAAATCAGGAATACTTGTTCAGAATACAGTAATATCAGGCTATCCAGTAAAAGATCTCTTTATCACTGGTGGAATGTTCTGGACCTCGTGTGTTCTTGGTCTCACGCATATGGTCACAACAGTTAGTTAGCTGGTATAAATGTAATTTAAGGGCTCAATTGTGCAACGCACAGCATACCAATGCAGAACCCTTCTGAAGTGTCTATGTGGTTCAGCATTTACTTGCACATAGTAAATTGTAGAAATGTGGCTGTGGTGTGTAATTTTATTAAATGGTGACTTTATTTATGTATCTCCAATTATATAATGTGCCTGCAATGTGAAAAATTAGTTAACCTCTTTCACTCCAGTATACTTAGGACCATAAGAGGCCCACAAAGAAGATAATGAATTTTATGTCAATGGTCTAAACTTAATAATGAATTTCTGCAGTCAGTTGGTCTGATTCTGATTACAGTAATTCAAGAGTAAATAAATATTAATGAGTATAAAACTGAAATGGGGAGGACAAAAGTCCTAATGGTATGTCTACATTATAATGAAACATATCCGCAGTTCAAGCCCGAGTTGGCTGGCATGAGTCGGTCACGGGTTTCTAGTTTGCAGTGTGGACACACTCAAAGATTACATCAAAAGTACTAAGTGTTTTCAGAGTGTATATTACATTTTAAATAAATAGGAAGTATTGATTTTTTTTGAGCGTTAGTTATTAATAGGGAAAGAACAGGTTAAAGAATATTTAGATAAGTTAGATATATTTAAGTTGGTAGGGGCTAATGAAATTCACCCTATGGTATTTAGGGAACTAACTGGAACAATATTGGAAACATTAGTGATTATTTTCAAGAACTCATAGAGGACAGGTAGGTCCCAGAGGACTGGCAAGAGGCAAATGTATCTTTAAAAAGCTAAACAAAGAAGACCAGAGGAATTATAGATCAGTCAGCCTCACATCAATGCTTGAAAAGATGCTGGAGCAAACTATTAAACAATCAAATTGTAAGCACCCAGGGGATAATAGGGTGACATATAATAGCCAACCTTAATTTGTCAAGAACAAATCTATGGCAAATCAACACAATTTATTTCTTTGACATGGTCATTGTCCTAGGAAATGGTGAGGAAGCAGCAGATACCTTGAGTTTAGTGATGCTGATGCTTTTGACACAGTCTCACATGACTGTCTCATAAGCAACTTTGGATAAAGTGGTCTTGATGAAATAACTAGAAAGTAGGAGAACAACTGGTTGAAAAAACATACTCAATGAATAGCTATTAATGGTTTGCTCTCAAACTGAATGTGCCCAATGAGGATCCACAGACATCTGTCCTGGGTCTGCTGCTAGTCAATGTTTTCATTAATGACTTGGATAAAGGAGCAGAGAAAATGTTTTAATGATTTGAAAATGACACCACTGGGAGAGATTGCAAACACTTTGGAGAACAGAATTAGAATTCAAATTGAGCTTGATGAATTGGAGAATTGGTCTGAAAACAGTAAGATGAAATTCAGTAAAGACAAGTGCAAAGAACTACATTTGGGGAGGAAAAATCAAATGCAAAAAGGCAAATAATTGGCTAGGCAGTAATACTAATAAAATAATCTTGAGCTTACAGTGAACCACAAATTGAATACGAGTCAGCAATGCAATTGTGAAAAAGGCTGACATTATTCTGTACTCTGGAGGGAATTCTGCACCAAAAAATTAAAAATTCAATGAAAAAAATAAAAATTATGCACAGAATATTTTAAAATTCTGAAAAATTTGTTAATAAATAAATGTGGCTCCAGCATGGCAGTGGGGAGCACAGGCCATTGGCTGCATTGAGGTGGGAGATCACCCTGAAGGCCCCACCTTCCCTGGTTCAGAGATTTGGTAGTGAGGCTGCATCCAACCCTGGCACAGTGAAAGGGCAGGCCTGTCCCAGAAACACACCAGGGACCGGTCCCTCTGCACCAGGCACACCAGGTGTGAGTGGTGTGACGGAGTCAGACCAGAAGGATATAGGAGAGTGCTGGAAGGCAGGTATATTTATCTCAGGATGTGCAGGTCCCTGTTCCCTGGATAGCCAAACAAAGGCTACTCCAGGCCAATCAAGACACCTGGGGCCAATTAAGAACCTTCTAGAAAGGAGTAGAAACAGCTAGCCTGATTGAGACACCTGAAGCCAATCAGGGACTGGCTGAAACCAGATAAAAACCTCCCAGTTAGTCAGGTGGGCTGTGGGTATCAGGAGCTGTGGAAGGAAGTTATGCTGTTGGTGAGACTGAGTGGTGGACAACATATCATACAGAAGGAAGGAGGCCCTGAGGTAAGGGTGAAGTGGAGTTTGAAGAAGTGGGGACTGCTGTGGGGAAGTAGCCCAGGGAATTGTATTGTGTTTTGTGGATAAAAGGTCAGCCATCTTAGGTGATACTATTAGGGTCCCTGGGCTGGAGTCCGGAGTAGAGGGAGGGCCCGGGCTCCCCCCTTTTCTGCCTCCCTTAATTAGTTACTGAGAAAGGGAGGTCACTCTGGGCCTAGAAGAGTTTCTGAGGCCCCTAAATCTGCCAGGAAGCGCAGGACCCACCAATACAGACTCGGAACTTTGTCACAGTGGGCAGACTCAGCCCAAAAGGATTCAAGTGTGGAGGGAGTTAGTGTAGGGGAATCCAGGTGTGGGATGACATGTTTCTGTGTGGGGCAATCTGGGGGTGGGCAGCTCAGTGAGGAATCTGGATGCATAGGGACTCATTTGGCAGTTCCAGGTGCAGGAGCAATGTGTCTCTACTGGGGATCCAGGTAAAGATGGTTGAAGCTCAAGGACAAAAAAAGCTCAAGGGTTTAACTCTTGGATCCATGTCTGCAGTCCTGTGTTCTTTCCTCTCATGTTGGCATCATTATTGTAACCCTGACCTCTCATGTCATCTATCGCAATTTCTGTATCTTCCAGCCTTTTAAGAAGCACATTTGTCATACCAGCTTCTGTAGTATCATCAATGTCAATAAATTCTAGAAAATGCTCCATGACAGTTGCCATTGCAGGGACATTTTCACTAGGTTCTCTTGTTGTTACAAAACACACCCTTGAAGTTATTTGTTCCGTATGGCTGATGTCAGGTGTGCAGTCCAGAATAAGAGTAATATCTTGCTAACTTCAGATCTGCCACAATCTTCTGTTTGACTTTCATTGCAAGAAATTGTATGATATCATTTTGAATTGTTTTTCCAAGGTAGTGGTATGTGTACATTTCTTGGGTGGTGACTCTTCTTAGGGTAGGTCTTCATTACTTGCCGGATCGGCGCCCACGTCAACTCCAGAACTCCAGCTCACAACTCCAAGAGGCACAAGCTGGAGTTGACAGGGGAGCGCGCCACCGACCGCCACCACCATGAGAACGGCAGGTAAGTCGGCCGAAGATACGCCGACTTCAGCTACGTTGTTCACGTAGCTAAAGTTGCGTATATTTGGTCAATCCCTCCCCCTTGTGTAGACCAGGGTGGTGACTCTTCTTAGATGCTGTTGGAGTACAGCATCAAACTCAGCCATCAACTCCACAATTTTAAGGAAGTTTCCATTGTTTGGCACATACAGCTTATCTGAAGTGCCAGGCAGAGCTAGGTTTTGGGTAGCAAGCATTCTCACAATGGTGACAAGCCTTTCCAGAACATTTTGCCAGTCAAGAGACTCTGATGCAATCTTCTCTTGATGCTGATCATCTATGATGGCCTTTAACCTTAGTGTCATCTCAAGCTCTTTCTACCTATAAAATGCTCTCTGGTGATTTGCTGCCTTCCCATGGCATGCCAGATTTCTAGCCAGATTTTTCCAATCTTTTGTTCCTATAGAGCCCAATGTGGCTGGAACATTAAACTGGAAGAGTTGGCAACAAAAACAGTATGCAGCATTCTGGATTTTTGAGTACATAAGCTATGGTCTGTCCACTTTGTCACCATTGGGGATTTCACGCAAGTAATATGTTGTATGGAAACTTCATGTTACCTAAAAGACGATGAAAATAGAAGTTTTTAACTTGCTGTGGCCCATGCAGTACAAGGAAGTCCCTCAGGCTACTGCTCAAGTGGGTCCACAGTCCTGGATCATCTAGACTTAAGGAACTAAACTCAGCAGCCGCTGTTTCTTTTGCCTCCACCACACTCTTCTCTGGTCTACTCTTTTCTTCAGGAATGTGCATAGTTACATCCATTTGAGATGGAGATATGAATGCTGCAGTAAGTGCTAGGTCACCTGCACTCTGACTAACTGGAAGGTCAGGCATCTTCTCACCACTTACATCCTCACTGGGACTGCAAGTATCACTGTGAACATCTGTGTCTATGTATCTCAGGAGAGCCCCTTCCTGCTTTGACAGAAAAGCTTTCTTAGCTTGCTTTCTTTTTCTGAATGCTGGTCCTGTTGCTCTGGGAATTTAAGTGTTGATATTATTGAATAGCTACTAAAAGCTTCCATATATGCATGTCACAGATTTGGACTTTTATCTGCGGGGAGAAAGTGGGTACAGCTGGACAAAGCTCTTAGACCACTTCTGAATCAAAAAGAGCTGTTTAAAACCAACTTTCATGATTTTGTTTCCATACAGCTTCCCTTTGTCTCATATGGGTGATACAATCAAAACATTAAAACCGATAGAAGTTCAACCAAGAGAAGTGATGTTCCCTGAGGTCAAATTTTAGGAAGACACCACTCCAAAGCTGAAAATACAACAATTGCGTCAGGTTTTGGCAGGTAATATTAGAACCCTGAGTAATATTTAGAGAGGAATTGGGATGGTTTTACTGCAAATAAGCATTAACTGTGCTTATTTTATTACCTTTCCATCTATTTCTGTTTTAGTCCCTTGCATCCTCCTTCTGTTGCCTGATTTTTGCAGCATGTACCCTATGGTAGGAAGTTGTGGTTTTAATTTATATCTGTCACAAACAGCACTAACTAACCGGCAAAAGGCACAGTGGTTTTCAGGGCTTAATACTGCTGCCATTGACAACAACTTCAAAGTTCTTACTGGGACAGATTCTCCACTGTCCTGCATTTTGTGTAGTCATTTACATTGTTACAAAGTGGATGTAAGTCATGACCCTTCTAATCTAGTGACATTTTACATGCATTTTGCACCAGTCTAAATGATTACACAAGGTTCAGGGCAAGAAGGTTCTACTTCAGTCACTCCTTTGGGAGTTGGAATTGTCCCTGCATCTGGTTTTGCAGGTGTCCACATTCTTCAGTGTAAAGAGAAACCTGGGCACTGTAATGACTGGATGCAAGGGAGCAGGAATGAGCATAGTTGCTTCCACTAAGGGAAGAAAGAAAGCAGGAGCTGTCCTGGGAGACCAGAGCCACGTGGAGGGGGGGGGGGTGAAGTGGGGTGGAGAGTAACTTCCAGCCCCTCCAGAAAGAGGGATAATCAGAGGAGAAGGGAATGAAGCAGTCAAGTAATACAGTATAGTCTGGGAGAGTGTGATGAGACAAAAGTAGTGTAGGACAACATGTGTAGGGAACCAAGCATGTGAAGGGGACAGGACAAAAGAAGGGGAAGAAAATGAATAGTGAAAGACAGCTAACAGATTAATTCTCTATTTTCCTATGCAAGCAATTGCAATTGTGTGTGTGCACAAGGGTGAGAGAGGAGACAGTCTGTAATTGCAGATTAAATAAAAAGTGTTCCATCCTATTCTCCCTACCAAGATATGGTACATAATTATGAAAAAGTTTGTGAAGCTCTGCCCTAAACCATTACTGCTCCTGGGTGTAGGTAATCATACTGGTATTAAAATACTCCTCTTACTTGCAACTTAGCTGTCACTCCAGTCCTTATGCTTTTCCTGTCATTTAGCAGGCATATTAGTAATAACACCACTTAAAAGCATTAAGGATGAATGATAAAGCTTCCATTCAGTTTGATACATTAGAATTCTACTTTCTGTAATGCTGCAGACAATGGAACTCTTAGCAGACTATCAGTCATTCAAGCCACAGTGAGGCCTTCTTTCTAATAAACCCCAGGGCATAAAGTATAAATATCAGATATGAGTTAATTTTCTCGACTAGTTGTAATTGTAAAGAATGACTGTGAATTGTAGTCTGAGCCTCTGAGCCTCAGGACTTCCAGAATGCACCAACCTATGCTAGGGAGCATACCCACTAATGGATCATTGCTCTCTTGGATGACTGGACAGCTCTGATGGCTGGTATGTAGGATGGGCAGGACCATGGGCCCCATTTCCTTCCCCCTCCCTTTTGAGATGGCTAGAGGCTATATAAAATGGGGAAGCTCCCATGATGATGAGCACACATGAAACTTAGTTGGTTTTGAGTTTGTGAAGCTTTAGTGAACCTGGAGGGTCTGATCATCCCAATTTTTACCCCAGGTTCACACCAACCTGTCTCCACTGATGGACAGCATGAGCAGGAAGTAGGGAATCAAGTGGTAAGTAATCTGTGGTGGGGTAGAGGTGAATCAGATTCCATTGGTACAGCTGGGTGAAGAATTGGGTCACAATTCTCATGACTGAGATTCATATTGAATTTCCAGATTGCATGATGAAAGTCATAGCCGAATTCACATGGTATTTTTCCCATTCCCTGATTGGCTCAACTCCTCCTATCGGCAAAAATGAGAAGCCATTTTAATTTCCTTCTCAGATATCAATAGGAGACCGCACAAAATGGCTACAACCTCTTTTACACCCCATCATTGTTCTCTAGCAAGAAGGACCCAGGCAGCCTTAAAAGTGAGGGGTGATGGCTCAGAAAAGGGCTGGCTAAGGAGTGTAACTGCTCAATGACCTCCACTGACTGAGCTTCATCCCAAATTAAATTGCCTGTTCCCCCAGTGAGGAACCTTTATGGAAGGTGTTTTCAGCTGGAAGATTAGGAAGATTAGGCCGGTGCAAGGAGGTGTAATTTACACTTTCCTCTGACAGCTTTTGTGACTGACTTAGAAAGTAGAAAAAAAACTCCAGGCATAATCACTTATGGTTACTGAAAATAGATTATTAATCTTAAATGCAATACTTATTTTAAGGTTAACAGTAAGTTGTCTTCACAGTGCTCACAAATGAGGCCACACAGCTTTGTTTTACTTTTTACCTGAGATATAGACCTGTGTGGTCTGGATGGATGATAGCTATTATATTTGAAAGCCTGATATAATGGAATGCAGATGATTTATCTGCCTGATACTGACTTCCTGATAAAAGCTAAAGAATTAGTAAACTGTGGTAGATATATCACTCATTCTTTTGAATGCATGGAGAATGTTATTTTAATGCATGCATTCTTTTTTACTCTGAGAGCTTTTCTCAGTGGTTGAAGGTAGTGGATTCTGGTGTTGCTATTTCAGTTTATTGTGAAACATTGTAACCAAACCATGCACTGAAACAGTAGAAGTAGTAGATAAATCACTTTGGCACATGGTTTCACACATTTGCACATACCTCTACCTTTTTAACTTCTGTAACACCCAGATATTCTCCAATTTGGAGAATTAAAAAAAATCCTGTGACTGGGTGAACTAGGTCTGGAGGCCTCGCGGACTTGCCTCTCCCCACCCCTGAAAAGAGCAATAGAGAGTTCCTCCAAGCTGTGGAGAGTGGCTTCAGCGAGCAGCCTTCATATAACCAGCAGGTTCATATAAAAGGAGCTGCAGAGCCAGAGTGAGTTCAGTCAGGCTTGCAGGGACTGGGGGAGCAGGAGGTGCTCCTGGCTGGTTGCAGGAGCTGAAAGGCTGGACAGTGCAGCTGCTAGCAGGGCTGGCTACAGGAGCTGAAACGGACTAAGCAGGTAGTTTCTGGGAGTGACTCAGTGGAGAGCTGTGGTTAGTGAACTGAGTCCAAGAGGGGTGGCTCAGGAGGAAGGCTGTGGTAACTGAGGACTCAAGCAGAGACAAGGAGTCCCCATGTGAAGAAGCCATGAGTGCACTGGTCAGTTCCAGAGTCAGAGACCTACAACCTAGCCAGATCAAGCAAGGGTACTGTAATGGGCCCTACTGAACTGGGAAGGGCTGCAGAATATATTGTATTGTGCACCCTGGAAAATGTTTTGTTTCACATGTGGACAGTGTGTGACTTGGCCGGAAGGCTGAGTCACAGAAGACCAGACTGACAAGTCTGATGAGGCACTTGTGAGAGGTGAATGCACTCCATTACAAATCCCTAATGCGGGAATTTTTTTCTAAATTCCTTATTCTATACAAGGCTTGAACATAGAAGGTGGACTTCCAAAACATGCATCAAAGGGTCTAAAATTCAATGCAATCATTTTGACCTACATACATTCACTTGTGAAGTTTTACTTTTGTAAATGAGGAATTTAGCAATTCCATTACTGCAAGCAATGTATAGAACTTGTAAAATTGCTGTTCACTAATTATTTTTGTTTATAAATTAATATGAAAAATACTGACTATGCCCATGAGAGCTGGTACTGTTGAGCAGCAATTTACTGCAGACACTAGCTTGAGACAGGTGGGCAGGAAATGAGAGGCATGAATGTGAGGAAGAGGAGAAAAGGGGCACTTTTTCCTTCCTTGCACAAATAAGAAAGCCTCTTTGAAAGAGGATGTGGTTGGGAAGTATCCATACATACAACATACCCACACATTCCTTAATAAGTGACAAGGTTTGTCTGAACAACACATCTGGTCAAATATTTTCCAATAAATCTTTAATTGAATAATTTTATTATAATTGAAATATTTTTGGAAAAATGCTGATCGGGGCTAGGAGAACCGAAGAACTTTACTTTCCTAAGTACAATGTAGAACTGAAATGTTTCCAAATGTTTAAATTTATCAAAAGTGTACACATTCTTCCTTTCAACACTAAGTAAAAAAAATTGAAATTTTCATTCTGCAATAATTGTGGGTTTGGGGCTTTTTGTCCCAAATGGACATGAAAACAAATGTAGAAATATAGGAATTTCCTATGGTATAGAAATTCCATTTTCCAGCCTTGTATGTTGGACAACCGGTTGGGAAGGCAAGGAAGTTTGACTTGCAGATTTGGAATTTGGAAGTGGGAGTACTTAATTCACTGAGATGAAAGCATGCCTTAGAGATGGACTTAATCTACTATTATGAGAATGGGTATTGATGCTTATAATTGAGGTTGCCTAGCACTTTCCCTTAAAGACTGAAGCCATGCATCTTGTTCCGTGGTTGGGGATTTTTGAGAGCTCATTAAGTTTAGGTATACTTACAGAAGATTGGTTTTTAAGGAAGATTTAAATTGATCAAATTTTATTAGAGGTCTTAAAATCTTTCTTTGGGCTAATTTGGGTCATTCATACACACTGCTTGTCCTACATTTTAAAACTGTAAAAAGTACACAAAATTGCACTTTCCATCCATTAATAAAATATGTACTCACTGTTTAAATTGAACATTCTGTACGTTGAGGTAAATAAAACTTGTGGAAGTTTAGGGGTCTAATGTCATACCTTCAATTTGTTCAATAGGTGGCATTACAATTCAGCCCACACTGAATATATTTAAAGGTAGATACTGTACTTTTTAAATATCTTCTTGTAGAATAAGAAACACACAGAAAATATAAATGTTAAATATAATATTTCACAGATTGTGAAACCAATTAAGAATCTCAAATATTTAATAAATAAGGTTCCATTGTACAATTTGAGATTCAATAGAAATTAAAAATAACCCATTTGGCACATATAAATGTACTGAAACGTGAAGTCATAACACTGTACCAAATATTTCTTCCTTAATAAGAAAATACTCATGATTGGAAAACAGTTCAATTACACTTTTTTAGTCACAGATTATGATTCTCTTGAAAGATCTTGTTACATGACTGATAAAATCAGTTTGGTCCTAAATTCACAGCTGGTCTGTGAAATTCTCATCTCCAGTTTTATTTCACCTGTGTTGATGTCTCTTGAGCCCCTTCTCGAGTTTGAGTTCAAACAACACTGAAATCTCAAAGCAAAATTCATCTGAAAACACTATTTGACCTGAATTTATGTGAAAACCATTAAAAAGCTTCGTAAATCAGACCAGTTCCAAGTTTTATTTGGAAATGTTAACCATGGCCTTTCTTAATTAATCCAATAAGCTAAGAAAATACGAATGCTTCAAAAATATATAGAATATGTAATATTCATACAACAGGTTAGCTTGCAGAACAAAGTGAACAAACGTAGTCCTTCTAACTTAATATTTGAATAATTCCTTTTTATTTTTAGAGCTGGTTTTAAATTTCCCTATAAAGCTTTTTCCATTGGAAAATGCTGTTTTCTCAAAACTTAAACTTTCCATTGGAATGTGTGAATTTTTACAATTTTTTTAGAAGAAATTGAAAAGCATTTCAATAATGTCAAAATGGTCCATTTTAACATTTTTGGAACTAGCACTTCGATTTTTCATTTTGAAATTACTTTTTATTTCAAATGTATTATATTTTGATTTTTTTTAAAAAAAGGAAAAGTTGATGCAAAAATAACTGAAATTTTCATATGACATTTCATATTGTAGTTTTGTTCTGATTCAAAATGAAAATAAATTTTGAAATATTTTTTCCTGCAAAATGGAAATTCTAGTACTTGTAAAACTCATCATTTTTATGACAAACCTTTGCAGTAAGAAAAAGTTAATTTAATTTTCAGTCAAATTCTAAGACTATGAGGAAAGCTTTTCAAGAGCAAAAAGTGGAATTCCACATTCAGTTTCGCTATTCTTTTAAAAATCTGCTTCTGTGCAAACAACAACAAATAGTGCAGGAAAGTATGAAATATATTTAACATGATATCTGAATAGATTTTACAGATTGGGTCTGTACCAGCATGTTGTAGGAGTTTTGTCATGATGTCCAGTCTGCTAGAAAACCACTTTGGCCTCTTCCTACAATGAGATAATTTGTTGCATAAATAGCTATGGATATTGTGGAAACTCTAGAGCAGGCCTGCACAACTCGGAAAGCAGTGAGGGCCATATTACTGCAAAAAAACCTGGCTGCAGGCCGAAAAGCCTCTCCCTCACCCCGCCCTTATCCACTTCCCCCCACCCCACCCCTTGCCTTGTCCCACCCCTACTCACCCCCCACAGGCCACACAGTGAGCCCATGCGGGCCGCATGTGGCCCCCAGGCCGCATGTTGTGCAGGCCTGCTCTAGAGGCTAGTTGCTTGGTCCTGCTTTGAGCAGAGGATTGGACTAGATGACCTCCTGAGGTCCCGTCCAACCCAGATAGTCTATGATTGGGGTGAGGAGGAAGCACCATCTCCTGTGTTTTGTGCAGGGCCTGATCCAGTAGACCTGCTCAGAGCATATCTGCTGGAGTAGGCAGAGCAATGCTTGTGGGGTCTATCTCAAGGATCCAGATTGGGATTAGGTATATGCTAGGTATGTTGTCATCAGTCTTTAGGCAACTGCACATTTCTGGTGAACATATCTGTTACCTGGAGACCAAGTAAAGCCAGGAAATGCAAAACTGTGTACACCTGTGTAGTGGTGCTGAAATGCAGAATAAATGCTGTGGTAGGCAAAAATCACTCTTCAAAAAACCTTGGAAATGCTTAAAGAAAATGCTGCCAATTCAACTGCATTTCATGGCTTTTGCCAGATATTTGAGTTAAAAATTAATGAAGGTGATTACATCTTCAGTTCATTTGAGATTCTACTAGAATTTAAACTTTATATCACTTTTACTACTGATTGGCATGGTAAATCATCATTCACCATTCCCATTCTCACTCATAATTCTCAGTATTTTGAGATACTGTCACTCACTGCTACGTGGACAGATTGTACCCAATATAGTACACATCTACCATATCTTGGTTTAGCTCTTATTTTCACAAAAGGTTTGGTGCGCCAATCTGAGAGAAGGGGAGTTATAACTGTGTGCCCCGACTGACATGTATTTCAACCTCCATTTTGAGTATTACCTTCATTATGTGCATCACTGGATCCTCTAATTACCATATTGAATCATGTTATCACCCTTGGGCTGGGGGCGGGGGGGCAGAAGGAGGACTGGTGCCAAGTTGTCTGACTCTAACATGGGCATCAAAGATGATGAACAATTAAATAGCCTTGTCCTAGCAGAACTATAAGGCTACCAACTAAAGCCCATAACTGTTATCCACTGTAATGGCCTTCTGTGCCACAAGCTCATGGAGGGAGTGAGGCAGGTGTTGACAGAACAGAAAAACTCCAGTGGAAGAACTGAAGGAGACACAATCTCTAGCAAAGGGAGAGACCATTGCCAGAAAGAGAAGACTGAGCAGGAGTTGTAGGGCTACAGAAGGGGATTGGACTGCCTGAAGGACACTGACCAAGATCCACAGGCTCTAAAAAGAGGTGAGGAAACTGAGGGAGAGTGATATTTTTTACCTAGATCAGGGGTTCCCTAACTTGGTTTGCGACTTATTCAGGGTAAGCCCCTGGCAGGCCGCAGGACATTTTGTTTACCTGAGCATTGCAGGTGTGGCTGCTCTTAGCTCCAGTGGTCGCAGTTCACTGCTCCTGGCCAATGGGAGCTGTGAGAAGTGGTGCGGACTGCAGCCACAGGGGGCTGTGAGTGGCTGAATCTGCGGACACTTGGGTAAACAAAGCATTTTGTGGCCTGCCAGGAGCTTACCCAGAACAAGTTGGGAATCCCTAGCCTAGATCTATAAATCCTTTGTGCTTTTCTTTGAGTAAAGTGAATCAGGTTAAGAAATTCCTTTGCAAAGTCTGTGCTCCTTGTTTAGCTCTCAAATAGTCCACAAAGAGTTAAAACTGTAAACCAGAGTGTCCACAAGGGTGAGTATCTGGGAAGGCATGTTTGAGCTACTGGAGAAACTTGTGGAATCAGCGCAGGTCTTAGGGCAATTGGTTCAGGGACTTTAGGTAGCTGGACCGTATGCCTCACAATTTAAGAAGTGTTAGACAGGGAGTCTGTCTCCTGAGGGTGTATCTCAGAGGCTGGCCTTAGAGACAGTGTGTAGATGCTGCTCTGAACCAGTTGGCCTGGAAGCATGTGGGATCCAAAAGTTAGGCCTACTATGACAGCGTAGTGTCCAATTACAAGAGAGGAGTCAGCCAGGGCTGTAACAACCACAGATTTTTTTAAAAGAGAACTAGCAACATAGTTGCAGCAGAATTTAACTTAGTCCTTTACATCATCATAGGTGTGCGGTGTCCTAACCAAATTCAGAAAAGTCCCAGAGTAAAGAAGTATATACTAAGGAAAATGCTCTCTGATTGGTCCTGCTACTTCATCTGCTTCAGTTCTTGTTGTATATTCCTTTTTGTTCACAAAACAGCTTTCTAAAGCATTTGGGTTTGCAAACATTAAAGTGAGTATGCCTTCATTATCTAAGAGTTATAGGGAAACGTAAGCCAACTTTTTCTGGGGTCACTCATGGGGAAAGAGCTCAGTTAAATTTTAGCAGCATCTGGCAGAGAAGAAAACATATTACCATGTGATGGTGCAATTTTGCAATGCAGCAAGGCATTTTAGTGTCCTATATGGATACAAAATCTTTTTTTTTAGTTATCCTGACTTAAAAGACTGAGATGTACCTCAGCTATAGTATACATTCTAGCTATCCTTAAGACTACAAGCATGATTGACAGGAATATCAATGGTATGTAGGAAATCTCTTCTCTAACAGATCACAGATTGGGCTCCCCACAGATATTTCTCTTAGGCGAGCCTGTAGAAACTGGTGGCTGTGCACCGTACACTGACTGGGATTGAGATGAAATCTAGGTACGATGTTTGGGCAGAGGCAGCACAGGGATAAAATAGCAGAGGTGAAATTGCTCACTCTTTATTTGTTGCTCTGGTTTACAGATTAGATATTTATTATCTTCAGCTGCTGTGATGATCAAAAGTTGTGAGGTTGTGATAAATAAAATAATAATACATCAGTAGTTTAACATCTTTATGACCTCCAGATTGGATTACAACTATGTCTTCATGTGTCTACACCTTAAAATTACCTGGAAACTTGTTTATGCTGAAAATGGATATCCTTGGCCTACTTTAAATGGTGGTTCTTGCAAAGGGCATATATTGCATCTTCTCATCCACCATCACTACTGGTTTCCAGTTCATACCTGAGTACAGTTATAAGGTGTTTGTTTTTAACCTATAAATCACTAAATAGGATCATGGGATGAGTACTACTACCACTGTCAGTGCACTAGAGATGCCATTTCTTAATTGAGAGCCTATTTCTGGTAATCAGGGTTGAGTGGTGGTATTGAGCAGTGGCAGTGCCTTATTTTGGGGCTGGGAGTGAGAGTTTTTAGACTTTGGGGCTAGAGCCTCAGCTGGAGTAGGTTGACATAACTCCACTTAAGTCACTTGAACCAATTTACAGCAACCCTAGATATTCATTCCAGTTTGAATACTTTGGGTAACATTTTCAAAAGTGCCTAAATCCCATTTACAAAAGTGACTTAATAGACTGAATCTCATTGACTTCCAATCAGACTTAGGTTCCTAAATGCCTATGGCACCTTTAAAAGTGGAATTAGATCAAGTTGCTTAGGCTTGTCTTATTAATTACATTTCATACATAAGTTTAGGGCATTGGATGGGGCATTATAAAATAAATTAAAAGATGCATAAATGCCAACAGTAGTGTGTAAAGTATCTACACTGGTCCAGAAAATCTTGTTAGGAGATTGCATTTATGATTGGAGAAATAATGCATCATACCTGACACTGCACCAGCCATTTCACATTTCAGTGGTTTTAATCTCAACACTGGGAGAGTTTAAACTGTCAGTTTTCCAAGAAGGAGGATTTTATAATACTGTATAAGCATATAATTCATCCTCTGAAATGTCTGACTATAAGATGTGCTATTGTCTGTATATCTGAATTATAATACCTCTAATGCCCAATAATAGTCATTGTATTACTACAAAATAACAAGTCTATTTATTATTCTGCTTCCTCCTGGATATTGCAAAACATATATCAGCACCGCATATATAGTGATGCCCCCAGACAGCCTGTACTTCCTGCTAAAGGGTTTGCTACTTTCAGATTTGAGGGCATTACTTAAATCCCTTCTGTAATCTGTCAACCCAGCAAATGGACAAGGTGGAATAGTTTAGGTAGATTTATAAAGTACTGCATACTTTAATAATAATAATTATCATACCAAAGGCGGAATTCAGATATTCAGTAACTTCCTACAAATTGACGGACAGATTCTGTAGCCATTGCTCATGGTAGATAGGATTTACTCATGTAAGTAATCCCATTTGTTTCAGCTCCCATAAGTAAATACTTCTTTGCAGATAAAGGATGCAGAATCTGGCTCTGAAAAATATATTAGAAAAAATACAGAGAGAGCTAGAATTTTTCAACATTCCATTAAGGAACCTTATTAAAGGTTGCAAAACCAAGCACTCAGCATTTAGGAAATGGCAGAATATAAATTGCCCTTGCAATCTTAATTCTGTCTCCTTGTGCCTGTGCATTATGGTGTATAGCATGCTCTGTAATTAAATACTATTTCCGCCCAACCCCACAGGATTCTTTCCATCCAACTCCCTAATTTTAGAGCTACTGCTTCTCAGACTTTTAACCTTCCCTTCCCTTGAGAAATCTCCCTGGTTTTTGACTTGTTTAGGAGGTCATTTGTGGCCTTTCTCAGCTTCACTATATACCATTTTGAACATGTGGGGGCACTTCTTGCTGTGTGAAATGAAGCAAAAACCAGACTTCTAACTGGAAGATATTGGAGGTAGTTTCTATGCTTCATCACCATTACCAGTGGGTCTGTGTTTCTGAGAATTCCTTGATTCTTCAGGGAAAGGCTGGAGATTCATAAACAGATCCCAGGGTTGGTTAAGAGGAATACTCACGGACTAAGGAACTACTAAGTGTGAGCAACGATGGCACAATTCAAAACTGGGCCCACCACAGAGAGAGTCAGGCACAGTATCAGCTATCATGTGAACTCTAGATTAATATGACATGTGTAACTCCTCTGGGTTTTTTGACAGCCTGCAGAGCCAAAGGGGTTAATGTATATAAAGTCCCATGTTTGATAAAGACAAAACTTTGCTGTTAGGTATTTGAAAATCATGGGATGCATGAAAAGTAAATAAATAGTGAGAGTCTCACAATAAATCAGATAGTTATGTTGTGTTAGTGTAGAGATATGGGCCCCAAACAGTGTTAACATGACCCTGAAGCTGTTCAGCATTCAGCAGTTTAAAACAAAATTCAGGGTTTGGTATACAGAGACCTCGGCATGCTTAGTACCATGGCACAAACACTACTAAAAATCTTTTTAATCCTTTATTAAATATACAGAAAAGAAGGAAAAACAGTTAAAACATTTGAAGTATTAAGTATCTCTCAGAATTAGTATGAAGAAGACCCTGCAATGTCACAATGGATTCCAGAACCCCAGGAGATGGTTGGGGGTGCTCTCCATGATAGTGAAGCTTGTACCTTCCTTCTCTTTCAGTCAGCAATTGTTGCTTTCTCTTCTCTCCTAATTTCCATCCCAAAGTCTTTCCTTTCAAGGACGCCAAAAGGGTCCTTAAAAAGAGTGGAATAGCCCATCCCCTCATTATTTTGGAATAACCCATCACCTCATTATGAGTGGAATAGCCCATCCCCTCATTATTTTGTCTGCCTAGTTTCTGGCACACTGGGTTTGGCTCACTGATTTATAGTCCCATTCTTGTTTACCAAACATAAAATTAACCTGGTCCTGGGATTACATCGGTAAGTCTTTTTGTTTGTACTAACTGGGTTTGTCTCCCTTTTTGCACCTTTCCCCATCAATACTTATTGTTATAGATTATTGTGGCACTTTATGAAATTCCATGCCCTATTCCCAATTGAGCTCACAGTTAGGGTACATTTGAAGACCCACTTATTACACCAGTTAGCAACTTGAGTAACTTTCTCCACAAGCCATTCCATGCAAATCAGTCTTGTGATTGTGTGTAAGGGTGGGAGAAT
Source organism: Dermatemys mawii (assembly GCA_007922305.1). Classification (NCBI taxonomy): domain Eukaryota; kingdom Metazoa; phylum Chordata; order Testudines; family Dermatemydidae; genus Dermatemys; species Dermatemys mawii. The sequence continues at coordinate 17,117,434 of ML677333.1, read as the reverse complement.
CTGGCCCAGAGCAAGGTGGGGTCCCTCTCAAGGTAAGACAGCATGGCAGAATTAGGCCTACGCAGGCAGTCTCTCTTCAGGAGCGTGAACACTACTCTGGCAGTCAGAATCCAGCCAGTTTCCTAATCAGCTGTGCTATCTGTGAGTTTAATAGAAGAAATCTTGTTGTTGTGACTATGGAAAGGCTGTTTGCTGAAATAGTGTGATAGCTCCCTTGGGGGAGAGAAGCTCATGGGAATGAATTCCTCCCTCTCCTCCTGGCTTCCTGTCACTACAACTCAGTCTTAACATGGTTTGCTATGGTGGAGGACTTCTTCAGAAGGCGGGGAGTGGGGTGGGAAACTTTAGCAATCTGTTTCTAATAACACAAGATGCTATTAGCAGTATGTTTTCCCTTTACAACTTAAAATAATTATCTGTTAAATGGGAGTTGATATGATAAAATAATACGACTGCTAGACAGATATGTATAAAATATTGGCGATTACAGGTGTTTCTCTTTTAAATACCAATCATTGAAAGGCCTGAATCTTAAAATTAAACCAGAGCTGATCACAGAGGGAAACAAATTGCTACCATATATTTAAAATATTTGACAATCAGTACATGACACCTTCAAATTCAAATGTGGTGACCAGTTCAAGTGCTCCTGCTGCACAATTCGTGTATGTGGAGGGGATCCTTACATTTAGAAATAACTGGAATGGATTGGACCAAGTAGTAGCCTGCTTTCTTCCATGAAGTGAACTACTCTCTGATTATCTGCTCCATGTATGTGATTGTAGTATATTGAGTAGGCCTGGGTGAAAATTTTCCATCACCATTTTTTGATGGAAAACCAGGCTTTCAACAAAACAAATATTGGCAGAAAATATCTGCTTTCCTTAGACATTTTCAACTGAGTGTAAGTTCATGTGACCAAAAAAGCAACTGATAGGAGTGTATATGACAGTATAATTTGAAGCAGGCCTCTCCTAATTTTAAAGGAAGCCATTTATGCTAACTGCGGGCAGTATTGTGACCCACCCTATATGCACATGCAGGGGGGCGTTGAGGGTTTTAGGTCCTGTTGTCTATTATGGGATAGGACAATTATTTTATTCAAGCTATAAGTCACTAAGCTAGACTCAGAAGTACAGCTGGTCATTTATTTTATTCAACTCTTTATGTAAAGTAGCCTTTTTATAAACCAAAAGTCATGATTTTTCCAGAATCTTTTGTATTTTGAGTTTTTGAATTTTCAAAATGTTGGAGATTTTTGTTTTCCCCTTTATTTCCCCTTTCCACATTTACCCCCCACTGATTGTGAGCGAATGGATGTTGTCCAGGTTTTCTTACACCTCTTTTTCATTTTTTATTTTGCCAATTTATAACTTTTCAAACTTTCTCAACTTTTCAGATTTACACTATGACAGAAACATACAGTATGTTCTATTCTACTGTGGTCAGTAGACAAGTGTGGATAAGAGGGGAAGAAACAGGGGTGTCAGAGCCTTCCCCAAAATGGGGGGCCCTGCCCCCACCCCTCCTCTTCCCCAGAGGGCCCTCCCTGGCCAAGACAGAGTGGGGCTGTGGAGCCTGCCCCCACAGCTGGGTGAGCTGGGGCTTAAAGCAGCCCCCTGCCGGTTCCCTGCCCCCGAAACCTCCCACTCAGGGCAGGTGGAGGGACCCAGGCTCCCCAAAGCTTCTCACGGAGCTTTCCCTGACCCGCCTCTGGCCAGGGGGCAGGGCCTCAGAGCCAAGCCCAGCCACAGTAAGAGCTGCCGCGGTGGACCCTTTACCTGCCCTGGGCAGTTGTATCGGAGGACTTCTTGAACATTCTGCTCACAGGAACAGAGCAGACAGGCAGAGAAGGGGAAACAAATGTATGTGCCACAAATTTTGGAAAGAAGATCATAATGCAGGAGTTATTAAGTTTATTATGTTTAGGGCCACTCCACAGAACTGTCAATATTGTATCTGTGTTGCTCCTATTTTCAAGGCATGGAAAGGCTTTTTGGAATGAAGTGGGCATTGGAATATACAAAAGTAATAAATGTAAAGGAGTTTGCACTCTGGGCCTGTCCACTTTTGTCTTTATAGCAGAATTAACATCACCAGTATATTAAAGCTATAGACATTTGTTGTAACCGAGATAGATTATGAAAACAGTGGCTTGTGTATTCACCTGAACACACACAAATATATATTTAGTAGTGAATTGTCACATAATAAATGCTCTTTTAGATGGAGCGCAGAAAAAAGGAAATGTGAAGAAGATTTATTTGTTTGGTGTAGTAGGGAGTGTTAAACAATGAGCACTCAGTTACCTAGCTGTCACGTGCCCCTAGGGTCCAGTCCAACCCAGCCAGTGGATCAATAGCCCAAGAAGGTTTTTGTTTAAATAGCTGGAGTTTACCACCAGCCTGTAAAGTGCTCCAGGTGACAGGGTCATTTGTTCATTAGTGACTTTTTACAATAAACAATTGTGCCCCATTAGGCAGTAATTAAAATAAACAACATTGCCAATTCCTCCCCCATCCCCCACTTTGGGGGGGACCATGAAGAAAAAGAAAGACCTCAAGTAAGACCAAATCTCAGTAAAAGCTGGTGAGAGTACTACACCAGCAGCAAAAAGTGAGGAGCAAATACACTGTTACCTTATTTAGTCAAAGACTATTCGATCCACTTTATAAAGAACTTCCTTAAAATGCTTTTCATTAAAATAAAATCTGGTATCAATTCTCACATCATGCTGCATGCTTCAGGCAGAGACTTAACTTTTTTGTTGTTTATACTTCTTTTTTCCCCTCCTTCTAATGCAAAGCCTACAGATGATTTGAAGGAAGGATTTGGATATAGTGTTGCTAATTTACAAAATCTGTGCCTTTTAGAGATTATTTTGTTGAAATTAGTGTAAGCACTGGTGATGCAAGATAAGAAGAAAGTGCTTTACCCTGCTTATGCATTTCTTCTGAAGTTCGAAAATCCAATTTACAGACCAACTTTAACATGATTTAGGACCTCCAGCAGTGTTATTGGAAATATAATAAGTAAGGATTGAAGTCTAGAGTGGCTGTAATACAACCTTCAGTTTTTATTTCGAGCCTGGAATGTAAAAATGGAATTTGAAATTTGGTTAGATTTTAGGTTTAATTGTGGGCATCGACAGCTTATTTGAACAACAGGAGCATACTTAGGGATAAGGCAGGGTGAATTAAAAATGGGGGTTTGAGACAACGTTTGTAAATGAATGAAACCATTGCATTCTGGTGTTGGATTTGTCCCTTAAACATTTCCTGGACTCTTCCTTTTAAACAAACGTTTGGTACTCTTTCAGTAACACAAAGTAAATAAATCCCCACTAAATTCATTTCTAAATCTATTACCATAATTATGGGTCAAATCCTGCCTGTCATACCTGATGGTACAGAGGGAGGGATATAGAACCAAATATAAATAATTTTAATTCTGAAAAATGTCATGCAGAGTACTTGCTGGTGTAAGAGAGGTAGACTGGTTTTGTTGTTAAACTACTGAGACTTGAAATATCTGTGCTCAGTTGTTAGCTGTGCCAGAGACTTCCTGAGTGGCCTGGGGCAAGTCAATTAATCTCTCTACTTCAGTTCCCCATCTGTAAAATGGAAGTTGCAATGCTGCCACTTGTATCTATTTAGGTTGCAAGCTCTTTGGGGCAGGAACTGTGTTTGTATTATGCGTACATGCAGCACCTATCATAATAGGAACATAATAGGAACTCAGTTGGGTTTCCTAGGCACTATTGTAATACATACTGTGATGAAAAGCACCCCATATTCACACACCATAGTAATAATCTTTGTACAAAATATGCCTTACTGGTCAATGTCATGGTGAAATGTGTGTATCAACATTATATGTAAAATTATGAATTCCTCCATATGATATTAGCATATGTTCTATCCCACACAGCCCTGACTAGGTTAAAGTTGTTAAACAAGTCTATCCTAAACAAAGGAATGTGTGTCTATCTCACTTTACATATATATAGCAAACAGGGGAAATGGCAGGAAACAAGGCAAATCTACATTTCAGCATACACAAGGGAAAAGAAAGCATGGAACCACCCTTCACCACCAGACTCCACTTTACTGTTTCAATAAACTGTGCTTTGAGGAGGTAACCCTCAGAAGAATCCACTTCAAAGGGGGACTGGACTATAAAAGTGAAGAGCAGAAACATCTAAGAAATCTCTCCCTATCTTTCTTTTTCACCTAAGACAACAAAGGAACCAGCCCTTTGACTCTGGGAGATAACCTGACCTGAGAATTTGATTAGCAATGTTGCTGGGAACCTGTGGTAAAGATTTTACTTTGAACTAAGTCTAGCTTGCTAAATTTTAGCTACTAGAAAGTGTTTTATCTTTATTTCTCTTGTAACCATTTCTAATTTTAATACCTTAGATTTTAAGTACAACTATACCTCTTTGTAGCTAAATAAATTTGTTTTCTTTTTAATCCAAACTAGTCCAATGTTGTGTTTAAACTGCACTGTTTGGGTAACTCCAGTTACAATAGCAAACTGTTGAATATTGACTTCTTATAGTGGCAACTGATCTCTAATATGTGAACTGCCCTGGAGAGGGCTGGACAGTGAAAAACACATTTTGGGGGGGACATTTGGGACTGGGAGTGTGTTGAAGTCATCCTACAATTAGTAACCAAGACTGGTGGAAGCCAGAGTGTGACTGGAGTGTTGCTGGGGTTAGAGCTGTAGCTGCAGGGCTGCAATGATACAGACATTTAGGGTGTGATCTGCATTCTGTTTGTGAGTGGCCAAGGTTGAGAGCTACAGCAGCAAAGCTTTGTAAGGCACTCAAGGTTGCCAGGCAGATGGTGACACAACCCCTCACTAATCTGCACTGCAGTCCAGAACATGATACATAAGGTAAATAAATAATAGTGTCATAAAATGGTTTTGTTGCACGTTATTTGAGGTAGCTTGTGTTTTCACTGCTCATGAACAATGAGGCTATTCCAAATCCAGAGCATACATTGCTGAAGTACTTCTGCACGAAGTAGTTACATACACAATAAAACATTTTATATTTATACTGTGCAGGTCCAAAGAATTTAATAGTACCTGATTTTGTATGGCATTTGACATCAGCCAATCTGTCTTAGATTATATAGAGCATTAAACATTAACTAATTAAACCTCACTATGGGCCAAATATTGGTCTCAGAAACCGCTCAAATAAACTATTGTTATCTGAATGATACCTGAGAAAACACACATCACAGGTCTTACAGATTCTCCAATAAATATCTGCATTTTTCTATTTGATATCAGCTGTTCTCCTATAAAATTTCCATTTTGTGGAAGGAAAAATATCACCTTCAGATGATTCTTTATGCCTCCTGAATTATGTCTTAATCTAAATCAGTATTTGAACAGTTTTATTGTATTTTATGGCTTAAGTACATCCTGTAAGAATTCCTCCCTATACATTAAGATGTTAAAAAGCTGAGAGATAATGGATGGACACCTTAATGGAGGTTACAGAAGTCATCATACAAGTGTAGTGACTCAGCAGATGAAAGCTGATGTGTGTTTGGTCATTAAGAAGCTGGAAGACAGGTTCACGTATCCTTTATAATGTCCTCAGCCCCAGCAGCAAGCTATAAGATCTCAGTCACATTAGGAAATGTCATTTCATTCAGAGATGAGGGGAGAGTAATTGCAAATTTAGATTGTATGAAAGCATGGAAAGGACCAGAGGCAATGGCATTATTCAATGAACAGAGATAGCTGAGGGTTGAATTATTGGAAGATAATTTTAAATTACCCACTTATTCAATTACTTTAATGTCTGCCAACAACTTGAGCTGGATAATGTTACATCTTCAAGGTTTTTTCTTTTCCTGATATGACAGTTTAGAGAGATACTGAATCTCCCACGCTGTCTGCTACCCCTTGAGTAGTGACTATTTTGGTTAATTATGCAAACAACAGTTATTTGAGATCTAATTAACCAAAGAGATTTAGGTCAGCATGAATGTTTGGTTCAGATCTTTTTGCAGGTGTTTCAGCTCCTTCCCCTAGTTGTACCCCAATATTTCAGTGATCTTTCTGGAAGGAGATTTACCCTATAATCTGTAAAATGTCATTCAGAAGCATTTGGCTTGCAGTAGTTGTATCATTATGTTTTATGATGTGATGCCTTCCAATGTGACACTACCTTATATGATTTGTTGAGACATGGGTGCTGTAGAGGTATGAAGTATTCCTATTATGAACTCTTGCTCAATGAGAACGGGACATTACACCAGTATTTGTAATGCAAAAGGACAAAATGTACCAAGTTTGAAGGCCATATTATATGACAATGAGAGGATGAGAGAATGTAAACACCTGTATTTCATTTGTCACCTATGTTATACTTTCTCTGAGCTATATATTATGAACCATGTAGGTGACCAGGACTTGAAAACTGTGGAATATAACACAGTTGAAATTATACTAACCCACTCACCTGGGAAAAGTAATTTTTTGATGAGGGCAAATGTGGTGACTATTCTTTAGTCATTATGATTATAAAAAGCAGATGAATAGATTTTGTGCCTGTAATGATAAATTTTCATGGTGGTATTTATTGTAAGGCAGGTCTAGTTGTTCCTCATGAAGTGTCCTTGGACTTGCACCAATCTTGAAAAATCAGCATTTCATCTTCCTTCCATAATTTTTGCTTAATATTAAACTGAAAACCTCTCCAACGCATCATCAAGAATCTACAACCTAACCTGAAGGACGATCCCTCACTCTCACAGACCTTGGGAGACAGGCCAGTCCTCGCTTACAGACAGCCTCCCAACCTGAAGCAAATACTCACCAACAACCACACAACAAAAACACTAACCCAGGAACCTATACTTGCAACAAAGCTCATTGCCAACTCTGTCCATGTATCTATTCAAGTGACACCATCATAGGACCTAATCACATCAGCCATACCATCAGGGACTCATTCACCTGCACATCTACCAAAGTGAGATATGCCATCATGTGTCAGCAATGCCCTTCTGCCATGTACATTGGCCAGACCGGACACTCTCTATGCAAATGAATTCAGAGGAGGGATGTAAAATTTCATGTTTCTGATTCTAAAATAGTGGAGTTGTGTGGAAATTCCCAAACTAAGCATAGTTTAAAATTCATTATTAGATTAGTTAATACAGTAGTGTAAAACGATCTCAATGTGTCATTGATCTCAATGTGTCACAAAAGCTTATGCCCAAAGAAATTTGTTAGTCTCTAAGGTGCCACAAGTACTCCTTGTTCTTTTTGCTAACACAGCTACCACTCTGAAACCTTTACCCATTTGAGTGTTTTACTATGTAGCCCATATTTAGAGGGTTTATAATAATCCAGCATGTGAAACTTTGCCAAAGCTTTGCTGAAAGTTCAGAATTGGTTCTGTCATGGACTAAGGGTAATGATCCATTGATGCTAAGCAAGACAGTATCCACCTACCTTAATTTGTTAATTTATAACAAAATATTCCAGTTCAAAGTATGCTTTCCTTGTTTAATCACATTTATGTATTTACCTCTCTTCCTTGCCTTTTAAAATAGCTTCCATTTCACTATATTCATCTTTTATCAGCAGGAGAACAAGAGACCCCAGAACTTAGGTTTAATATAAAGTTAAGTACATGCTTAAGCATTTGTAGGATTCAGGCCTTAGAGTCTAGTTTACAGTCTATTAACTGATGAGGCAGCTATTTATGTGTGTTTGTTAAATAGTCCATAAATAGCATATTTTCATGTGTATTCAATGCATGAGAGAATTTATTTCATATAGTTTATCTAAACATTATGTATATTACTGGCTTTTGCTGGGATAAACTAAAGTATAGAGATCCTGATTCTGGATACTCAACAGAGGAGACTGTGGTTGTGGAAAATGACTACAACTTCCACTTAGGAAGGAACACAGTAAAGGTACCTTCATGTTAAGCAAGTTCAGTTAGGCTTCTGATATGCCACATTTCTATCAAAATAACATTTATACAGAAATGTGCCTTTTCTTTTATGATGTTCCTCTATGGACTGTCCACTACCAAGCAAATTTAGTAGTTAGATTATTTTTGTTTATTTATTTATAACCTACTATAGGCAAGCTGGGTATATACACTCTTAAATCAATTAATCATTTCCTTGTTTGCTATTCTGAGTTTTGGAGGTGTGATGGTTTTCTGCTGCCATAGCATTCCTATGTCTATACTGTAGTGCCTAGGAATCTCATCCATGGACCAGCACCCCACTGTGCTAGGTGCTGTACAAACAGAATAAAAAGAGAGTTGCTGCCCAAAGAACTAACAACCGAAGTATAAACAAGAGATAATGGATGGGTACACACATTAAGTCATGAGGCCATAATGAAGTCATGAGGGTACATTAAGTCATGAGGCCATAATGAAGTCATGAGGCCATAATGAAAATCATTCTCCAATATACTCCAATCATTATTGGAGGGTACTTTGGAGTATTTGGAGAATACTGATTCTATACTATCCAGTATTCTCCAATCATTCATACCAAACCTTCATTTGGTACATGAGGCCACTCATTAATTTGTACTCCAGATCTCTTAGATGCATTAGAAAATCTTTCCCTAAATCTGTATTCACGCTCCTAAATAACAGAGCCAATTTTCAAAAGTGCACTGCACTCAACAGTTCCCACTGAGCTCCATAGGGTGCATGGATCAGTGTTCACATTGCATACCCTGTCAGTACCTGTCCTGAGCCAGGGAAGGTTATGATCCAACCAGCAGCCCAAATTTGGTGATGAATCCTCACTAGAAGCTGACCACCACATTCAATGAATGAGAACTGCATGGGACAAAAAAAGCTTGAGGGTTTAACTCTCGGATCCGTGTCCGCACTCTTCTGTTCCTTCATCTCATGTTGGCATCGTTATTGTAGCCCTGACCTCTCGTGTCAACTATCACAATTCCCGTATCTTCCAGCTTTTTAAGAAGCACATTTGTCATACCAGCTCCTGTAGTATCATCAATGTCAATAAAGTCTAGAAAATGCTCCTTGACAGTCGCCATTGCAGGGACATTTTCACTAGGTTCTCTTGTTGTTACAAAACATACCATTAAAGTCATTTGTTCTTATGGCTGATGTCAGACATGCAGTCCAGAATAACATAGTAACATCTTGTTGACTTCCGATCTGCCACAATCTTCTGTTGGACTTTTGTTGCCATTAATTGTATGATCTCATTTTGAATTGTTTTTCCAGATAGTGGTGTGTGTAATTTCCTGGGTGGTGATTCTTCTTAGATGCTGTTGGAGTACAGCATCAAACTCAGCCATCAGCTCCATAATTTTAAGGAAGTTTCCATTGTTTGGCACATACATCTGATCTGAAGTGCCAGGCAGAGCTAGGTTTTGGGTAGCAAGCATTCTCACAATGGTAACGAGCCTTTTCAGAACATTTTGCCAGTCAAGAGACTCTGATGCAATCTTCTCTTTATGATGATCATCATGGCCTTTAACTTTAGGGCTGAGCTACACTAGGTGGGGCTTCGAACTAGGATATGCAACTTTAGCTATGCTATTCACGTAGCTGAAGTCAACGTATCTTAGTTCGACTTACCTGGCCATCCCCATGGCGGCGGGTCGACCAGGGCCGCTCCCCCGCAAACTCTGCGTACTCCTCCTGCCGATGTGGAGTACAGGCAGTGATTTGGGGATAGATTTATCACATCTATATGAGACTCAATAAATCGATCCCTGATACATTGAGCGCTACCCACCGATCCAGCAGGTAGTGTATCCCTACCCTTAGTCTCATCTCAAGCTCTTTCCACCTATGGAATTATCTCAGATGATTTGGTGCCTTCTCATGACATGCCGGATTTCTAGCTGGATTTTTCCAGTCCTTGGTTCCTGCAGAACCCAATGTGGCTGGAACATTAGACTGGAAGACTTGGCAACAAAAACATGAGTTTTCTGGGTTTTTGAGTACATAAGCCATGGCCTCTACATTTTGTCACCACTGGGGATTTCAGACCAGTAATGTGTTGGATAGAAACTTCTATTTTCATTATCCTTGGGGAACATGAAATGTTTCACTTACTGTGGCCCATGTAGTACTAGGAAGTCCCTCAGGCTACTGCTCAACTGGATCTACAGTCCTGGATCGTCTAGACTTAAGGAACTAAACTCAGCAGCAGCTGTTTCTTGCATCTCCACCACACTCTTCTCTGATCTACACTTTTCTTCAGGAATGTGCATGATTACATCTGTGTGAGATGGAGATATGGATAACTGGCTCCTACTACTTCAGCTGACTGCCTGTTCTCCTCAAGTGGGTTCAGAAAAGTAGCAGGAAACAACAGGAAGATTGTGGAGAGACACTTATCAAATTAGAACAACAATAATAATCTACTAGAGTCTTTCTGTTTAATGCAGGAATCATATGCTTGCATCAAATAGCATATTATCCTTAATAAAATATGATCTTAAAGGTCACTTTTACATGAATCTGGGTGTTGTCTCATGGAGCTCATTCTGTTGAGCCTGTGTAGTGCAAGGAAAACTTCCCTAATTAGGCAGACATGCCAGAGATGAGCTACATGATATTTGTTCTCTGATGTTATCACTCACTGTATCATGACTGTATTCTACAGTGTGATGCTCATAGATAGACCCCTGTAGCCACATGAAGGTCGCATGCATAGATTGCTGGATTAGGGCCATCATTTCTGTTGTCAGTAGCGAACATTAAAATGGGACTGTGTGCAGTCATACTCCTAGTTAAATCAGAAATTAATAATTAATGTGTCATAATTTATAAAGGAGTATTTCCTGAATAACAGTATTAGGCTAATTGTTTCAGTTAGGCTGGAATTCATTGCATGGTAGTGGGGACTCATATTGATTAAGAGACAAGGAGATATACAGAAATTTCTAGTGCTCCCCAGTGGTGACAATGATGCTTTCAAATAGAAGAGTCTTCCAATGTGCATCAATCTATGAAACACCTTTTTGGCACCTAATACAGATTTCAGTTCATGGTAATAACATTTTTGTGCTGCCTAAATTGTCCAAACAGTGTGTGTGGGTGACTCATAAATTGCTAGTTTTGGAGATTAAGACAGGATATCTGTATTTAAGAGCTACTCAATGGGATTTGTATTGTTAATTTAAGCTGTTTCATCCAAGGGTCATGTCATATTCTTGATTTACTGACACAACTGCTAATGACTTTGACAAGACTGACATGGATGGAACTCTAAAAGGTACAAATTCTCTTGTATTAAAGTGATAGTTCAGTTTTCCATATAAAATCACAAATATTAGACATACAGGTACCTCATGAATCCAATGTATTGGGTTCAAGCTAAAGCAGCAAATAATAACATCCAAAGACTGGGTCGTGAATCTTAATTAACTACATGTATAGCATGTAGGGTGTAACTGGCACAATTATAGGCATTTAGATTAATCACAAATTAGGCTTCATCCTGAACTCTGCTTAGTGAGCCTTTGGGAGATCCTGAGCACCTGTAAACTTCCACTGATATCAAAGGGAGATGGGGGCAGTCAGCACCTTTCTGGAGATGCTTGTCTCTTGACAAGATCAAATCCCAAGTGATAACATCCTGAACTAATGAAAATCTGAGAGCTATCCTAGCAAGATTCTCGGATATTTGACAACTGAAGAATTAACTGCAGTGAAGACTCTAATCAGTAATTAAATGCTTTATATTCACACTGTTACCTATATTAACTAGAGCTTAATAACACTGATAACCGAGACTGACCTAGACAAGTAAATCAGGATATACCATCTCTCTTCATTCTGGGCATCACTATTTTTACCTTCCTTGAAACCTTACAAAAAAACTCCATATTATAAGGCCCTATCCACATTAGAGAAATAGTATATCATCTGAGGCCCCACCAGTTCGAAGTAGAGCAGAATAACTACCTCCTGTGCCTTACATATGTCACTTATGTTAATACACCCCAGAATATTAGACTTCTTTGCAACTGCATCATATTTTGGCTCATTCAATTTGTGATTCACAATAATCTATAAAGTTTTTTTAGCTGTCGTGAGGCGAGGCCCTAATATAACTTTTGCTCTCATCAGGGTGGAATAAGGAATTTGCTGCAGCATCCTCTGAGACGTGCAGAATGATTGGCGTCTTCCTCTGTGGTGTCTGGGGTGACATCTGCTCATGTACTCATGTTCATGCTAGCTGTCACTGAGCCAGCAAGAGTATATATAAGTGTAGCTGTGGTAGCATGGGTAGTGGCAGTGGAGGCATGGCTTAGCCATGTTGAGTACAAATCTACCTGAAACATTTTTGTGGATGACAGGGAAATATGTGTTTGTATTCAAATATTCTGGAACATGTTCTACTTTTGTTGTTTAATTTTTTCAAAGTTAATACTGTTTAAAATAGCCAGCAGTATATACAACTTCAACAAGTGAATAAGGAAATTAACAAAAAGGACATTGTCTTCAAAGGGAATTCTGTGTATGTACTGGCTACAGAAATGAGTCCTTAATAAGATGCACGGGTTTTGATTCAAATTGCCTTAAACATAGCAGATTAAAAGGCATTGCATTTAAAAATGAAATTTAAACACCAGGAGCCCTCCTGCCAAAGGGATGAAGCTCTGTTACAGTGGAGCAAGAACATCATCTTTAGGTTTTCCAGCTTTGCTAAGTGTAAATTTTCCATTTGTTGCTGTTCTATGATCAGATAGAATTAATTGCAATTGTTTGCTATAGCAAATCATGGAATCACATTTTGTAGAACATTTGATAATTTCACCAATGGCTAGCTAATTCAAACTTATGGTCAGCTTCAAAATGCCTTAAACTCTGAAAAATAGGACCCCACATTATAACAAGGTGTTTTGCTAGTCTCAAGAAATGTCTTGTTTCAGTCTCCTCTTTTATGTTTATTATAACCTCAAAAGGAAATTGTGACTAAGTGTCTGTGTTTGTGTAGGGGGAAGGATCTTGGAGATAACCATTCAGGAGGTCCATAAATTAAGCAATATTGATAATGCCCTTAAACTACAATGTCTGTCCATGAAATAAGGCCCCCATTTGTATTAAAAATCTAGTTTTGACTGCCTGACTTAGTCCTGCTTTTTCTTTAAGGCCAATCTCCATTTTTAATTTACCAGAGCCACCCTGACATATTGTGATTGTCATACCAAAGGTCTGCTGCATCCTGTACAGTGATGGTTTGGATTGTCATTGCTAATTGCTATTTAATGCTTATGTTGCAGCTATGTCTCAATTATGTTGGGGTCCCAGTGTGCACTGTACAAATATATAGTAAGACACTCCCTTCCCCAAGACAAAACAGGTGGATCAGATGAAAAAGTGGGTAGGGTGGAGATACAGAGGACAAGATAACAAAATAATAAAAATAGATGTTCTAGCACAGGCTAGCTAAGGGCAAAATGCAATTCACCACCTGCTTAGTTGTTATCAGATGGAAGTTTTCTATACACAGTGCAATACAGGTTAATCCTGGCTGCTGGACAAAAGGTTATCCCAGCTCTTAGGCATCCTGGAGGTTTCAGCAGCATTTAAACTGCCAGGCTGACTGGGGAAAGGGAGGGAAAGGAAGGGAAAGAGAAAGAAATCCCTTCCCCATCATGCACATAATTTCTCTTCTCCTCCCCTCCCGCCTCACTTCAGGGGAAGAAAAAGAATGAGACTAGAGGGGAAAACAACATGAAGCTTTATAGCCAGGGACTAGGGTGGAGAAGAAAGACAGCTATTTGTTGCGTGTACAGGATTTGTGATCTGGCAAAGTTAGCTTGTTAAGTAGTTTGTTTTTTTTTAATCTTGGCTGGGGTTGTATAGTTATATGGGCCAGGATAAGATTTGTTTTTAAATAGGTGGTGGGAAACCCCATTCTACTAAATGAATAGAGAACACAGCAGAAGAAACTAAGTAAAAGTTACTAGAGAAAATAGCGTGCCAACTTTTCAAACTGATTAACCAGAACTGAGTAACCAGAACCTCTTAAACTGAACACATCACAAATAGGTCTGACTTTCAGCATGTTCATCTTATTCCTCCATAATTTATTCATGCCAAGCTTTCTCTAGAGCATAAAAACAAGTGGAACTGATAGTGTGTCCTTTAAATTTCCATGTCAATATGTAGATTTAATTTAACACCTGTGAGACCTATTCAGCAGATTATACTTTAAAGAATCAAGCAGAATTTTTCTGTGATCACAGTTCAAACTGTTTCTTAAGTTAGTTTGAGTGTGAATATAAGTTTGTTGAAATGCTAAAAAAGGTACTGTAATTAATCCCTTAGAGAATAATTAGTAGAGCTGAAGATATAAAATTTAAACCTCCCAGGTGGGTTTTTTAATATATCAGTCTCACATAGCACTACACTTCTCCTAAGAACTAATGTACTGTACCTGTAAAACAACCAGAGCATAAAGTATTTGTGTAATAAACGGAAGACTGAGGCAAGAAGACTGGTTAAATAAAAACCACTGTCAAGAGGTGTAAGTTTGAGAAAGGGCTCTCTCTCCATCTCAGTTCTGTTAACATGTCTAGTTATTATATTTTCTTTGTTTTATGGGCCATACGGTGTTTTTTTTTATTATTTTTTGAAGGAGGAATGGCACTGGAATTTTCTTTCTGTGCATCCCTATAGAACTACATGTAGTACTGATCCTGCAAACACTGATGTCTGTGTTTGATTTCAGTGGGACTACTGACAGGTTTAAAATTAAGCTTGTGTGTACACAGGATAAAGGCCTGAGGAGTAAACATCTGCTCAAACATTCTTCACCCAGTAACGGCTTTTTTGTGGAAAAAAAAAGTAATTTATGTGGGAAATCTTCATTTTTTAAGAAAAATGAATTTTTTTAGCCAAATCTCCTACTTCTTCCTTCCGCCCCCCCCCCCCCGCCCCGTTTTAGGTTTATTAGCAAAAACCTGAAGTTTCAAAGAATATTTTTGACAAAAACAATTATTTTGGAAATTTGTTGACCAACTTTACTAAGGACACAAGTGATACATAAAGGATTTAGGAAGAGGATAAAATAAATATACAACTTATCAAAGAATAATGCTCTGAATGGTTGACTATTTTAGTTCTTCCAGTCCTACGGCATACACTTAACAAAGTGGTAATATATGACTCTAGTTATGAAAGCATGGCTAGTGGTGAGGAATTTAGCTGTGGATGCTAATTTGATTCTTGTGAGTTCTACTTTATTCTCTCTTTAACCTTACACTTCTTTCCCCCAGAACTCTGTCTGCAGCTCCTTCACATCTCCAGAACTCCAACTGCTACCCTCTGACCTGCAATAGAATGGATACCTTGACAGAACCACCTAACTTCCCACCTCCATATCTCTAATACCAAAAAGCACCCTTGATCACAGCTCCTTTTTCCTAAGCTTTCAAGAGATTACAGGTGAAATTTTCAAAATTACTTATGTGATTTAGGACACTAAATCCCACTGTCTTTCAATGAGAAATGGTTCCTAAATCACTTTTGAAAATGAGACTTAAATCCCTACATCACTTACGCACATTAGCAAAGAGAGGGAGGAAGGGAGATTTTCTCAATCTAGCAATAAAATTAGATGATACAAAAAATAAACATGATATACTTTAATATTTTACCTGGGAATTGTGTGGGTCTGAAATACTCATAATGGACCAGTATCGGACTCATATTTTGATGTGAAAACATGCAACTGGTTATTCTTGTCAGGGAGAATGTGTGTGTAAAGTATCATTATTCTGAAATTTCTCGGTAGCAATCCAGTCTTCTTATCTTAGGTATTATCTGATGCGTTAGAAACTGCTACAGATAGGTAAAAGATTGTTACAACCTAAATGACCTTTTTGGAACTCAGTCTAGGAGAGTTTTTTGAGCTTGTTGAGCCAAAATCATGTTTGATGTTTGGTATGTGCACTATGAGGTACAGAGAAGTAAGGCTGGATTGAATCTGAAATATCCTGCCACTTAAAAGGTTATATGTAAACTAACTGTATGTAAACTAAATATAGAGTGTGTAGCATTATATATATCAACAACAAAAAGGCCTTCATCCATCTTTTAAATCTTTGCTTTCATTCTGTGCTCCAGAAAGGTTTGGGGAATTATACACTCCAGTTAACTCTTAACAACTCCCTCTCCGAACAAAATTCCAAGCTAACTTCCTTCAAATGCCTGTGTTAGACTATTTGATTAAAAATCGAAAATGGTAACTGATTTGAAGAGAACAGAAGCTGATTTCTCTAAATTTAAAGCAGATCTGATTATCTTCAGAATAACTTTATCAAGTAGAGTAGTTTATAGCTGTTTCAGTCTCTATCAAGTAGAAATGACTTTGTTTAAATCAGCAGAGAAGGGATATATTTGAATTATAATACCGTTGGCATATGGGATCATATCAAAGTTACTGTCTTTTTTTTTTTAAAAAAAAAAACTCATTAGGAAAGTGTGTGTGTGGTTGGCAACGGGGATTTAATCTTTGACTGTGGGATTTTAGAATTTCATTGCTTAAGTCCTTACAAATAATGGGCCATATTCAGTCCTGGTATAACTCCATCTAAATCAGCTAAGTTACATTAGGATGAGCTAATACGCTTTTATTGACTTAAGGAAGCTCTCTACACATGCACATAAGCCATTGAAACACTATGAACCAAGTCCTGTATTTGTATATGTTTGTTCAACTCCAAATTATAGCAAGGAGAACTCTGTATGCACAAAGGGCAGACAGAATATGGCCTGTAAGCAAGGAGCTTCACTGTACTTTACTCATTTCATTTAAAATAACAAAAACTCTGGCAATATCTTTTTCTACAAATTCAAAATTTGCCTGAATAATATAAAGATGCAGGAGGACAAACAAAATACTCATACCGATGACATAAACTATGGACAAATGAATCTTATCTTTATCAGTATGACCTGGCCTTGAACTCTCTTTCATGCCTCTGGCTGGCTAAACTTGCTTGTATGAGGTCAGATTGCTGTTTGGCCTCTGTTTCTATACGAGTTGCCTCCATGTAATCTGTGAAGCACATTTCTGTAATATTGAGGTATATTTGAGGTAAATGTATGTATAGGGTGAAGATTGGAGGGGGCAGGAGTTTGCACTGTCCTGCACACAATTTCCAAAAAGTGCAGTAAAATTTGAAGAAAGTTGCTAGGTTAGATTCATCGTTAATGATACAATATGCAAATTTCTTGTACCTCTCTCTGCCTTTTATTTTTTTGTCAAAAGTGAAATTGGAAACATTTGACCAACTCTATTTATTATGTCTTATCTAAAACATATCTTAACCTTTACAGCAACTTGCTAATATGTGGAGTCTCTGTTCTTTGACTCAGACAAGTACAAATCATATGTGTAATGTATAAAGCGCTCTAATGATTTTTCATTATTCAAAGTGCTATATACGCATTTTATCTTAGTAAGATGTGTTTGTATTACAACGGATGCTGGTAGTGACTTCTATATTTAGGTTGCTTTACACATTCCCTTATAAAGGATTCTTGTGACTTTTTCTTTGAAAAGTTCTCAGACCTCCATTGTTTGCAGCAGTGTTTTGATACTCAGCACGGGAAACAGCCTCAGGCTAGGGAACTGCCTCTTCTTTATCCTCTTTATTGCTTTGCTGAGATATAAACTGTTTAAAAATCACTTTTTACTTTCTTTGAGTTGTTCCCCAGGATGATGTTTGGCAGCATCTCCAAATAACTAAACACATGAACATTTCTAAGGCAGGGCTCACACAACCACTGCAGTAGCAGATGCTGTACTGAGAATACTTGGGAACTGCTAGAGCAGCAGTACTGGGTGGGGGAAGTAGCACAGTTGTCTTCCTGCCGCCACCCCTATATCACACCATATGGGGCAGGGACTGGGCTGGGCTCCCCCCATATATGCCTTACCTGGCACCACAGGCCCATTTCACATGCACACCCCAACCCTGGGCAATAGATGAGGCTGATATTACTTCATCTCCCAAGTCAGGGGTGGCAGATTTGTATAATTTTTGGTGGTGCTCAGAAGAGGTTCAGAGGGTAGAGGTGTTGGGACTGCAGACTCTGGGGTGAGGCAGAGGATGAGGAGTTTGGGGTGTAGGCAGGCTGTCCCAGGGCTGGGGCCAAAGAGGAGGATTCCCCCTAAACTACACTCTGCAGCAGCAGCAACCTCCCGGGGAGGGGCCCCCCACAGCATACTCACCTCGCACCACTGACACTGTACTAGGATTTTGTTTTTCTTTAAAAAAGTTAGGAAATTACTGATAAAAATCTGTTAAAAGAATGTTAGTTAAGTTGCAAAGTTAAGCACTTGAAAGTTATGTCAGATTTATATTTGTGCAGACTTAATGTGCATAGTGAAGGACAGAATTAATTTTAGTTACATGATCACATATTATTTTTTTCACTGGAGCCCTGCCTCACTTAGTGCACAGGTTGGATGCAGGAGAGGGCAGAACAAAGTTTGCCAGGCTATCATAAATCTGGCAATTTCTTAACTTTTGAGTCCTGACTTTGCAACCTAAACAACATTCTCTTACTATAATTTTTGTATTTGGGGATGCATACAATAGCCCTGTTTTAGAAGTGACATGTAAACTGAAGTAAATGAAATTTTATCCTACTCATTTAACATTTTCTTACACTTTGGTAGAAAAAGTCTGTTATTGTAAATTACATACTGGGGAGCCACAGGAAGGCGGAAGCCAAAGTATCTCAATGCTTTTGTTACTCCTTCTTTCACCTTCTCAGCCTGTAAAATTCCACTGAAACTCCTTTTCACATGAGTAAAATGGCTGTAATTACTTCTCAGTGAGTGGAAGCAAGTCTAAGTTATAATATCTCACACATCAGTTCTGAATTAGGCACACCATCAATTCTATCTAATCAGCAAATCTAAACCACATACTGCTACAGTATCAAGACATTGCACAGGAGTTATACGGGGTGGAGAGTGGGGAAGATCTATACCAAAGAGACTATGTAATAGTTTTCCCCTTGTGTACAGCAGAACAAACAAGTCCCGTTCCCCTGTCCTCATAAGCATGTTAGTGTGTTAGAAGAAAAAAGTATTTTAACAGACTATTCAGTGATAGTGTGTAAGTAATGAGGAACGAATAACAATATGACCATATTTTAATCATAAAAAATAAATTTGTCAGAAGTAAAATAGAAAGAAGACATCTGATACTGAAAAAATGTAAAATATGCTATATTCCCTAATCCAAGAGTGCCCAATTTATGGCCCGTGGGCTGTACACTGCCCATCAGAGCATTTTATAAGATCCACAGCCTACTTCAGGGGTTGGCAACCTTTCAGAAGTGGTGTGCCGAGCCTTCATTTATTCACTCTAATTTAAGTTTTCGTGTGCCGCTAATACATTTTAACGCTTTTTTAGAAGGCCTCTTTCTATAAGTCTATATATTATATAACTAAACTATTGTCATATTGTAAAATAAGGTTTACAAAATGTTTAAGAAGCCTCATTTAAAATTAAATTAAAATGCTGATCTTACGCCACTGGCCCACTCAGACAGCTGCCAGCCTGGGGTTCCATTCTCTTCCTCTCTCTCCGCACTGCACTGAGGGTGGGAGTGCACTGAGCCCAAGGCTGGGGGTGAAGGAGCAGGATGGGGGCTGGGGTGTAAGGTCTGGCCAGGAGCTAGAATGAGGGAGGGAGCTCGAGGTTGGGGCAGGAGGTTTGGGTGAGGAGCGCTTACCTAGGCAACTCCCATTTGGTGCGAGGGATGCAGGTGGGATTTGGGGGGTGCAGGAGCTCCCATTTGGTGCTCAGTATCGGGGTAGGGATGTGGGGTGCAAGAGTCAGGATGGGGGGGTTCATTGGGGTGTGGGTGGGCTGGGTATTTGTGGGGGTGCTAGACTCAGGGCAGGGGGCTGGATGTGTGTGAGGAGGGTGCAGGAGTCAGGGCAGAAGGCTGGGGGCACGTGAGGGGGTGCAGGTGTGTGGGGCTTGGGTATGTGTCCGGGTGCCAGAGTCAGGGCTGGGGTCGTGGTGGGGGGTGAAGGAGT
The DNA here is from genome assembly GCA_007922305.1 of Dermatemys mawii. Taxonomy (NCBI): domain Eukaryota; kingdom Metazoa; phylum Chordata; order Testudines; family Dermatemydidae; genus Dermatemys; species Dermatemys mawii. The sequence goes on along the minus strand of ML677333.1, from coordinate 17,097,353 downwards.
CAAGCAGAGGGCTGGGTGTGTGAGGGGGATACAGGGGTCAGAGCAGGGGCCTGGAGGGTGTGCAGGGGTGAAGGGCAGAGGCCTGGGCGGTGGTGCTGGGCTGCAGGGCTCAGGGCAGAGGGCTGGGTGTGTGTGAGCGGGGGGAATCAGGGGATGGGGGGGATATGCCCTGATTCCATCCCCTTCCCCAAGGCCCTGTCCCCTGCTCCTTTTCTGCCTCCGCCAGCTCGGAACAGGGAACACACTGCTGCTCCGTTTGTCCCCTTCCTCCTTCTCTCCATCCCTCCCTGCTGGCTGGTCAGCTGATCGGCTGGCAGGGACTCAGACCATAGGAGGAGGAGGAGGGGCAGGAACCCACCAGCCTGCAGGAAGAGGCAGGGGAGCCGGCAGGACAAAGCTTCTGCCCCCTGCCCCTGTGGACAGAAGCTTGGTCCTGCCGGCTCCCTTGCCTCTTCCTGCAGCGTGGTGGGTTCCTGCCCCTCCTCCTCTCACTCTCTCCATCCCTGGCAGCCAATCAGCGAGGGAGGGATGGAGAGAAGGAGAAAGGGGACAAATGGAGGGCGGAGAAGAGCGGCCCGGCTGGGCAGGATTTTTAATGGCACACTATAAGCGTGCCACTAAAAATTGGCTAGCGTGCCATCTTTGGCACGCGTGCCATCGGTTGCCGACCCCTGGCCTATTTCAACACAATATACTAATGGCTGATACATGTTTATATCATTTTAGTTTATACAAGTATGTAAAGAGACAGTACTGAAATAGAAACAACCTATCTAAATGCATATGAAACAAGCTATACCTAATCTATAAATGGATACAGGTGATTTAAAATCTTCTTAAAATATATAGCACTTGTTTGGCCCATACATGGTTGTGCTTAGGTTTACATGGCCCTCTTGTGTAATAAGGTTGCGCACTACTGCCCTAGTTAATATTACTGTTCAGATTTTGCAGAATTGCTAATAATATGCGGGTAATATGAAACAAATGTTGAGTTAGTAGGGAAAAAATTTCAACTTAAAGCTAAAGATTTATTTTTTAAGGGAAAATAGACTTCAAACAACATGAGTTAGAACATAATGGAAGCTAATTTTTTAATGTAAAGTGTGTTTCAATTTGTGGTAATCTCTCACTCTTTGGAAACTTAACTAGCATATCAAAAAAATATCTCACAGCTTGATTGTTTCATATGTTCATGCCTGATATTTCCTATACTTTGTCACTTATGACCCAGCTATACTATGTGCCACTTCAGGAAAAACTCTGGTACTCCTTAAGGCGTGGTCTACACTAGTGGAGCAGGGGTCGACCTCAGATACGCAACTTCAGCTATGTGAATATTGTAGCCGAAGTCGGCACATCTTAGGTCGACTTACCCAGCATCCTCACGGAGGCAACGGGCTCCCCAGTCAACTTCACTTGCGCCTCTTAGTGAGCTGGAGTTCCGGAGTCAATGGGGAGTGCCTTTGGGGATCGATTTATCGTGTCTCATTTAGATACAATAAATCCATCCCCAATAGATCAATCACTACCCATCAATCTGGCAGGCAGTGAAGACATACCCTAGGCAATAACTCTCTAGATTATGTAGGTTAAGAACATAAGTGTGGCCATACTGGGTCAGACCAAAGGTCCATCCATCCTAGTGTAAGCAGTGTCAGGATGAGATCTACTCTGATATCTGGTGGTGAATTGTGGGAATTGCAGTGAGTTGTGGAAAAGAACTTTGGGGCTGATCTTAGTTGCATAGGCACACCCACTGCGCCTACTCTGAGCTCACAGCAGCCCAAATGGTCACTTCAGCTGTGGTGGGTCCCCCAGTTTCTCCATTATTGGGGCAGAAATGACAAAGTGTTGTTACCCTGATTATGTGAATCGAGGGCTGTGGACATGTACTTGTTATGTACTTCTTTGTTATGATAGACGGACTCACCATCATCTAGGTAGCACTCACTGGGCAAGGGGCAGGCATTCAAAACTCACTGAGTTTGAAAGAGGCCGTGGGCAGCTCCCTGTACCTTTTGGTGAGGACCTTGTCTAAGGGCCCTACAGGCTTATTGCACCTTGCTGCTCTCCATGGTGGCATGTCAGAGCTAATTTTTGATTCTATTAGGAGTCTAGATTCAGCCTGCTGAGCTGAATTCACTTTGGGTCCGCTGGTGCACCTGCACTAAGGCCCCCGCTACTAAAAGCTGACATCACTTGAGAGCTGAAATCACTTAAGAGCTGAAACCACTGGGTTAAGTAGGCGGGCCTAAAGGCATGTTGGTGGCACCAAGCAGTTTGTGCGGCTAGCAGAGCAGTGGACTCAGCAGAGCAGAGCAGCGGACTCAGCTGAGCAGTTCCTGGGTGCAGTTTGTGCAGCTGGCAGCAGACTCAGCCGAGCAGTTCCTGAGCACAGTTTGAGCAGTTTGGGTGTCTGCTGGCAAGTGGCCAGCGAAGCAGTTCATGCTGCTGGCAGAGTGGCTGGCGCAACAGAGCAATCCGTGTGTCGGCTAGCAGGACGGCTAGCGGAGCAGTTTGTGCTGCTGGTGGAGTGACTGGTGCCGCAGAGCAGTTCTAGAGTCGGCTAGCAGGACGGCTAGCAGAGAAGTTTGTGCTGCTGGCGGAGTGGCTGGCGCAGCAGAGCAGCTAGCGGATTGACTGACAGAGCAGAACAGTTCGTGGGACTGCCGGCGGATTACAGTGAGGGCTGCAGCGGAACCCCGCGGAGAGGCAGCGCAGTCGGCCTTGGACCACGTAAGGTGCCCCTTGCCCTACCCTCCATTTCCACCCAGGCTGGGAGGTAAGACTCTGCAGGTTGACTTTTGAGCTCTGCACTGACCAGGAACAGAGACTCTTGGGCTGTTGGACTTTTGGGACTATTGGGTGATTTTTGTGGTCGTGGGACTCAAGAGACAAAGGGAAGGACACACCTTGTTTGCTGGAAGGGGGGCTTCTGGTTCATGGTTTGTTTTATTAATCCTGTTTGTGGTGTTTCCCCAATATAATGCCGCATTGTTTCTCTCTGTTATTAAAAGGCTTTTGGTACACTCAGACTCTGTGCTTGCGAGAGGGGAAGTATTGTCTCTTAGAGATGCCCAGAGGGGTGGTATATGGTTGTCCCAGGTCACTGGGTGGAGGCTCGAGCCAGTTTTTATTGTATTATTGGAATGGAACCCCTGGATACTGAACCCGGCCCTTGTTGCTGCCAATTCTGATGGGCAGAAAGGTTATACTAGTATCCTGTCTACTGACAGTGGCCAGTGCCAGGTGCCCTGGAGTGAGTGAACCCAATAGGTAATGATCAAGTGATCTCTCTCCTGCTATCCATCACCTCCCTCTGAAAAAAAAGGCTAGGGATACCATTCCTTACCCATCCTGACTAACAGCCATTAACGAACTTAACCTAAATGAATTTATCCAGTTATCTTTTAAACCCTATTATATTCCTAGGTTCCTAAATGCTGATTTATGTATCTCATGTTAGACTCCAGCTTTGTAAATTTTGGCTTTAGTCTCTATTTATTTATTTTTTTCATATAGTTGGAAGGTATTCTAATGCACTGGTTTATGTGTCTGAGTCTCAATGCTCTGTTCCTGAATATCAGTCAAGCCTGCAGAATTGTTTACCAGCTCTCTCTGCTAGCAGAGATAATGGAGCTGCTCTTTTTAACTAACTGTCTAGTCGAGCTGTCAAATAATTAAACTATCAAATGTATTTGAACAAATATCATAAAACTCTTGAATTAGCTATTAATTTTGAGAACTGCAGAGGCTTGTAGTTTGCTGTAAATTGTTTAATTCTTTATATTGTGTATATATGTTGTTAGTTGTGTATGCATATGACCACAGATTATTACACGTTCTTATATGAGACTTTTTTTTGTTTTAGTTTTGCATGCCCCAAATTGTGAGATTTGTCCAAAATGTTCAAACCTAGATGTCCAAAGGAAGACATTTCATGACATCTAAATAAGGCATTAAGTGGCCCAATTTTCAGAGGGCCTGAGCACTCACAAACCGTACTGTATTCAATGGGAGCGATGGGTTCAAAGCACATCTGAAAATTAGGTGTTTTATGTTGAGGGCTAAACGTGGCCTAACTTAAAAAAAAAAAACAGATCAGAGTCTCAGGAGACATGTATCATTGAACCAGGAAGGCCAGGAATAAACAAATGACTGAATGTCAAAATTTGAGAATCTGTTTAAACCAAATAAAAATTCTTCAGGACCCACTCAGTGAAGCCAATAAACAGGAGTGTAAGCTAGAGCAGAAACTAAGAGGAAAATTAGAAGGGCGAAATGGATTTTGATGAGCAAATGATTAATGGTGTAAAAATATGCAAGTGATTCAAGAGCAGGAAGCCTGAAAAAAGGCAGTAGGTCTGTTTTGATAGTAGGGATAAAAGGAAAGAATTAAGGAAGATAGGGACTGTTGAAAAGGGTTGGTTTATTTTATTTTATTATATGTTGCATCAGTCTTCACTGTGGATGATGCTCTGGAAGTATCTAACATGGATCTGCTCTTGTCTGCTAAAAAATATGAGGTACTCTCAGAGATTTGAGGTATCTGAAGAAAAAGGTGCTAAAGTAAGCTAATAATTTTAAAAAGCAAAAAGTCACCAGTAGTAGTTGCTATGAATCCATAAGTTCTGAAGGAGATAACTGAGATGTTAAGAAAATTATGTAACTTTTTATTAAAAACAGTCATTGTTCTACAAGGCTGGAGGGAAGCAAATGTTGTACCTATATTTTTTAAAGAAGTTCTAGGGGGTGAGCTGGGAAATTATAGACAAGTAAGGCATACATCTGCACCTGGCAAATTAGTTGAAACAATAATTAAAACAATAACAAAATATGGAAGATTGTGATCTAATGAGGGACTAACCAGTGCAGATTCTGCAAAGGAAAATCATGTCTCACTAATCTCTTAGAATTCTTTCAGTGTGCAATAATGTAGTGGTTAAAGGAGAACTGGTGGATATAATTTATATAGATTCAAAAAGGCCTTTGACAAGTTCCCCCACAAGAGGCTATTAAGGAAACAAAGTAGTCATGAGGTCAGAGATAAAATACAGTCATCCGTCAAAAACTGGTTAGGAGACAGAAAGCAAAGAGTAAGATTAAATGTCTTTAAGGTTCCATGCTAAGTCCTGAGTGAGGAAACAACTGTAAAGATCTCTGAAGGGGCTCATAGGCATGAATACTAACCTCAGGACAGATTGTTAAGAAGCAGGGCACACACTGCAAATCGGCTCTGAGTTCTATACTTAGATTTCACCAAACCAAGTATCTGTTATGATACTCAGGCATTACAACAGTCTTAACATGGAGTTAAAGACAGACATCTTGGGTACTGTGATCTATCTTGCTACCCAGGTAAGATTGCCTTTCTGATAGATGGTCCCTTACACCAAAAATCACAACAATATTCAGATTATTCCCAGTCCCAAAAGACCAGACATTTATCACCAATCAATTGCTGCATGCATTAATCTCACTTGTAATATCCATATCCCATGTTATAAGACTATAATAAATGTTTGCATTGTAAACCTCTAACTGAGTAACTCACCAACAGGCAAGAAAGAAAAATTACCCAGTGTGAATACTAGTTTGCTGCAGGAGATATCTCCTGTGCAACTAAAAGAATGTCCATAAACAGCAGACAAACCATTGTTGAAGGTCAAAGGACAAAGGAATTTGTTCATTGCTCCCCCTGATACCCATGAAGAGGAGATATGCATGGGGGCTCTGCCCATCAGCTTGATCTCTGGGGGAAAGGAAGAAAAATCCCTGACAAGGAGAAACTGAATCTTTATTCTGCTTGGATTCAGAGGGGCAAGAATTACTAAGTATAAGCCAAAAATCCCCAGTGCTTGGACTGGATTGGTCATAAAGGACATATAAAGCTTGCTTATTATAGAAGTTTCTACCATCTTTTGGGACCTAAAACTGTAACTTATCTGTATGTGTATGTTTACCTGTTTAAACCTTGTAAATAACTCATTTATTTTTATTAATGAATCTTTAGTTAATTTAGTATAGGATTGCCTACAAACTTTGTCTTTGGTGTAGGATTTGTCTTTGGTGCACAGGAGATATCTCCTGCAGCAAACTAGTATTCACACTGGGTAATTTTTCTTTCTTGACTGTTGGTGAGTTACTCAGTTAGAGGTTTACAATGCAAACATTTAATATAGTCTTATAACATGCCATATGGATATTACAAGTGAGATTAATGCATGCAGCAATTTATAGGCATTTCATAAAGTCAAAACATGTTTTTATAAATCTAATACCTATTTTCCCAGTATTAACATACAAGAGCACCAGACTGGTTTCCATCTAAGCATTGGTCATTGTTCCACTGAGGCTTTTGCATAAACCTGCACTTAGTCTGCCAGCATCACAGCAACAGTTGCAGATGACACAAAATAATTTAGGTTTGTTAGGAGCAGAGGGGACCATTGGGAAGTTCAGCAAGACCTAAATAAGACCGGTAAATGAGGACCACAATGGCAAATGAAATTCAGTGTTGATAAATGCAAATGAATGTACTTTGGAAGGAAAAATTTAAACTACTCAGACAACTTATGGGATTCTAAATCAACTATATGAATTCAAGAAAGGCAGCCGGATATCACTCTAGACAGCTCAATGACAACTTTAACTAAGTGTGCAGCTGCCGTCAAAAAGGCAAGCAGAATGTTAGGTTGCATAAGGAATGGGATGGAGAATGTTAGAATGCCTTTATATAAGTTCAAGGGTGAGGCCTCATGAAGGATACTGTGCAGTGTACTGGTCAAACTATCTCAAAAATGATATTGCAGAAATAGAAAGGGTTTGGAGTAGGGTGATGAGAATAATCAATGGTCTAAACAACTCTCATATGAAGAGACAAAAAAACCCCAGACTGAGATTGCTTACCTTAGCAAGGAGATGAATAAGAGGGGACATAATACAAAATATATAAAATATTTAGTGATCTAGAGGAGGCAGAGGTGATGGGTTAGATCACAGAAACCCCCTTGGGGTTGCCAACTGATGTACCAAGATGACTACTGCCCCTTCTTTCCTGCTCTGGCAGCGTGGGACTTCAGTGCCCTGCCTGGTATGAGCCAGACTTCCTATCCTGCTTCAAACCCAGAGCCAGGTCTGAACCATGTCCCCTAACAGCTGTAGGCTTAAATGAAAGCAGCTTAAGAAGTGTTCCTGTCTTTAACACTCAGATGCTCAACTCTCAATGGAGTTCAAACCCCAAATAAATCTGTTTTACCTTGTATAAAGCTTATACAGTGTATACTGATAAATTGTTCGCCCTTTATAACATTGATAGATATGCACAGATGGTTGCCTCCCCCCCCCCCAGTATTAATACATACTCTGGGTTAATTAATAAGTAAAAAGTGATTTTATTAAATACAGAAAGTAGGATTTAAGTGGTTCCAAGTAGTAACAGACAGAAGAAAGTAAATTACCAAGCAAAATAAAATAAAACAAAACATGCAAGCCTATGTCTAATACAATAAGAAAACTGAATACAGATAAAATCTCACCCTCAGGGGTGATCCAGTAATCTTCCTACACACTATTCTCCTTCTAGTCTGGGTCCAGCAATCACTCACACCCTCCTGTAGTTATTGTCCTTTCTCTCAGTTTCTTTCAGGTATCCTTGGGGGTGGAGAGGCTCTCAAGCCAGCTGAAGACAAAATGGAGGAGTCTCTGAGGGGTTTAAATAGACTTTCTCTTGTAGGTGGACACCCCTCCCTCGCCCTGTGTAGAAGCCAACTACAAAATGGAAATTTGGAGTCACATGGGCAAGTCACCTGTCCATGCATGAATCAGAACTTACAGTTAGCAGCTATTGTTCACATGCTACCTTGAATGTCCTCCGGCAGACTTCTTATGTGGATTGGATCCATTGTTCGTTAAGTGTTTCTTGATTGGGCACTTAACTTGCACATTCCTTTCTCAAGAAGCTTACCAAATGCTTTACTAAGGCTACTTAGAAATCAAGCAAGTACAGCCAAGATTCATAACTTTGAACACAAAAATGACACATGCATACAAATAGGAGGAATAAATTCAGTAGATCATAACCTTTACAGAGATATGTTACATGGCATATATAGCATAAAACATATTCCACTTGGGTCATATATATATATATATTCATTCATAAAGCCTTATGGGGTGCACTGTCACAGCAGATTGAAACCTTCTGTTCTTACTAGCTCTTAACTAGGACTTCTGATTCTGGTTTTAACCAATAAACACGTATAAAACAACCCCAATTTAGAAAAAACAGAGAAATTAGTATTTGTCCAATAGACATCAGAGAAACCTCAAAAACAATGATTTGTATGTAAGGGCTTGTATACGCTGAGCAGTAAATGTGGACTTCAGGGGTATGATTTCTAAAGGGTTTTAATGTCCTGCGCATTAACTGGTCCATGTAGACCCTTTTGCTGTACACTGAAGGCTCCCTTGTGCTCTTTAACATAGTGTTGTTTGTAACAATACCACATGTAAGCGCATTACAATATATACCAGTGGTTCTCAGCCTTTCTAGATTATAGTACTCCTTTCAGAAGTCTGATTTGTCTTGCATACCCCCAAATTTCATCTCATTTAAAAACTACTTGCTCATAAAATCAAACACAAAAATACAAATGTGCCACGGTCCACTATTAGTGAAAAATTGCTTACTTCTCATTTTTGTCATATAATTATAAAATAAAATTGATTTGGAATATAAATATTATACTTACATTTCAGTGTGATACTTGAATGTGTGATACTTCACTTGTCTGAAGCCCGAGCCCCAGGAAGCAGGGCTGAAGCATGCCACCCCCAATGGTGGCTCTGTACTTATGCTCCCTCTAAACCTGCCCCATGGCCCGCTCTCTCTCCAGGGGCTGTGAACCCCAAGTTGAGAAATACTGATCTAGATGAGTTGAGTTCTCCCTGGAAGACCTCTGCATACTCTCAAGGGTACTTGTACCCATGGCTGAGAACCACTGATCTATACTACTGTTATGTGTACATAATTACTTATTACTGAATATAAAAAGAGAGCACCAAATCACTCGCATTTTTGGACATTCTCATAAAACTCAAAAATTGCTAAAAATAAGCCCTGCAAAGGTCCCCCAAAAGAGAAACCTTACTCATCACACAAGAACAAGAGGCTATTCAATGAAATTAAAAGTGAAAGATTAAAAAGTAAAGAAGGGGAAATAATTAAACTGTCGAAGTCATTGGTACAGTCAGTAGTTGAGGTTAAGAATTTAAGATTCAAAGAGGGATTGGACATTTATATGACTATTAAGGATAATCAGAATTATCAAATGAATAAAAATGTAGCTATTAAATCTCATGCATCAGGTTTTAAGTTAATCTATCTGTTGGAGTTCAATTGAGACCTGATGTGGGGGAAGAATATCCCACTTTTATCTACTCCAGGGTTCTTACGCATTCTTCTGAACCTTAGGTTCTGGCCACTGGGATAGACAGATACTGGACTACATGGACTTCAGGTCTGATCCAGTATGGAATTCCAATGGAATGGACCAATATCCTTATGTTGTAAGGTGAGTTCAAAGTCTTTTATTCAAAATCTAAAACCATGGCAACCAAGGCAGTGATCCAACAAAACAAAAAAAATCAGAGCCTTACAGTCTGATACAATGCCCTTTATTGACTTCAGTGGGCTTGGGACCAGCCCTTATTGGGCTATTGTCAGATATGCAGTAAAAATTTTCTACAACCCATCACTTTGAAAGATATATGTGTCTTTCAGAAACACAACAAAGCTCCACCAAAGCTACTTTAATTATATTCTTCATAAGAACCTGTATCTTCTTGGACCATGTGTCTTAAATTGCATGTTTTAAAAACTTATAGATTATCATAACTGCTTTACAAATGTCTTAATTGTCTCCCAGTGATAGCTTGCACATTTCTGTGTTGCTGAAACATGTCTGTCTGAATTGGCAAAGTGTTCCTGTGATAGGCTTAGAGATTTATATTCCCTTTTAAGCCATAGTCTGTCAGACAGTTGATTTGAAAAGAGCACTTGCATGGTTACTTGATTAAATTATAAGTTAGAACATCAGCACTTACTATTTCATGAATTCACTTTCCAAGACTATTAGTTCTGACTGAATTTTGTGAGGAAGAGTTTTTTTCCTTGTTCATGGGTTGATTTTTTTCGTTTAAATCAAGGGAAAGAAAATATTAATTGCTATTTGCTTTGTAGCATTTATAGTAACTGTGCTAAATAGAAGTGTCTTTGGTTTCTTTCCTTCCTTGGAATTCAGTGTGAATGACAGAACTTGAAATGTTCAGTGCACACCATGTGATAGGAAATGCCATTTTCCAGGTGTCTTTCTTTCAGTGCAAGTCAGAGTGGGGGGAGTAAGAGGGAAGGAAAAAACCCTTTTGAAATCAGCTATTTTAGAGTGTCTAATAGCTATTAAAGAGAGGATGTGTATTTAAATGAACTATGCTTCATTCCAAGTTGCAAGACATATGACTGTCCATATTAGAAAATAAGCTTTTATGTACATTAAGGTTCTCGCTCTAATTTCAGTTATTGCATACTGGTTTTACACGGATGTGATTCCATTGACTTCAAAGGAGTTACTCCTGATTTTATGTGGGTTTAATTTAACATGGATGAAGTTAAATACCATCTGAACAGTTTACAAACAGATGGGCCAAATTCTCTTCTGGTGCAGATTGGTGCAGTACACTCCTGTCAGCACCTGCAGTGCATTTAGAGATATGACTTTGTCTTTTCAAATACATGTAATGAAACTTCAGGAAAACCAGGACACTTTTTTTGGTACTGTCCTCCTGTTCAGTTTCCTAAAACATAGGCTTTAAATGTCATCGGTCCATTTCTGACTCCAGTCCAGCATTCTGGAAAATAAATCCAAGCATTGATGATTTTTAAAAGAAAAACATATTTTCACATTTTATATAAACTTGAAAAATTATGTCCAAAAGAGAGAGAGAGACATAATGTCTTTCAGATGACAGCTTGCTGGATGGAGTCTGAAGCCTAAAACAAGAGAAAATTTTCATTAACATTCAGATTTCTTGTCATTTTGATTCACACTCCCTAAGAAAGCTAATTTGGTCTGCAGCCAACCTGCTTACAGTGTGATGACAATACAACAAGCTACACCGCCTCCCTTTCATTGCTAATGATGCCTTGAGTGACAGCCATGGTCTCTGAGCTCTGCATGACACTTCACCCTGCAGCGACCTGCAATGTCAGAATTGCCTCTGTCCTCAGCCCCCTGCTGGGCCTTCTGCAGCAAGGATAGCTTATGACATCAGGAACAGAGAGGCAAAAAAAAAAAAATCAGCTTGAGATTGCACCCAGAACATGGCAAGTTTTCTGAACAATGATGCCATGGTATAACCACCTCCACTGGTAATCGGGAGCATTAAAAAAAAATATTCTCAGCAGTGGCTTGTTTGTGATGGTGGTAGTCATAACATGCTTTCTCACACAAATGTTGTCAATGATTTAAAGAACTTTAAAATCCGGTTTCATTGTTGCAAAAAATAATCATCATTATTATGTTAGCAAAACTGGAGACAGTTTTAATAGTAACGTAAGATTGCACATTGTTAAGGACTCTAAGCTTCATTTTTACAAAACACAGTCCCACACTCACTACCCCTTAAATATAACTGTTGTAATACATACTATGTTTCAAGATCTTTCCTGATATGGCAGAGGCACAGTCTGAGTCCCATATAGCTGCAGAATTATTCACGTTTAAAAGGACATTGGCATAATTCATAAACCCCAAGTTCAATCTTCCATGTTTCTGTCTTATTGTACTCTTTAAAAACAAATTCTTTAGTCTTTAAGTTGTCAATATTGATATTACTAAATAAAAATCAATACCTGCAATCCAGCATCTGCAAGCCTTCAATAACTGGGTGCATGCACATGAACTTGGAAAAAGAGAATTGGAAAGGAAACCATTTCAATCTGATTTCCAAGGTGTATTTTTATAAATAACAAGAAAAAACTATTTTACAAATTATGGCAAAAAACAAACAAAAACTTTGCTATTGTAGTAAGATTGTCAGCAATAACTGGACAGCTATACATTTTCATGCGTTGGTATTGTAATTTTTCATTTATTTTAATATTAGAAGTATGATTTCACCAAAGACTTTTTTTCCTCATATGGCAACTTTATTTTACTATATAGAGTCATATTTTTATTGAACAAACAACTATATTTGCAAGCATATGATTCTTTCATAATACTTTTATGATTCTAAAAGGCAAAGAAGGCTTTCCTTCTTGGATTCTAAAAGGCAAATCCCTTGAAAAACCTCATCACTTACAGGTCTCCTGATAAAACCTGAAGCGTGTCAAGATTTAGAAATGCTAAAATAATTTGTTGGTTTAAAAGAACACTAGATAGCAGGGGTTCTCAAACTGGGAGTCATGACCCCTCAGGGATCATGAGGTTATTACATGGGGGTCATGAGCTGTCAGCGCCCACCCCAAAACCCTGGTTTGCCTAGAGCATTTATAATAGTGCTAAATGTTTTTTTAAAAAAGGTGTTTTTAATTTATAAGTAGGGTTGTACTCAGAGGCTTACTGTGTGAAAGGGGTCACCAAATAAAAAGTTTGAGAACCACTGCAGTGTATAGCTATTCCTCTGTGGGACTCACCTTCAGTGGAGATCTGATAGAGAGCTTGTTAAAGTTAATGAGAAAGTGCATTGACTTTATTGCGACTTGGATTGGGCTGCAGGCATAATTAAGAATCATAGATCCAGTGATGTCAGTAGAATTATGATGCTTTGCACCTGAAGAAGATCTGGTTTATACCATGCCCATCTCATGGGATCGGGGTGCCTGCATACACCCTGTTCCTCAGCAATGCTTTCCAAACATTGACCATGACAGCAGGAAGCACTCTGACCATTTGTAAACTGTGAAGAGTATATTTTAAAATTTTGAATTACTGGCATTTCTGGAACTAATTTTAGTAATCAGATATGGCGATTTGTGAAACTGGCAAGATGCAAGCCCAAGGTCAGTGATTGGATGTCATTGTCTGGCCCAATTTAATACTAAGAAAAAAGTAATAATGGCTAAATAAATTGGTCCATGCTATATAGTTTAATTCCAAGCTCCTGACAAATGGCACTAGAAAGTGGAAAGTCGATTGGAACATGGTGTCTTGTGGAAGTGCAAAGTGCCTGCAAGTATCCACATTGCCAAGGGGCCTTCTCCAGTCAGTACAGTCTCCAAAGTAGGCAGGGTTGGCTAGGGAAGGGTTCTGCACAGCAGCTATGGAGGGGTACAAGACTTAAGTCCCTCCTTACTGCCACCTATGTCAATAGGGCTCTTTTCAAACCACTAGTAGAGCTTCCAGGGTGGCAGTGGAAGATGCTCTGCCTTCCTTGTGATTCAATCATGGACAGGATGCTACAAGGCAGGCTGGTGCAGTGTGGTATGATATGGACCTCTGTTTGCCAGTAAGAGTAAATCTGGCCTTTTCTGTGCATATCACAGTTCTTTCTGATGGTTTAGTAACTAGATGGATATCATCCTACGTGAACAACAATCTGGATTTAGAAAAGGGAGATCATGCATAGATGCTATTTTCACCCTGAGATGTATTATTGAGAACATAACTGAATTCTAAGACAGTCTTGCCATCAAATTTTGTGGACTTTCAAAAGACATTTGATAGTGTAAACAGAGAAACAATGTGGAGAATTGTGGAACAATATGGAATTCCAACAAAATTAATCAATATTATGAAAGCATTCTATGCCAACTCAAAATGCTATATTAAAATGGAAAATGGATTGAGCAAGCCATTCAGCATCAAGATAGGTATAAGGCAAGGGTCCTTTCTCCTCTTTTTGTTTACGCTAGTCATCAACTATGGATTAAAACAATGTGTTAATACAGTGATCCATATGGCCTAAAATAGAACAATTCAGGGATATTTGATCTAGAATTTGCTGACGACATCGCTCTTATCAGTGAAGATGTCAACGAACCAAAAAATGCACGAACCAAGTAAAAGAAGTAATGGAGAAGGTAGGTTTCATAGAATCACAGAGTATCAAGGGTGGCAGGGACCTCTGGAGGTTGTCTAGTCCAACCCCCTGCTCAAAGCAGGACCAATCCCCAACTAAATCATCCCAGGCGGGACTTTGTCAAGCCTGACCTTAAAAACCTCTAAGGAAGGAGATTCAACCACCTCCCTAGGAGACCCATTCCAGTGCTTCACCACCCTCCTAGTGAAAAACTTTTTCCTAATATCCAACCTAAACCTCCCGCGCTGCAATTTGAGACCATTACTCCTTGTTCTGTCATCTGGTACCATTAGCACAGTCTAGATCCATCCTCTTTGGAACCCCTTTCAGGTAGTTGAAAGCAGTTATGAAATCCACCCCCATTCTTCTCTTCCGCAGACTAAATAATCCCCATTCCTTAAGCCTCTCCTCATAAGTCATGTGCTCCAACCCCCTAATCATTGTTGCTGCCCTTCACTAGATTCTTTCCAATTTTTCCACATCCTTTTTGCAGAGTAGGGCCCAAAAGTGGACACAGTATTCCACATGAGGCCTCACCAATGCCGAATAGAGGGGAATGATCACACCCCTCAATAGTGGGAGGTTTGAGATACAATGCAAAGAAATGTAAAGTCACATTAATGGGGACTATAGGGATAGAAATCAAAACTGAAGATGAGAAACTGGAGAAGGTGGACAATTTTGCATATCTTGGAAGTACCATCAGCAAGATGGTACTAGTTCCAAGGAAATAAGAAGAATCGGGAAGGCAAATGTTACATTTGGGAGACTCAAAAACATCTGGCAACTCAAAAACATCTCCCTCAAGACAAAACTGAACATGTACAAAGCAATCGTTATTGCTATCACAACATATAGCAGTGAGACATGGCAATTTACCAAGAAAGATATGCAAAAGCTGAACGCATTTTATCACAAGTTTCTGAGAAGAATATTGGGAATAACATATAGAGCTAGGATGATGAATGAAGAAGTCAAAAAAATTACTGGACAAGGCATCCTCTCACAAATAATCTACATAAAAAGACACGAGTGGTTGGGACATGTGCTGAGAATGGAAAAAGAATGCTTACCAAATACTGCCCTTGAATGGAAGCCAGAAAACACAAGAGAAACAGTGACAAAGAGTCCTGTGGCACCTTAAAGACTAACAAAAGTATTGAAGCATAAGCTTCAGTGCATGCATCCGACGAAGTGGGTATTAGCCCATGAAAGCTTATGCTTCAATACTTTTGTTAGTCTTTAAGGTGCCACAGGACTCTTTGTCACATCTGCAAATCCAGACTAACATGGCTACCTCTCTGATTCAAGAAGAAAGAGGAAGACCGTGAATAACATGGAAACAAACAGTTCTGAATGACATGACATGGGAAGATTTGGAGAGAAGAGCAGTTCACAGTCAAGGATGGCAAATGTGTGTAGCCCAAGGTGCAGCAAAGCCTCGGATGGACTAAGATCTAAAGTAAGTAACTAGAACAGAGAGACAGACAATCACCAACAATGGAAATTGGTTCCACCATTCTGATTCCCATTACTGCCAGCTTCCCAAATGACATTCCCTGTCCTGCAAAGTAGACATCTGCAGCAGCAGTTCTGTTCAGTTACCTAGGGACATGAGGGCCAAAAAAGTACTTGGGAGGTCTGCTGAGAGAACAGAGGATGTGGGAATGTAGGAAGAGTAAAAATTCATCAGACTATATTTTTTCAGTGTGGCACACAATTTACTTACAAGCCTTTGAATTTCCACTTATGAGCTGCTCCTGTCCTTCTCATGTATCTGCTTCTTTGGTATCTGGCATTATCTCACCATTAAATCTGGCATTAGGTTTAGGCAGTAGGTGGATTAGCTCCAGTGTCAACACCCAGTGGCAGAAGGAAGGCAGAGAGCTGTTAAAATTTATAGTCCTTTCCAGAGCACAAGGCAAGATTGCAGAGCAGCTGAGCACACATTATGTTTCAATCATAAAATAGAGCCCATAAAAATAGCCTGAGGAAATAATAGATGAAATTATTTCAATTTGCAATGGGCAGTGGAATCAGAAGGTAGCTGGCAAGATAATTCCAGCATTCCAAGCCAAAGCAGTGATTTTCCACATGTAATATCTCCCAGGTAAATGATGCTGTTCTTTGTACATCTTGGCCCTATTACAGGCATGGACAAACGTTTTGGCCCCAGGGCCACATTGGGTTTGCAAAATTGTATGGTGGGCCGGGTAGGGAAAGCTGTGACTCCCCAAACAGCCTAACCCCCACCCCCATCCGACCCCCTTCCACTTCCTGCCTCCTGACTGCCCCCCTCAGAACCCTGATCCATCTAATTCCCCCTGTTCCTTGTCCCCTGACCCCCCTCCAGAGAACCCCTGCCCCTAACTACCCCTTGGGGCCCCACCCCCTATCTAAGCCCCCCTGCTTCTTGTCCCCTAATTGCTCTGACCCCTATCCACCACCACCTCCTGCCCCGTGACAGATCCCTGGAACTCCCACGCCTGTCTAACCACTCCTCCCCCTGTCCCCTGACCACCACCTCCCAAACCTCCTCCCCCTGACCGCCCCCTGGGATCCTCTGCCTCTTATCCAACTCCCCGGCCTGGCCCTCTTACCATGCCGCTCAGAACAGCGTGTCTGGCAACTGCACGGCCTACTGGAGCTGGACACGCTGCCCTCCAGGAGCACACAGTGCAGCTGGAGCCAGCCACGCCGCTGCAGCGTTGCCCGGGAAGAGCTGCAGGCCAGAGCGCCGCCTGCATGGTGTGCTGAGGCTGCAGGGGAGGGGTCGGGGGAAGCCCTCCCGGCTGGGAGCTCGGGGGCTGGTTAGGAGCAGCCCATGGGTTGGATGTGGCCTGCAGGCCATAGTTTACCCACCCCTGCCCTATTCACATGCTCTGTGCACTTTTTCTTATTTAGAATTGGAAGTCTAATTTTGCAGATCCTCTCATGGCCTTTTTATGTAAATGTGCATAAGCCATTTCTGTGTGAACAAGAATTTTGACATAATAAAATCACTAGGGTGAATCTCTAGTTACTGGCACAGAGCAGAACATTCTTCCATTTGATATTAGGGTTTAATTTAAAATCTGGATTACTTAAAAATGCATTTATTAAGTCTGACCTACTTTTCAATCTTCGATATTCCAATCTGGTTTTTCTGCACCGTGGGGAACTTGAAGATTTACTTGTTTCTGCCAGCTTGTAAAGTATTCACACTGCTTCTGAAAGCAGTCTGGAAACTAACTCAGTAGCAACACAGAGAGCATAGCTTCGTGGACTGAACACAGGGTTGAGAGCCAGGAACCCCTGAATCCTGATTTTAGCCTCAGCATGGCCTTGTAAAAGTCGTTCCTTCTCCTTTGAGACAGTTTTCCCATCTGTAAAACTGGGCTGATATTTGCTTACTTCGACAGGGGTGTTGTGAGGATTAATTAAATGTTTATATTATTTAATATCATTTCTACAAAAGCGAATGATCTTGAGGAGTGACAGTGTCCTCAACTTCCACTGAAGTTGTGGATGCTCAGTACCTCTCAGAATGAGGTCCTACGTAGACATGCCAAGTCTGTGAAAAAAAACCAGAGAAATTGGGATTCTTTTTGGCTTAATTGTCTTGTGAGATGCTTGTTGGCTAGTTTTTGGCTTATAGCTTGTTTGGCTTATTGCTTTTTTTTTTTTTTTTAATTGTCTCCCAGTGAGCAGTGGCAAGGGGGCCAAGCAGACGCAAAGGTGGGAGAGAGTCAGGGATGCACAGTGGGCCCACCACAGTTCCAGACTGCACACCGAGGGGGATCTAGTCACATACAGGGTTGGGATTCTTAGAGAGTGGCTTGTTTTGGCCTTGTTTTGAAATGGGATTAGCTTGATTTTTGGCTTATTATGAAAGTCGGGGTGCTTATTTACTGCATGTTTTAATAGTGGAGGGGAAAACATGCACTGAGTGCTGCTGTATTTGCCATGTCTAATAAAGTAGGTACAAAATTTAAAATAAGGTGATGTCTGTCTTAAATGTGAAATGAATGTATATATTTTGGAATATAACTTGAAATGCTCCATAAAACATGGAGTGCATGTGTGGTATACATGCTACTGTTTTGGTCATGTCAATATATTAAAAATGCGGTTGCTTTTCAAAACTGACAGCTATGTATTAACCGGGGAAAAAATACTTACCTAGAAAATACTAGATGTTGACAGTATGTATTGCCATATTTAGTTTCATGATTTGCAGCCAGTCTTCTTCAGTTCTTCTTCACAGTACCCACAAAACTAATCCACAAGGTCCTATGAGTCATTACAGTTTTTGTGACTGGGGTTCCATTCTTATCACTAATTGATTTTCAAAGTTAACCAATTTGCATTTTTTTTACATCCCTCAATTAATATCCACTAAGGGTTAAATCCTACCCATGTTTACATGAAAGTGGTGGTGCAAAATAATGTGGTTCCTCTGCACAAATGGTTAGGACAAGTTTTGGATCAGTAGGCACTGAGGGGCACAATACCACCTGATAATCATGGGCACACTGAGAGCTCATAGGCCTGCATCTGCTTTTACCTACACTGGTGTAAAATCAAGAAATATGTGTCCATGAGATTGCAGCCTAGTGGGGATAAGCCAATAGGGTTACAGCAGTGTTAAAACAGTGTCAGAAGAGCAGAATCAGGCCCACACAGCTGGTGCAGTGAATCTGGTGGGATTCCAGATGTCATTTATTTTACCTCTATATTGCAAGACCTTGATAGTCGTACTTGTGCCAGCAGTGAATTTGTCTCTTAGAAAAGAGCCATGATTTCTCAAGGTGAAGGTCTTTTGGTTTTTGATAACCTTGCGGCACGGTATTAAGAGAGGAAGTGACACGTGTGATGGATCTGCAAAGCAGGGGATTACAGTTTTTATCAGCCCTCTCCCTTCTCCTTCCTCCTGGCTATGCAGGGACCCATCAGCCCCCTTTCCAATGCATTCCCCTTCACCTGGCCAGTAAGTGGAAAAGTCCTGACCGTGGAAGTAGCCAACCTCTCTTTGGGAGTGGGAGTCATATGGCAAGGGGGAGCTGGAGAGAAGCCCCCAGAAAATGTAGACACAGCTGCATGTGGAACATGCTGTGACTGCCCGACAACACAGGTGGGTGTTCATCTGTGTGAGACACAGGGGGAAACAGCAGCAGCTAGGCAGGGTACCAGCACAGAGGTGTCCTAGTGAGATACCTCAAATGAACCTGTCTTGGAAACTCTCAAATGCTTATTGGCTTGATTAGAGAGTGGACAGAAGAGGGCACTCCAGGCACTAGGCCTGAAGGGCCATGACTCTTGACTGAACTGCCTCAGGGACAGAAACATTTACTGCTATTGCTCACTTTGAACTGTAACTTTTAAGATTCTGTACGAGGGCTGTCGATTAATCGCAGTTAACTCATGTGATTAACTCAAAAAAATTAATCATAATTTTAAAAATTTATTGTGATTAATCGCAGTTTTAATCACAGTGTTTAAACAGTAGACAGTTGACATTTATTAAATATTTTTGATGTTTTTCTACATTTTCAAATATGCTGATTTCAGTTACAACATAGAATACAAAGTGTACACTGCTTGCTTTATATTTTTTATTACAAATATTTGCACCATAAAAATGATTAAAGAAACAGTTTTTTTCAGTTCACCTCATACAAGTACTGTAGTGCAATCTCTTTATCATGAAAGTTAATTCTACATTTGTAAGTTCATATACAAAAAAACTGCATTTAAAATAAAACAATGTAAAACTTTAGAATCTTCAAGTCCATTCAGTCCTACTTTTCATTCAGCCAATTGATAAGACAAACAAGTTTGTTTACATTTACAGGAGATAATGCTGCCCACTTCTTAGTTACAGTGTCACCAGAAAGTGAGAACAGGGTTCACAGGGTGGGGGGTGGGGGAGGAAGCGGGAGGTGGAGGGGAGAGACTCAGACTGCCAGAGCCACATACGAGCAGCTCAATCTGTCCAGGTCATTCTGCATGGGGTGGAGGAAGGAGGGAAATCCCGGACATTTTTAGAGTTTTTAAATTCCCCCCGACACTATTTTTAACTCAAAACGCCCGACATGTCCAGGAGAATCCAGACGTACGGTAACCCTATTTAATACTTCATATTTCTAGCTTCACATACAGGAATGATACAGTTATACAAATAGGATGAACATGCTCAGTGGATTATAAGGTTTGTAATGCAATATCACAACAGCATACACCCATGTAAGTGTAAAAGGGAAGATCTGGAGGAACTGTGTCCCAGAAGACTTTCAGACAGAATTCTTTTCAAGCAGTCTTCCAGCTGTGATGCAACTATGTAACATGCCCAGGGCCAGGGCCGGCGTCAGCATTTTTGCCGCCCTAAGTGGCTAACGAGAACAGCAGCAGAAGTCCGCCGAAAATGTGCGAAGCTGCTGGGGCAGTGGGGAAAAAAAGATAAAGATTCCAGAAGTTGGATTCCCGCCGCCGAAATAAGAAGTGGCTGAGCGGGCATATCTGCCAAAATGCCGCCAAAAGTTTGCCTGGGAGCTGCTACCGAGGGTGGAAAAATGCCACCCTCAAAACAGGTAAATGCCGCCTTCAGAAACGGTGCCTGCCCAGGGCTCTACCTAAAAGCGCAGTCTCGACCTAAATAACCTACTAAACAAAATTATTTCCATAATAAAATTGTTCATGTTTTTTCTAGCAAGGCATTGGCACATGCATGAGAGTGCCCTTAATTTCCCTGTTGTGCTGCAATATGGTAAGGAATACCAAAAAAAAGTGGATGGCAGGCATGGAAAGGTACAAATCTGCAAGCTACTGTCAGAATGGAAACACAGCAGTAGTAAATGACTTTGAGAAAAACATTTAAAATATTTGTAAACATTTCAGGTCAGAGGCAACAGTAAATCAGCAGGAGCAGGTTCCATGTGCTCTGAATCTGTGTCTAATCAGTGGCTAACACTAAGCACTGGAAACCTCATTTACAACACAGCTGCAAGCCAGTTGGCAGGTACAAAAAAAAAAAGTCAAGCTTAGAAGACAATGTGGTTTATGCTTAAACCTTGACTTTAGCCTGCGATAGTATTGTTATATCATTTTACTCAGATACACCTTTCGGCATCCAGGGTTTGTTAGTGGTAACAATAAGTACTGGGTTTTATTTTCAGAACTAAGAATGCAAGCCATTTTGTGCCTCTATGGCAATCAGGAAAGAAATCCTTGGTAGCCAGAAAGCTTGCATTAAATATAGATGAGGTAATATTTATTTTATTGGACCAACAAGTTGTGTCTCTAATATCTGGGACCAACACAGCTACAATAATGCTGCATTAAATATGTAAATTACAGTCAATGAGATTTTGGACTCAGCCTTCCTGATATAAGATTGCATGGCCCTTCCCCCTACTTATTGCTGGCTGATAATGTGGAACTGTACAACTAAGAGCATTGAAATTACATCTTCCCCAATATTAATGGGCAATGCTAGGATACCAGTCATGCATTCAGCAAGATCCTCATCTGCTATGAATTGGCATAGATCCAGTGAAAGCAATGAAGCTACCCTGATTTGCACAAGCTGAGGGTCTGACCCACAAGGGAGCTGCACCCTCCTTTGTCAAAAGATAAACACACGCGCTCTACAAATCATATGTGAATCACAGCATGTATTGTCATTCCTTACAAGGCAGTCAATGTGCAGGACTAAACCGTGTTCTGAAACGCGTTACAAAAATTAAATATCAAAAGGGGCTAGAGATACGTAACCGTGCATTGAAAAAAAGCAATTATAAATGTAGGCCCTTGTCCTTGATGGCAATAGGATTGCTCATGAAAATAGGCATTAATAATTCATGTTAAAAAGCTTGCAGGATTGGACCTGACAATTTTATATTCATAAGTGTTGACAACTCTCCTGATTTCCTCACAAATAATAGGATTTCGGATGGTATCGAGCCAAACTTCACATGCCAAAAGAAGTTCCAGCCCTCTTTGGAATTTCAGCCCTGCCTAGGGGCAGGCTCCTTCTGATTGGTATCTTGGGGCATAGCACCCAGTGGATGCTGCTGCAGAAGGCAGATACAAGTCTTTCCCCTTCCTCCTTTCAGGAGCCGAGAGGAGGTTTGGGGGAGTGGGGGGAGAGAAGCAGCCAGCACCATTCTCAAAAGAGGGGAGGGGAAAATCCAAAGACGGACCAAAAACTATGCTATATATATTTTTAAAATCTCATAGTTTGGAGGCCAATCTCATGATTTTTAGAACTTTAGGGTTGGCAATACTGTCACTATGATCACATATTGTCTACTGACTGTTTGCATACTCAAATAGAGCATTATTTTAGTATTGTATACATCAGTTGTTCTGTTTTCTTGGCTTCCTGTTTGTTTCTGATTGCAGTTCAAGGTAATGTGTTTTCGTAGATTCCAAAGCCAGAAGGGACCATTGTGATCATCTAGTCTGACCCGCTGTATAACACAGGCCGTAGAACTTCCCTAAAATAATTCCTAGATTGTATCTTTTAGAAATACATCCAGTCTTGATTTAAAAGTTGTCAGTGATGGAGAAGCCATCATGACCCTTGGTAAACTGTTCCAGTGGTTAATTATTTTTACTGGCTAAAAGTTATGTCTTTTATTTCAAGTTGGAGTTTATTTAGCTTCAACTTCCCACCATTGGACAGTGTTAACCCTTTTCCTGCTACATTGAAAAGTGTATTATTAAATATTTGTTTCCCCTGTAGATTGTAATCAAATACTCCCCAACCGTCTTTGTTAAGATAAATAGACCAAGCTCCTTGAATCGATAGAACTATAAAACAGATTTTTCTATTGCTTTAATGATTCTTGTGACTCTTCTCTGAACCCTCTTCAATTTTTCAATATTCTTCTTAAATTGTGGGCACCAGAACCGGACACAGCATTACAGCAATGGTCGCACCAGTGCCAAATACAGAGGTAAAATAAGCTTTTATTTTTATTTGAGATTCCCCTGTTTATACATCCAATGATAACATTAGCACTTTTGGCTACAGCATCCCACTGGGAGCCCATGTTCCTCTGTTTGTGCAGTGTGACCCCCAAATCTTTTTTATAGTAACTGTTTTTCAGTATAGTGTCTGCCATTGTGTAGTTTGCTTATGTCCAGTTTACCATGTGATTCAGATTGCTCTGTATCAGTGACTTGGCCTCTTCATTATTTACCACTCCCCCAATTTTTGTGACAGCTGCAAACCTTATCAGTGATGATTTTATGCTTTCTTCATGGTCATTGACAAAAATGTTAAATAGCATAGGGCCAAGAACTGATCCCCATGAGACCCAAAAAGAAACACAGCCATTCATTGATGGTGCCCTGTGTACAATTATCTATCCATTAGCCAGTTTAATTTATTTAATGTGTGCTGTGTTAATTTTACATCATTCTAGTTTTTTTAATCAAAATGTCATGCAGTACCAAGTCAAAGCCTTTCGGAAGTGCAAGTATATTATGCCAACAGTATAACCTTTATCAATCAAGCTTGTAATATCATAAAAAAATTAAATTAGGTTGACAAGTTCCATTGTCCATAAACCTATGTTAACTGGCATTAATTATTACCTTTTCTTCATTCATTAGTAAGTGAGTCCTGTATCAGATCCATTATATTGCCTGAGATTGAGGTCATACTGACAGGCCTATAATTACCCAAGTCATCCCATTTACCTTTCTTACAAATTGGCACAATATTGACTTTTTTCCAGTCTTCTGGAAGTTCCCTAGTGTTCCAAAATGTATTGAAAATCAATATTAACAGTTCATTGATCTCCCCAGTCAGCTCTTTTAAAACTCTTGGATGCAAGTTATCTGATTTTTAAAATGTCTAACTTTATTAGCTGCCATTTAACATCCTCCTGCGATACCAGTGGAATGGAAAGAACACTATAATCATCATTAATCTACAAAGTCTCTTTAGTGTGGTTTTTGACTCTTTGAAACCTCCTTGCATACAATGAAGCATGCTAAATTGGAGAGATTAGCTGAGATGCTCCCATTGAGAGTCCCTAACGTTTGCCTAGAATCCAAAGATTTGCATCAACGTAATTACTTCAACAGTATTATTGGAGAGAAACAGACCCTGCTGTTGGTGATCAACGGCACAACATTGGTCGTAGACATAGATACTTTCTTGAGGTTATTATCATGGAAGGAATGGTGGTGGGGCATTGTAGTGGGACAACCAGCAAAAAGATGGATAGATGGTGTGCAGCAAGTCATTAGAAGGTAAGCTATTGAATTCTCCCTAATAATGGATCAAGAAAGCTTCCACAAATTCTGCTATGATGACATGAATAAATGGATTTTACTTCCTCTATTTAGTTACAGTGGTGCAGAGCCCTAATATAGACACACTGTACTAGAGCAAAATAGGGCTTGCGTGGGGCCATGGTACACTGAATAAATGCAAGTATCCTTTTACACTGGCACAGCAGATCTATACTGGAGATCTGCACCAGTGCAAAGAATCCAGGTATACATAGAGACCTAGATTTGAACTCTGTTGGACCGGAGATAGGGAGTTTTCAGTGGAAGTTTCATGACTTTGGAACTCTTTCCTGTAGCTGGCCTGCCAGAGTGTATTGTGCTTCAGGGTAGAGTAGAAGGGGCATTGATTCACTCATGAATTTACTTGGCTGTGGGTGTATATGATGGAAATCTTGTTTGGAGATGATGTTTTGAGTTATACCCTTTGTTGCTATTGATGTTATATTTGAGAGGCCTGTGGAAGCTGACTGTGTAAGACAGAAGGTCCAGGTCTGATCATTGATTTTCTTTTGTTTTAAAGCTGTCATATGCCCATGGGATTGGGCATTAAGTGCATTTTTTATAAATATGGCAAAATAAATTCACATTATATGTGCCACTTCATGGAACTTTGAGATACTTTCATCCATTGTCCACCTCTTTTAAGAAGGAAGCATCCCCCAGTGGCACATGAAAAAGCCAGTGACTTTTTTCACACTTTGATCACCATTGTAATTTTCTTAACTGTGGCCTATAAACAAGTGACAAGAGAATTATATTCTCTCACCAGAAATGCACCTTACATTTCCAGATCACTTAAATAGTGATAAGGAAAACCCCAAAGATTTTATTTCCTTAAAAAAAGATGAGCCTTTCATCGACTGACTTAGTGTTTAATTCTTACTTTACAAAACCAGAACCAGCTGTGATTCTAAGTGCCTCTTATACATGTATTTTCTCCATGGAATGACCTGAAGTGGTGACTCATTGTACAGAGAGAATAAAGACAGACAGAGATCCATATATGACCTCAAATAAGAATCAAAATATTACACAAAATATCAGAGATTAATTAATTTTTAACCTTGTGTTTCAATTTAAAGAACATTTTTTTCCTTTAAATTACAGATTAGGCCTGATCCTGGAAATAGGGAACAGAAATGGAGCATTGGAATTGCCACACTGAATCAGACCCATTTTCCATCTAGTCCAATATCCTGTCTTACAGTGGCCAACTCTAGAGACTTCAAAGGAGAAAAAAAATCTACAGTAGGAAGGTGTGGGATAAATTTGCCTCCTGTGAAGGTTTAAGCTTAATTCCTATATAATTAAAGCTTGTCTTAAATTCTAAATCATGAGGTTTTCTTTCCCTTCCAAATTTTGTGTTAGTATTAACTGTTATAATTCTGCCTATTATAACTCTGAATATTCTTGTTATCCATATTGCTCTTTAAATTCCTCTTTAAACCCTGCTAAATTCTATGCTTCAACACCATCCTGTGGCAATGATTTCCACCCTCTGATTGAATTCAGATCCCCAGGCTCAGTACTAATATGAGCTGAAGGAGAAGGGGCAGACAAAGAAGCATCTTTGGACTCAATTGTTTCTCTGTGTTCTTTTCCACTATGACACATTCTGTTGTTTTTATTAGGGGACAGCCATTTAATTCAGGTGCTACTTATGGTGAAGATGAACATTGTGATGGTTTCCTTCCAGGGTGCCACATGGAACTGGAGTACCACTGAACCTCCCCACCGTACCAGCCTGGGCTTCTTTTTACACCATACTGTTGTGACAATCTTCCAAGCCCTCCAGGCTTCACCCTGCTCCTTCACCACCATACATACATGTAGGGACACAACCAGCAGTACATGCAGGAAAGCTCTTTAACCAGCCTGTGAATGGTAAAGCTTCTGCTAGGGCATCTCCCAGTTCCTAAGGCATGCACCCCATCTGGAGTATAAACTGCAAATTATGCCGTCTTATGCTGCACAGGGAATTGTATAGCGTAAGCTCATAAACTTTGTCCCCTGCCTCAATGTGGAGAAGAATATGCAACAGCTTTCCCTCCTAAAGAATGATTCCCATACACTGGTATTAGGTAAAGCAAAAAAAAAGTATTAACTAAAAAGATAGATTTTAAGTGATTATAAGGGATAGCACATAGAGCAAAGCAAATTACCTAGCAAATAAACAAAAAAACACAAACTAAACTTAATATACTACATCGACTGGATATGAATAGCAGATCCTCATCTTAAGTGATGATACAACCAGGCTACAGGTTCTAAGGGGCACGCTGCACTTGCTTATGGCTTGGAATCTCCAGGTGTTCCATTCACAGGCTAAAAATCCCTTTAGCCTGGGCACATCACTTCACCTTGTTCAGTCTTTGTTCCTTAGGTGTTTTAGGAGTCTTCCTGGGTGGGAAGTCAGTGAAGAACCAAGGTGATGTCACGCCCCTGCCTTAGGTAGGAAAATCACGGGGAGAAGAGAGAGCCAGTATGCAGTGTCCCCTCGGCAGCAGCTGGGGCTCCACCATTAAGCAGACCCATCAAACCCTCACCCTGACAAGCCCTAACCCCCACACACCTGGACCCCTCCGAAAAGCCCCACACACTCAGACCTCCACCCCATTGATCCCCAACCAGCTGCATCTGGACCCCCACCCTATCAAGCCTCACTACCCTGGCCCTGAACCCCCTCATTAAGCCCACACACACAGACCCACCACTTAGCCCCATCTCCCCACACCCAGACCAGCCCTGTTGAGGCCTTCACCTTCACCTGAATCCCCTGCAGAGTCCCATTGCCCCTGCATCCAGAACCCTGCAACAAGTCCCTATGCATCCAGATCTTCCTCTGAGCCACCTGCATTCAGATTTCCCTACACAGAAACCTCTCACCCCACACTTGAATCCCTGCCACATTATGCCTCCCCATACTTGGATCCAGCTGGGCTGAGCCTGTCCACCCACACCTGGTGAACCTGGAGCAGAAGAGTAGCACTCCAGTGTGTTTCTGGGTCAAGCCCAGCCCTTGCATTGTGTCAGGGTTAAGTGCAGCTTCCTTGAGGAGTCCCTGTACCAGGGGAGCTGGGGGCTTCAGAGTGATCTCCCACCTCAATGCAGCCAGTGGTCTGTGCTCCCCATTGCCATGCTGGACCACATTTATTTATTGACAAAATTTGCAGAATTTTAAAATATTGTGCACATAATTTTAAATTTTTTGGTGCAGAATTCCCTCAGGAGTAAAGGTGAAGATCTGGTCCACTGTTTGCAGACTCTAATTTCATATGAAAATTTAGCATTTTAAAATGAAATCTGGGAAAAAAGTCTTACATGAAAGTAGAACTAGGGTAAAAACTGAAAGATGTTTTTCCAGTTCTCCCCTCCTCCATTTTTTGTTGAAATTTTATTTTTTTTAAACCATTTGATCAGCTACAGAGCTGTTGAAAAATAGCAAGGCATCTGCTGACTTCTTTTTTTCTTTCCATTTTTCATTGACATTTCAAACAAATTCAACGATCTCTACATAAAAATCTGAAGTGTAGTTCTGGGCAGTCTTCTGTGTGTGAGGTAAAAAAGGGAAATCTATACACAAACAAGCACTGAAATAAGAACTAGCTTTCAGGGGAGAAAAATGTACTTTATGATGATTTGTCAAATCTTTCAGGTTCCCATATTTTTATCTTAATGACAGCAGACTTACTCACATCTATGGATTAACCAGTTTTGAAATGCAGCTTGTCTGGTCACAATCTAACTTTCCATGTGTTTTGTGAGGTGACAATTATTGTAATTATTGCATACAAAAGCATCTTTTTTACCACAGCTGTGACAATACCAATGAAGTAGCTGTCAGCAACATTGCATTCTTTTCCCCATCTTTCCTAAGAAAGTAGAGCTAATCAGTTAATTCTGGTATGCAACTTCAAATCTGGACAAGTTTGATTATATTTTTTCCATATGCAAGAGACTAGGGAGATATTTCATTTCGAGTTTCACTGCTGAATATTATTGTTCTAGCATGAAGTAATTCAACATCTTCCCTATCCCCTTATCATAGTTGCAGCCTCGTGCTTATAATGTAAACAGAAAATAGGAGGTGTTTGCTACAATTATATATTGCAGAAATGTTCTCAGCTGTATTAAAAAGTAATGGAAACAATCATTATCCTGAATGCTGGAGCAAAGCTCAAATAAAAGCTAAAGCACAGCAGAATCTCTCTTTTTCTTAGGGTTACATACAGCACCATCACCATAGCAACTAAGTGCTTAGACTCTTCAGCACAAACCTGTGCTTAGGACCTTCCATCTTTATCTGAGTATTGTAGCCCATGAAAGCTTATCCCCAAATAAATTTGTTAGTCTCTAAGATGTCACAAGGACTCCTCATTGTTTCAATTTTGAATCAGTTTTCCAGAGCAAATATTCTACAATTTGAAACTCATTGTTCAAGAAAATTCTGTGATATTTGGTTTAAAATGGGTTGTTTAGGTGAATACTTCTGCCAGGATATCATTTACCAGAATATTTGGGGAAAGCAAACATAATAGAGTTGAATCTGTTTTTTAAAACAAATACATACATATATATATATATATATATATATATATATATATATATATATATATAAAATGTATTCTGGATTTGCCCTTTGTCAGTGGTTTGTTGGGGGAGTACCATGCTTGTTTAAATATTTTTACTTGAAATGCTCGAAAATCATGAGTTTAATCCCCCCAAAATCATGAAATAATTTTTTTATTATTTTGCCTTCACATTTTTCGGCTTTTTAGGGTTCCCAGAAGTCAGGTTTTCAAGATTTTCTATGAAGCCATGGGGACTAGAAATTTAACTTTTTTAAAAAAAGGAAGCTGATATTCTCATGGAATCACATCTCCAGTAGCTGGTGCTTTAAGTACAACACCAGTTATCATGAGTCTTACGATTAAATTTCAACAGTTGGCAACACCGATTTCTGGCTGCTTCCTCCCAGTGTTGGCTATAGGTGTGATAAATTTAGACTGTATATAACCCAGTGGTCTCACTTCAAACACGCTTGCTTTCCCTCTTCCATGGTGCATAGTGGAGGGCTGCTGAAGAGGCTTCTTCCACTACATTGATGGGGATAGATAGTTGCCCCTGCATGGGATCTCTGCCACTCAGCCTCACAGTCAGAGACTAATAAAACTCAATCTACCTGGATTTTCCAAAAGAAGATTAAAAGGTGACTTGTTCATGGCCTATATAACGATGTAGTCGCTCACAGTCTTGAACACTTCAGACCTAGTTGTTTTTGTCGGTAGTGAAGCAGAAAAAAAACCCTCTTCCTTCAAATCACCCTCATGTTCAAAGCGCACATACACCATCAGAATTGCCATATTAGCAATGTCTGTACATTCATCAAGCTGCAAAGAAAAGTACTTTGCTAATTTAATCTGTCCTATGAGCTGACCTTCCATGTTGTGAGCCAGATCATGAATTTGTCGAGCTATAGTGTCATTTGAAAGTGGCTCCTGAGCCACTTTCTTTGCCACCAGCTCACCCAGCATTTCCATGCAGACATCTTTAAAGACCGTATGACGCTCTTTATTCAATTTCTCGATGGTAACCATCACCGGTCCACAGACCACTATTTTGAGTAGCACTGCTCTAGGTCAAACAGAAGTTAGGACATACTGTAAGAATCACTTGGTAAAACATTATGACCTGTGTATGCAGGAGTTCACACTAGATCTGGGGTGGCCAGTCTGTGGCTCCAGAGCCACATGCAGCTCTTCAAAAGTCAATATGTGACTCCTTATATGGGCACCAACTCTGGGCGTGGAGCTACAGGTGCCAACTTTCCAGCGTGCTTGGGGTGCTCACTGCTCAATCCTTGGCTCTGTCCCTACGCTACCCCTTCCTGACTCATCCCCTGGCCTCACTCCTCTCCTCCTCCCTCCGAGCCTGCATGCCACGAAACCACTGAATGGTGGGACTGCTGGTGGGTGGGATGCGCTGGGAGTGGGAGGTGGGGGAGCTGATGTGGAGCTGCTGATGTATTACTGTGGCTCTTTAGCAATGTACATTGGTAAATTCTGGCTCCTTCTCAAGATCAGATTGGCGACCAATGCACTAGATGATCATGGTAGTTCCTTCTGGGATTATAAACTATTAATCTGTTTATTGATGGTGAGTTACTGATTAGTGGGTTATGACAATGAGGTCTGAAAAGATGGGTCTAGTAATAGACATAGTTTCCCATCATTACTCACTGAGCATGTCCCTCCTTGTAGGGACTATTTTAGCAAACTATTTTAGCACATTACCCTGGCCCCCCTGACCCAACTCTCAGGTCAGAGAGCAGAATCTCATGGACAACATTGTCTTATGTGGTTGTTCAGGTATTGTGGTGGCTCATTTGCCAAGAGATACGGGCTTCTGTTTTATACAGACAATAAAACATCTATTTATATGGCATGTTTTCACACATTACAACAAAAGATCACTTTGTTTATTTCTTTCCTACTAGTTTCACTGTGATAACATCTGTCAAACAACAGTACATGAATTGTTTTGTATAAATATTAATGAGAATACTACATTCGTCATGGAGAGGAGATCAAAGTAAATCTCATGTAAGCTTTTACATTTTTAATATTTTTTATTAATTAAGGATAATTACTTTTACTCACATCATTTCTTCACCTATTGCCTTGCTTATTGTGTGTGTGTGTACATGTGCGAGATTCCATGACTGGAGTAAATACAACTGGCTGGTGAAAATATTCTGGTGGGTGGGTAGGGCTGAGCCTGCCCTGCAGTCACCCCACAGTGGCAGCTCCTCACCTGTGAGGCTAGGCCTGGACCTGGCTCCCCACTCCAACTCATTAGGTCTCCCATTTGCAGATTCAGAGGTGCCCACAATAGTGTCACTTGACTTGTGTGCAGGTGAGGCCCTCCCCGCCACAATGTTCTGCCCCCTTCCTGAAGCTGCTGCACGTGGGGTTTCAGGATTTTTCCCTTTCCCTGGGGCTCTTCTCCCATCCCAACAATAATCTCAGGGTCATTCTCTTCCCCAGAGACTCCCCTTCCACCTCCCCACCATCACCTCAGGATCCCACCTTCCGCCAGGACTCACCTTCTCTCCAACCTCTCAGATTCTCTCCCCTCCCCCAGGACCTTGGCCCTGTCCCAGAAAACCTGATCCCAGTCCCAAACAGAGAGACTCTAATTTTCATGCCAGCCCCATCTCCTCCCCCTCTTGAGATTTCTCCTAGGACAGGTCTCTCCCACTCACCTCCTGGGATTTCCCAGACACCATAGCTCTTCTTCTCCCATGCTCCTCTCCAGATATGTCACCCAAGCTGATGGATCTTCCCCCAGCTGGCACTTTTTAAATTTCAACCATCCAAGGAAGCACTGCTGAGGTGCCAGGAGCCAGTGCCTCCTCCCGAGACTGAGGAACCTAACTTCACCTGCTGGGAATCCAGTGCACAGTGGGGACCCTCCCCACACAATGCCCCCTCCCCTGCCACATTCCTGGGCCTAGAGCTATTGGACACAGGGTTTTGCCTGCCAAGCTGGGCATGTGCACAGGTGCTAGGGTGGCTCAGAAAATAACAACACAGAGATAGATAGGCAGGGGACTTTGAACCCGTTCTAGCCCTGATCACCTGCCACCTATGCTTCTGCATTCAAAAGCAGACTATCTCTGAAGCTCTTTTGTATGTGGTTTATATTTTCACAGGTTTTGAGGCCAAAAGGGACCATTATGTCTGGGCTGATCTCCTGCATAATGCTAATGATAGTTTCACCAAAAACTTCCTGCAGCAAGTTCCTAACTTAGATTTTAGAGATTATTTTTTAGAAAGACATCTAGTCTTGATTTAAAGACTTAAGTAATTGAGACTCCACCACATCCCTGGGTAAGTTGTTCCAGTGGTTAATTATCTCCTGGTTAAAAGTCTGCACCTTATTTCTAGTCTGAATTTAGCTTAAGTTTCCAACCATTGGATGTTATGACTTTTTAGCTGCTAGATTAAAGAACTCTCTTCTATTAGAAATCTCTCCATACACATATTTATAGATCTTAGTCACCCCTTAATCTGCTCTTGGATAAACAACAGGATACAGAATTCCAGTAATGTCACACTAATAATAGATAAAGTGGTAATAACATCTCCCCACTTATACATCTAATGATCACATTTGTTATCTTAGTCACAATATCCCTTTAGGAACTCATTCTCAGTTCCTTAGCTAACATGATCACCAAGTCCTTTTCTGAGTCACTGCTTTTCAAAATGCAGTCTCACCATCAATAAGTGTGACTTAGATGTATAAGTTTTGCATTCAGCTGTATTAAAGCACATGTTGTTCAAGTGAGCCAATCTTGCCATGCAATTCAGATCACTCTGCAGTGATGCTGCTTCCATCATTGCTTACCACTCCACCCATTTCTTGGTATATACAAATTTTACCATCAATGATTTTATATTTTCTTCTAGATCTTTGATTAAGATATTGAATTACATTGGGCCAAGAACAGAGAATTAGAGATGCCCCTATGGGATGAGGATTTCTAGTTACTTTTTGAGATCTTTCAGTTAGGCAGTTTTGAATCCATTTAATATTATTATAATATATTCAGTATTTTCAGTTATACTCTGATTTGTTATAATTGTTTAAATCAGAACATCTTGCAATGCTAAGTCAAATGCTTTACCAAAATCTAGTGTATTATGCGACCAGTTACCTTTTGTCAATTAAATTTCTGATCTCACCAGAAAAGTAACATCCAGTTTGTTTCACTGGACCTATTTTGCATTAAGCCAAGTTCATTTGCATTAATTATGCTACTATCCTTTAGTTCTTTACTGGTTGTGTCCCAGTTCAGCCTTTGATGTATAATATATATATGGATACACCTGGCACTGCTTCATGTACATTCCCCACACCCACCCACCACCATGACAAGCAGGAGTGCACAAATATAAACTCGGGCTCTTAGCTTTTGACTCTACATACAGGATGGAAAATTAGAGGTAATGTTGGTTTACACTTTGGAAAAGTTTGAAAACCCCTGCTTTAACAGACAAGTGACTTTTGTTGATGTTCTCTGGCTGCCTTTCAAATCATTTGCCAATTAATTAAGTCAATGATATATGTAGGACTGATCTTAGATCACAGACCTGTGCTCCAACACCACATGGTATGTGGCAGCAGAAGTGCAGGAATGCACTGTAACATCTTGCAACTCTGTGGCAACTCTTGTGAAGCCTCAGTGGCTGTACTATAAAGATCTGTTCTTACCTACAGATAATCGCCTTGTGGCTAGAGAGTAAAATTTTCAGTCATTTAGGTTCTTCTGTAAATTTTACCCACATACTTTAACATGTTTTCTGTTGCGAATGAGCATTTTCACTAACACAGTGGCTACTGGCCTCTGACTAACATTTATTCACTACATATCAAGTAGAAGCTTGTGCTAATCGCATTAACTCTTCCCCATTTGGAGATTTACATGAGCAGCTGAACAATGCTCCTGGTTCAGAGACCTTGATATAAAACTCCCATTCTTTTAATTCTCTGCCTGTAATGTAGCATATGATAATGGATACAAAAAGCAGCAATGCATGTACATTCTTCTGAAAATCACTATTCACAATCATTTCATATTGCACACACTAACTCTGAA
Source organism: Dermatemys mawii (assembly GCA_007922305.1). NCBI lineage: Eukaryota > Metazoa > Chordata > Testudines > Dermatemydidae > Dermatemys > Dermatemys mawii. The sequence continues at coordinate 17,063,317 of ML677333.1, read as the reverse complement.
ATGTTTACTTACTGTAATGTCATGGTTATATTTTTGTCAGAATAGATAGAGTTGAACATCACACATCTTCTGTGCAGATCTTTTTTGTGTGTGTGAAACCACCAAACTTCAAACTTCACTTCACTAGCCCTGGCCTCTTTTCATTTTCCTGTTTTAAATAATACCATCACCTTTTAGAATGCATCTAATGCTATTTTTGTCTACTGGTATCTGCATATCTACTTCTCTGTATAGTCTAGAAAAATTACTGATTCTGATATGATCAGTTTTTAGAGTTTGTTAAAAAATTTACATCAAAATTTTTTGATGGAAAATGGCTCTTCAATAAAACAGATATTCTGACACTTTTTTCTATTTTCATGGAAAAACAAAAATAATTTTTATTAATATTATTAATTAGTTAGAAATTAATTCAAATTAAAGTGAACTGACAAACTACATCAATATTAGGAACCCATCCACAATCAGGCTATAACCTTTGTGCTGGTGGAAGAGGCTACAGAGGGGCTAAGGCAAATTTGCAGGTGGCTATAACTCCCCACAAGCACTGCCCCTGATGATGTCCACTATCTTAGCCTACACTGTTTGGCTTGAATCAGGGCCAAAAGAATAAGGCTCTGCTGCTTCTGCCAAAGATCCAGGCTCCACAGCAGGGGGATGTGGAACAGTCACAAACACGGACCTGTAATATATATGCTAAACCACTGGGATTCAATAGTACAGTGTTCAATGTACGCAACTGGGTGAATACACTGTGGGTGGGGGGATAATGTTTTCTGGATATAAATATAGGCATACACAGGTACCAGATTAATAGGATTTTATCCCATTTTAAGCAATAAACATCTCAAAGGTTATACACAAAGTACTTAACATTTGGTAAATCCTTTATTCAATTTTATTTCTTAATTCTCATTATTTTGCTTTCCTGTACTTATAGCATTTAGTTATTTTATTCTGCATTCTGTAATAAAATTTCAAAATCACATTTTGCTACAGCATCGAGTGCCAAGCACTTTTCTGCACAGTACAAGCTCTCTTTTTGTGAAAATCATGTCCTTCACCACCTGGCAGCCTGTTTCTAATTCATGCACATTTGGTTACAGCTGGCAGAATAAGCAGAGTTTTCCAAGGACACTGTGCAGACTTGCCCAGTGGAAATTATAACCTCTATAAATTGTTTAATGACCAAATGTTGTTTTCTCAGGCCTATTTCATCACACTGCAGCTCTGGTGGAAGTAGTGGACCCACTGAGATGCCAGGATGACATGTCTAACCAGAATCACACTGAAAGTAAGCAAACAGCTCTGATTTAGGATGGCTATTTCCATACATTTTTATTCCATTTCATGGTCAAAACTAAGGCCATATTATATTTGTTTTTGAAAAATCAAAGATTAATTGCTTTTAAATTCTCAAATAATTGATTATTTAAATTATTTTTAAAACTATTATTTGTAGTATAGTAACACCCAGAGTCATCCATCCCCTTTCAGGATGGATGGCCCATTATTCTAGGTGCTGAACAAACAATGCATGAAAGAACAACCTCTTCCCCAAAGAATTTACTATGGGAATTAAAAAATATGTACAATCTAAGTCAAAACACCATGATATTTTTCAGGTAGATGATCATTTAAATGAAATATACTGTTTTAGGAACAGATGATCATATCCTTGCTTAAATGGAACAATACTTTACTTCATAAGTATTTATATGCTCTTTCTATCAGTAGATCTTAAAGAACATTACAAAGAAGACCAGCTGCAAAAACTAAGGCATAGGAAGACAAAGTGACTTACTCAAGTGGCCAATAGCAGAACCAGAATAGAACACAGGTCTTTCACTAGACTACACTGCCTCCTCTTAGGCCCATTGGTTTCAGTCCTAGTGTTCAAGAAGTAAGTTACTATTAATATAAATAAGGCTAGCACAGTATGGCTCACAGTGAGAAACTAATAGCATCAGTAAACTTTGATGCCAATAATATTCTTTAACTTGCACTTTTCTATGTTATGCCAGTTCATATTTTAAATTGTTTGCCTAATGATCTAGTTATTATTTCATATGTTAGAAAATATATTTTGAAAGGAAAAACTCAAGAAATACAAGTGTATCACTTAGGGTAGGTCTACACTAAGTAGAAAAGTCAATCTAAGCTACACAACTTGAGTTGCATTAATAGCATAATTCAAGTTGTCATAGCTTCGATCTACTTATCGTGGGGTCCACACCGTGCTGGGTCAACAAGAGAAATACTCCCATTGACTCCTCTTACTCCTCTTGTTTTGGTGGAGTACCAGAATCGACAGGAGAGTGAAAGGCAGTTGATTTAGTAGGTCTTCACTAGACCCGCTGGTGGATCGATCACCACAGCATCAATCCCACTGTAGTGGAGACGAGCCCTCAGTAAAGTGATTGTAGCATATAAAGTCCTACAAATCAATAAAGTCAAATTTTCAAAGGTCTCTCCATTTGCAGCATTTTTCACATTGAACATGCAAGTCAGTGTCATACATGGTTTCTGTGCACCATTAATCACATATAAACACAATAGAATTTATACATACAAAACTGATTTGTATTAGATTTGGGAAAACAGATTTGCTTGATCCATGGGAATGCCAGTATGCAGAAAAATAAGGCACAAAAAGTGCCCACACAAATGATTGTGACCTCAAAGAGGACACATTTGAAAATGTGGTACACAGTGGTGTTTTTAGATTTTCATGAGCAAGAAAATGGAATAGAAAAAAAATGATTAAAGAGCAAAATCAGCTTCAGTGGACAGCTCTATTTCAGTTCCTCTTATGTGTGCTAGAAGAGGATAGTAATGATTTTTAAAATTTTTAATTAGTCAGAATGGAAATCTGCAGGGGAGATGCCTTTTCAGAATGGACCTATTTGATATTGTATATTCAGTTTAAAGTTTGAGGGTGAGCATAGAGAAATGCAACCTTTTCTCTTTGTAATGCATTTTTCTGATGTTTTCCTCACACTGAGAGTAACCTAAAAATACATTAAACCACCGTGCCTGCCTGTATGCTTCAATATAACAAATACACATCCTCAAATTAGCAAGCTGTAACCACTCCAGGTAATATTTCAAATGCAAAGGTGAATACCTTTTCACTCAGGTATGTCACTCTTCTACCACTAAGTTTGAAAAGGCAAGTTGCATGAATCTGTTGCATTAGTACAATACCGTTCCAGAGGTGCAAATGAATAAACAAATGAAGCAATTTTCCTGCATGCTGTACCTTTTTCATGGCCTTTTAAAAATGGCCCACTGTTTTGCTGTTACATTTTAGACACAATAAGCTTGATTCTCCTTTCACTCACATGGATGCAAATCAAAAGTAATTCCATTGAAGTCAATAAGGTTATACTGGTGTGAAGCTAGTAAATGTGAGAAGAGAATGAAGTTCATTATGTCTACTTCTATTTTATACTGGTTTTACACCATTATAACTCCACTGGAATTACTGCTAATTTACATTTTTGTGAGTGGAGAAGCAGGCCCTTTGTTTTTATTTCCAGAAGCTAAAACACTTTGGACCATGAGCATTGCTCTAACATATGCCACACATATCTCATCTTCACATATAATTTACACAAGGAAATTGCAATCAAAGTTACTTGAATTCACTGAATCTAATTCTGCCCTTCCTCTGATTATTAGCATGGGTGTTAGGAAGAAGATAACTTAGGCCACCATTTTACTAACCACAAAACTCTCTCATGGATCATTATGCAGAAAGCTCAAAGGTGGTAAAGGCTACAAAAAAAATTAAATGGCTAAAAAAACCAAAAAAGTGTCTTAAAGTAAGATTTATGGTTTTTTTGTTCCTGCAACATAAACCAGCTTTGCCTGAGTCAGGACGGCAGAATGAGGCCATGTTTTGGTAGGGCTGAAAGGTCAAATTCTGCCACTGGATGTGGGTGTGAGGATCTCTTTTGCTTCACTGAAAGTGGCACATGTTCATTCAAGCATAAAATTTGTCTTCACAGCAACTCTGACTAGAATCCATTTGAACCTGTCAGCATTCTTAGAAAATTGCTCACTCTTCCTTTTGCAGCTCAGGCATGTTTATAATGTGCAAAATAAGGATTATTTTACATTACAAACATGGGTCCAGGATCTCAGTTGTAGTAGTCAATGCTTGATTCAGTTGCCATGGGAGTTAAAGGTGCTATGGTGATTTACGGATCTGGCCCATGTATTTGTGTCTTTACTGAAGTAACTTTTACTGCATGTCCCACGTGCAATAATCAGTGTTAATACCATGCTGAGCTAACTAGTGTTTAAGCTTGTACACATATTTGGGGGAAAAAAATCTTTCATATGAAGGATGAGGTTCAGACAACATGGGTTTAACTTCTGGTTCTGACACAAATGTCCTGTGTTTCCTTGGATAAATACCTTAATTGCTCTGGCCCAGATCCTCAAAGGTATTTAAGCACCTAAATACTAGGCTGTAGGGTATGGTGGATCTTCCAATCTTTCCAGTTGAAGATATTCTACTTTATATAAATATTCATTAGAACAAAGACTCTGATTTCCCAGGTGAGTTCCTTAACAACTAGGCTATAGATTTATTTTCACTCTTTCACGATGAATATGTGATTAGTAATACAAAGTGGAATAGCTACAACACAAGAAATTGAGGTCAATGTATCCTAGCATACCCTATAGCCTGGTGGTTAGGTCATTCAGCTAGGAGGTAGAAAACCTGCATTCTAGTTCCTGTTCTACACCAGGTAGAACAGAGAGTCAAACCCAGGTCTCCTACATCCCAGGTAAGTGCTCTGACCATTGAGTACAAGGGGAAGGCTGGGGAGGGTACCTTTTTGACCCAGTGTTTAGCTGAAAACTGGACACCTGGCAACCCTTGGAGCACTATTACCACCTCTCTTTGAGGGACCTGGGACTTAAGCCCTGCCCCTCTCCTTGGTATTTCCTACAATCTTGTGAGTGTAGGCAGCTCCCTGCTCAGCTTTATGGTTTCTGAGAATCCCTTTCTCTCTCCTGTGGGAGATTGGGCACTTAACCCAGGGCTGTGAATTCCATTAGGTGCGTAAAAGTTAGATAGTGCAACACCAAGCATTGCAACACACCTAAGTTCCTTAGTGGGACTAGCCCAAAGATCCTGTGCATTTTATCTTAAGTCCATACTAAAAATCAGATCTGGAGTATGTACTTCTATGTGAAGGAACCATCTGATTGACCATGCCAACTAAGGTGGATATGTGGTTTTGCATCTATGTGTCAAAATCATCTACATAGATGCTGAAGTCTTCCCAGATAGTGAGTTTAGGCGTCTATTTGGTGGTTGGTAGGTCAGCAGTATCTAAATTCACAATTTATATGGACATAATCATATTTGCCACACACACACACACACACCCCATCATTGAAGATCACTGAGTTCCAGGGTGGGGGGCAGGGAACTTCTCCCTACCTACAGCTCAGGTGAAATGTTAAGATTACAGAATGGTGGCCATATAACAAAAGGTTATTCCAGTCCAAACACTGTCACATTTGATAGAGTAGTCTGGTTTAAAAGAATGGACATTTTAATTATTGGGCTTTATGAAAAAATGACAAATTTTAATATATATCTGGCATAGAGCCAGTTGTAGTTGTGAGTGTTACACAATGGAAGAAGAGGATAGTTGCAGTTCAGAGATCATAAAACGTGGTTGTATTGGTGACTCCTGCACACCTCACAGAAAGAATTAGGAGGACTTCAAAAGGAGTGTTTGCAATAGATGTTCTTCATACACATCCTGGCAGAGCTTATTTAAGTTCCATACACAGAAGAAAGGTGACAGTCTAGGAAACATTATTCTGTGTGGTCAAGTATCTGTAACATGGTAAAATGGATTTTGGGGAAATCATTAAGACAAGAAAGTGAGTTACAATAATTAAATGAGCAGAAAAGGCAGTGCAAAACTGAAAACTGAAGAGCACTTGTCCATATTGCCTATAGTCCAGAAGTTGATGATAACATTTCCAAATTACTTAACATTGCCAGGAAATACTGAAAAACACTTCAAATTATTGTGGAAACATACTTGTCTTATTAATGTTTGTAAAGCACTTAAATATGCTTAGAGTAAATGTACTGTTATGCAGGGAACTATTATTATCCTTTCCTCTTCCTATCAGATAAACTTATAACTAGTTATTGTACTTTATCTGGATGAAGCAATGACCACATAACCACAATAAATAACCATGAGGCATAATCATCAAAAAAATAAACATAAAACCATTTGGTGAAATTGCGTATTTTGGTATATTTAGTGGTGATTACATTGTAGTAAGAAATATACCTAGGTTTTATGCCCATGGTCTAAATTCTTGAACCAATAGAAATGGTGAGAGAAGGCACTGGGAGTCAAAAATTTTGTATCAAGATCCCAGTTGGTGCAAGATTTGTGCAGTGCTGCCTCACTGCCTCAGCAGTAGGTGGCATGAATCAGGAAGCAGGCAATGGTTAGGGTGGCTGGGGAATGAGTTACTTCAGTTCATCCCCATGCAGCTTCTGCCATGGAGAATTCTGGGTGGTGACAAAAGGTGACTTCATCTGGAAGAAACCGTGAAGTAGAACATCTAGATCCTGTCCTTTGCTGGGTGAATCCAAATTTCTATCAAGCACAGTAATTAGACAGGAGGTGACAATTTCAGAAAAATTAGGAATTTGGCCCAAGTTTTTTGCAAAACTTGTTAGTTTTTTCCTTTTTTGTGTGTTCTTATTGGTGAAAACACATTATCACCCCACCAAGATCCCATTACATGCCTCATTTTTGCCTGAAGATTATTTTTAACGGGTAATAAAACACAAAAATTGTCTTTCATGTGAAGATAAATAAATTATATGTACACAATGTGACACATGTAGGGAAGTGGGGTTTTTTTCAAATTGGATTAATCTAAGAAGTCCCAAATAAAGACTTGACTGCATTGCTAAGACATAACTATTCAACATCTTTTTGTTTTCTTATAAGCCCAATGACAAGGGTATTTTGCAAATGTATTTGCCCTCAGGTACTTTCATTTTTTAAAGTATAAATATATTGTAGCACACAAAACATAGATCTCTGCCATTCAGTATACAGGGTCTTGTCAAGATACTGTAATAGAAGTAAATAGCCCACAGTATGAATTCCTGCAATTTGCAAGAATTTGACACTTTTAAGCTTTTGATTATGCACATGTTCCCCTGTATCCTTTGTTAAACATTTAAAACTAACCTCCTTTTGCCCTTTCTTATGAGGTGTGTTGTAATTGGCTGAAATAAAATTATAATTTTAAAAACATACACAATTATAAAATATCACTCAGCCTGTGATATATGCTGTCTATTGGCATTTTTAGATAATTACACTGCTCTACAGCCAAAATGCTTCTGAAATAAATGTAGTCAACCTTTACTAATTCTGGGTCACTGAGAACGAAAATGATGCTTAAAATTGTTGATTGTCTCTAGTTTTCAAGATATGCTATTGGGTCAGTATATACGACCCTTGACATGGGAATGGCGGAGGATAAGTGAGTTATAAAGGGAAGGGATCTCAATTTAAACCAGAAATGACTAAAATACATCTTTCACTGGATCTATGAATAAATCTATGACTGGGTTTGGACAGTACTTGCTTTTTAGGCAAAACAATGAATGACACAATCTGAAGCTGGTATTGCATCATAGAAGTCATGGATGATGCAATCATAACGAAGCTTACATCACTCTGCTGAACAAATTGCCCTATATCAGCTCTAGAAAGCATAAAGTGTCGTGCTCTCTTATTTGTCAGTGTTTGATTTTGCAAAGGGACATATTTCTGTTTAGCCAAAGTGAGCAGAGATGCCTCGTACTTGTATGAACAGTGCAGATAACTTCTGCTATGTTTGTGGTGAAGTGACTTTTGCATCACAAAAGCGCAGTATAACCACTATGGTTAAGAAAGCCTATCACCTTTATTTTGGCTGCAAAATTGGAGATCAAGACAAGAGGTGGGCCCCACACATATGCTGCAACACTTGTGCAACAAATCTTCGCCAGTGGTTGAACAGGAAAAGGAAATCTATGCCTTCTGCAGTGCCAATGATTTGGAGAGAGCCCACAGATCAGGCCAGCAATTGTTACTTCTGCATGGTGCCTCCAGTTGGGAAAGGTGTGTCAAAGAAGAAAAAGTGGACTGTGCATTATCCACACATTCCATCAGCTATACACCCAATACCCCACGGAGAAGGACTGCCAGTTCCTGATGCACCAGAATCATTCTCACTTGAGTCAGATGAGGAAGAGGAAGAGGATGAAACTTCTGGTCCTGAACCATCAATGTCACAGGACCCACATTTTCTCCCATCCTCCTCCTCTGAACCACACCTCATAACACAAGCTGAACTGAATGACCTTGTCAGGGATTTGGAACTACCCAAGAGTAAGGCAGAGCTGTTGGGCTCCAGACTACAGCAGTGGAATCTCCTGGCAGGTGATGTTAGGGTTTCCATGTTCTGTGACCATCAAAAGGATCTTGTCCCATTCTTCTTCATGGAAGGTGATCTTGTAGCCTGCAATAAAATCGATGGTGTGATGGCAGCCCTCAATGTCGTTCACAATCCAGATGAGTGGAGACTCTTCACTGATTCATCAAAGACGAGTCTTAAAGCTGTTTTGCTGCATAATGGCAATGTTTTGCCATCAATTCCAGTTGGTCATGCAGTTCATATGAAAGAAACCTATGACAATATGAAACAACTTTTGAGGTGCATAAACTATGACCAACATCAGTGGCAGCTTTGTGGCGATTTGAAGGTTGTTGCTCTCTTGCGTGGTCTGCAGACTGGATATACAAAGTACTGCTGTTTTCTCTGGAAATGGGATAGTCGTGCAAGAGATTCCCATTACATCAAGAAAGATTGGCCACTCTGACAGTCATTGTAGCCTGGGAGGAAAAGTGTTCAGCATCCACCGCTTGTTGAATCAAGGAAGATTTTGTTACCACCCTTACACATCAAGCTGGGTCTGATGAAGAACTTTGTCAAGGCCATTGACAAAACACAAGCAGCTTTCAAGTACCTCCGTGGAAAATTTCCAAGGTTAAGTGAAGCTAAGATAAAGGAAGGTGTCTTTGTTGGTCCTTAGATTCATGAACTTCTTCGAGATGATGCATTTGACCATGCACTGCGTGGCAATGAAAAGACGGCATGGAAAGCCTTCCAGTCAGTGGCAATACATTTTCTCAGAAACAACAAGGCAGACAACTACAGGTTGTTGGTGGAAAACCTCCTCAAGGCATACAAAAGCCTTGGTTGCAACATGTCACTAAAGATACATTTTTTGCCCTCTCATCTAGATTTTTTTCCACCGAACTGCGGAGCAGTGAGCGACGAGCACGGCGAGCGATTTCACCAGACATTGCAACAATGGAGAAACGCTATCAGGGCAAATGGAGCCCATCAATGCTTGCAGACTGTTGCTGGACAGTGACAAGAGATGCTCCATTTAATGAATACAAGTGACAAGCCAAGAAGCGCCGAGTAGACACTGAATAGGACTAAACTATGTACATAATAGTTTTTTGCCTTTTCTTTCATAATACATTTTATTTATATAACCCTTTTGCTGATTTTTAAAGTGTTACATAAACAGGACGGGTGAAATATTATCATGTAAAGCAACCATAAACACATGAAAAGACCTAGGTTTACAATTTATGATTAAAACTCTACTATCTACACAATATACATAGACATAAAATGTAAAAACTTAAATATCTTAGAAACAATAGCCAATCAGTTGTTTTAATTGTCATATTTGAATTCAGCACATCAAAATACATAATAAATATTACATTTTATCTCTAAAGCAGACAACTTCTAAAAAATTGTAAACCAGTGTTATTTTTATTTGTGTGGCTTTTCTATATCACTAGCAATGTCTTCTGTTTTTCCTGTTACTTACAGAGTATTCTTTAATTCCTCTCAAATGAGGTCAGTTTATGGGATTGCTTTAATTCTCTTAGATGTCTTTCCAAAATTCATCAACTTATAGCAGTGACCTCACTCCACATGAGTGGACACTTGGAATGTGCAAATGTGCAGTAAGCTTCCTGGCAGCTAGTACCAACCATTCTGAGATGCCTTCAGCAAATACCCTATTAATTGCTGAGTGTAAGGAAAGAAAATGATGCTGATGCCCAACTGCTTCTCTGAAGTCCTTGATTATTCTCAGCATCTGTTTTGCTTCCAAGGCCATTAAGTTATGCCTGCCATTAGTGCAGTTACTCGTTTTGGTTTCCAGGTATAAAAATAGGAAATATTTTAAATCAAAGTACATATTCAAACTGTAATTTAAATAAACTGGAGAATGATTCTAAGTGTGAGGTCCGGGGACTGTTACATTTTTAAGCAATACAGAGACCACAATTTTGTGTCAATACCTCCCTGCTGAACACTTCAAAGGAATTCTTTCCAGCCAGAAAATTTATTCTAGAAGGGAGGAAGTTTCTCCCTTAGGTTCAAAGGGTCATTGTGAGAGAATTCATATAATTTGTAGGACGGGTAACTTGAGTCAGAAATCTGCAAAACACTGTGAATATCAGCCATTAGTGAGGTGATTATTTCTGGGTGCCAGTCAGAAAATATTCAGCATGTGGATATTTGGGAGTATGCATACCAAAAGAGGGGTAGGATGAGGGGGAGATTTCCAAGTGTGATTAAAAATATATCAGCCAATGAACGTCTGGATTTAAACTCCTGAGGCCAGATCCTAGGCTGCTTCTAAGGTCCTCAGGCACTACTAGATGCAGAGGCACCTTAAATCCTCTGGCAAGGGATAGGTGAGGATTTCCTGAGCATGAGGGAAGCCAGCCCATCTGACTTGTGCCAACACTTCTATTTCCCACAACCAATTCAGGGAGCATGTTGAGGCTATCAGGATGGGGGAAGAGTCAGGACATGATAAGAGCTAGAAGACATGGGGCTGGAGCACAAGGCATTCCACTAATCCACAGTGTGCAGAAGGGTCTATAAGGCGCTGTTTTAACTAGCAAAAACTAGTGCAGCCCACTATAGTGTTCTGGGGCTGAAGTGGCCCCCAGCCAACTCAAGATCAGGGAGGAACAAAAATATTAGAGCTGCCGTTGCTTCCCTCATCCTCAGCTATACCAAGCATGGGTTTGGCACACCTACCGGTTGTGCTCCCTGCTCCCTTAGTCTGTACTATATAGGTAAAAAGGGGATGAATTGGCAATTCCTTACTTTTTAAGTTTTTATTTTACAGCTAAAATGGTAATCTTTTGACATAGCAGCTTGTACGTAATATACTCATGAATTGTGCTACTGACTGCCTTTGAAGGGAAACTAGACAACATTTTAGGGCAGGAAGTGAAACATAATACAGCATCTGTGAGTAATGCTTTCTGTTATAACTGGTTGGCTAGGAGAGACTGTCCAGTCCTGGCAAATGATGATCTGGCCCTGCAGCTGTTTCTGTTCAGTTCCTGATGGCCTAACAAGCACAGCTGAACTGCCCAACAGATAGCCTCACCTGACTGGCTGAGGAAGCCAGCAGGCCTGTTCTTAAGCCCAGCAGCAGCAACTAGCTCAGTGCATATGCCTGTGGATTCTCTATTTCTCTGTATTTGCCTTGCCTTTGCCCTTGTCCAGCCTATGTTCTGCCCTGCACCCTGACTTCCCTGACTCCAGGTAATCTGCTTCTGATTTTCAATTCTAATTCCTGGTTCTTGTTCTGCCTGGACTCTGGCATTTGGGCTCTGATGCTGACTCCGCTCTGCTCACTAGACCAAACTGTCCTGATCTCCTGACAAATATCACATCCAAGTGAAACTGCAGGGGTAATTTAGGAGACTAGCATGTGGTTAGCAAAATTAGCATTTTCCCAGGTTATCTGGGTTAACACCAACACCTGTATAATCATTCTCTTTTGTAGTACTCTGATCCAGAGAACTTAAAGCACTTTACAAAGGAAGACAGCACTTTTATCCCCATTTTACAGATGAGGGAAAGAGGTGATCTCTGTCAAGTCAATCAAGCCAATGGCAGAGTGAGGAATGGTTTGAATCCTTCCTGGAAGGTTGCACCTGGTCTGTAGTGGTGGGAAACTGCACCTCTACAACAAGACTCCCTCATGTGTACAGTCCCACAAAGATCAATTCTCTCTCCAGTCCTCCTCATTCAATTACATGAAGTCACTAGGTGAACTGGGTGCGCAACAGAGACTCCGGTGCCAGCAATATGTGACTGGCCAACAGCTCTACCTGTCCTTCACCATGTACAACTATACCACCAAGATAGCCCAGTGCTTAGATGAGAACAGATTGCGGATGAAGAACAACTGATTCTAGCTGAACCTGAGTGGGATGGACGTGATGCTGGTGAGCAGACAAAACCATTTCTGAAGAGTTTGCAGCCCTGATGATTGAAGGCACACACCCATAATTGCTTAATTCAGTCTATAGTTTAGGAGTGCTCCTGGATTCTTTACCAAATGCTAAGGTCTCACAGAACAGCATCTGTGAGTAATGCTTTCTGTTATAACTGGTTGGCTAGGAGAGATTGTCCAGTCCTGGCAGATGATGGTCTGGCCTCAGTTATTCACATGTGAGGGTACAGCTATAGTTCACCTAAGAGGTGTAATTCCCAGCTCAGGCAGAGGTACATATGCTGATTCTGCTAAAGTTATCATGCCAAAAATACCGGTGTGGCTGTGGTGGAGCAGGCAGCAAATCAGACCAGAAGGAAGCAGGCTAGGATCTCAGATAATACTGTACTCATGTGGTTAGCCTGAACTGCCATGTATGCCTGTGTGGCCCCATGGCTAATTTTAGCAAGCTAGTTTGAGCAGAACTAGAGTGTGTACATCTATCTAAGATGAGAATTATCCTTCCTGACTGCAGTGTAGACATACCTTTGGTCATTTCTCAGCTAGACTACAGCAATGTGATATACATGGGCATGAAGACTTCAGTACTTAGGAAACTCCAACTAGTAAAACAAATGCTAAAGTGCATATCTTCAGTAACACAAGCAAACATGTCAGACTTGCCTTCCCATCTCTACTCTGGTTTTCCATAGACTATTGAATTTTGGTAGTTCTCTTCAAAGCTTTCTTGGAGATGGCTCCAAGACTGTGGAATCAACTCCCCTGGGAACAAACCACCATCACCTATGTCACCACCTTCTGCTCTAAGTGCATGTTTCTTTGATCTTGCCTTATCTAGTAGAAACAAGATGTAAGCAAGCTCTGAATGAGCTCTTCCCTAGCATCTAGTTGATGAACTGGGGGGAAAAAAAGAGTTCAGGAGCAGATCTTATTTGCATAAACACTCCTACTCTGCCTTCGTGTTCAGCAGAGGGAACTCTTCTGCCAAAATGATCGATTTTGGCTGGTGTTGGGTTACAAATCACTCTAGTATTTAAATGCAGGGTAATGGAATGTTATCCTAATTTTATGAGTGAAGGGCAGAAGAACTATACCTAGCCTTCTCTGATTGAGGGGAGCCACCCTCAGCTGAACCTTGCTTGCTAAGGAAGGGATAGATATGTCAAATCATAATGAAAGAGAGTGAGGGCTGGGGGGCAGGTGTTTGTACCTGTGGTGTGGGCTCTGTATTAAGAGTTCTATGTATTATTTGACTCTGCTCTGCTTTGTTTTACTGTTTAAAGATAGAGGTGATTAGACTTAATCATAGAGCTTTATTTTGTGAAGTGATTGCTAGAGCTGCAGTCACCGATAACTCCAGGTTTAGCTGCTGAGCTTTAGACCTGGTGTGGGAGAGAGAGACTGCCCAGCCTGCAGTGAGGTTTCCCCATACCTTCTGCAGTTGTTAAGAGCTGGTTTGAGAGGTGGAACTTCAAAATGTGGCATCAGTTTGATCAAACATATGCATGCACAATCCCAGGGTGGGAGGTGAGCTTGTGTGAATGCATCTCTGAACTTATGGGCCTGTGCTGACCAAGAACAGCAACTGTGCATGGGGTGCAGTGGAGGGAGAGGGCAATGGCCCTCTTTAAAAGGTTAAAAGAACATTTGTTAGATTTTCACATCTCAAGGTGAGAAACTGAGGCAAAGGACACTGCCTCAGGGTGGGTGTTTGCTCATGGTCACATGTTTTCAAATCATGGTTGTGGGGTTTTCCCAAATTAATGGATCTTTAGCCAGTTCTGTGTTATATTATGAAGAACCATTAGATATTGAACCTGGATCTGGATGCTGCTGACTCCACCTGACAGAAGGGTTACATATAATATACAAGTTCTACTTCTCTTTCTCTAAACAAAATTCCAACACAAAATGAGAACCCATGTCTCATATAGAATAGTATTCTATTTCTCTTCAAATAGAAGAGAACCCAGGTCTCCTTAGTGACTGGCAAGTGTTGTATCCACTGGGTCACATGCCTTATCACTGCCTTATGAGCAGTGCCATGGGACATTTAGTGACTATGAGCAGTCAGGAGAATCATAGATTTAAATCTCATCCAACAAGACAGTCCCTTTAGAAGTACAGTGCCCTCTAAAACTATGTTGGACCTTTGGCCTAGTACTGATTTGGGTATATAGAATCACCCACAGCCTTTTCCCTAATAGCCTGTGAATCACTAAACAGACTCAGCAGTATTAAAGGAACTTTCCTCCTTAGTACTTCTGTTTTATTGAATTCAACACTCATCTGAAAGTTTAGATAAGAAATGCTTATTTCCACATTTATTGCAGTACTTGGAGTTTGAAAATAAAGATTTTAATTAAAATTGCCATTTCTTGCCTATGTTTAGACCACTGCAGCATGAATGTTAAAAAGTTGTATTTAAGAAGTTAAATATTAGCATTCTTCTGATTGTTAAACCAATAATTTAGCAGAAAAAAAACAACACTTACAGTCTTTTATGTCAGGCTCCCATACTCTGGGTATCACAAATTATTTTTAGAAAGATATCCGCTCAGAAATGTTAGTTTTAATTGTTGCTTTTAATTGATCATGTAGTGTAGTTGTGGCTGTTTCAGTCCCAGGATATTAGAGAGACTAGGTGGGGGAAGCTGATCCAGTAAAAGATATTACTTCACCCACCTTGTCTCTTTCATTGAACGTGCAAGACTCTCCCCCCATCCCCTGAACATGAACACACACACACTTCTCATTATATATATTTATTTTGAGCTAAATTGGTGCCACTTTCCTACGTCCTTTCTCTGTACCACCAATGCGACTTAGAGTAGCTTCTTCATCTTCCATGGTGAAGGCCATGAGTTGAGGCACAAGCTGCATATCACTTAATAATATTTGGGCTGTGGTGTTACCAGAAGATGTGAAACTAATTATCTTATTGTATCTATTCACCAAGGATGCCACATATGCTACTGGAGGATTTGAACTCAATTCTGTCAAGTCAATGATATTACTTAAAACCAGTGATTTTACATTTAAACTCTATATTCTGGTATTAAAGGTTATGGTCTACCCTGTGGACTTTCCAGAGAGAAGCCAATGATCAAGGTCAATTAACTTTCCCCTTGAAGGACATGGATACAGCCCTCCAATCAAGAATAGGCAGCAAGTAGTAAATTCTCCGAAACCAAAAATAACATTTATTTAGCAGTGAAAGATTACAATAAAAGAGGAGATAGAGGTAATAAATAAAATAAACAGTAAAGGTTACAGATAGAATACAAAGGAAGCAGCATGATAAATAAACACATAACACAGCAATAACAGTTACAATTAACTATCACATAACAGTATAACAATAATATAACGTTATACTTCATAACAATGTATTAAGTCCAATACATAGAACAATATATTAATTAACAGTTAATACTAAATACTTAACATGAAACATCCAAGAAATGCTGATCAGGCAGTTATCAGATGGATAGGGAGATCTCACTCAAACCACAGGCATCCAGCTTTATTTACATTTGAACCCCATATGCCTCAGGATGTTAAATAGAAAAGAATGAAAACAGAGAAGCTTTTATAAAAATCTTTCTGACCCATCACCCGAACAGTCTTTCTGCTTTGTCAAGTCTTATTGACAGCGTTGTCTGGTGGCGGTCTATGCGCTGCTGTCTTCCAGGTTGCTCACAGCTGTCCACTGTTCCCTCTAAGCTGTGCGCGTGTGTGCACGCATACAAATCCTAAACCCCGCACACATGGCAAAACACCGCATGCACAAAAATTTGCACAGAAGCACAAACGTTTGCACAGAAATTTTTTACGCTTGTCAAAAATTTGAACAGAAGAATCTTTTTGCACACAGGGCCTGTCAAAAATTAGAGGGAACATTGCTGCTGTCTTCTCCTGAGGTAAGTGTCCTCTCAGGCAGGAGAGAGGGAAGCCTATTGGCCATTGCTGCTGGGCTGCTGCGGAAGCCTCCTGTTGGCAGGGTACCAGGAGCAACTGTTGCTAAGGCTGCTGCTGTTGCAGTGACTGGTTTCCAAGCAGTTGTTCAGCTTTTCAGGTGGCTTCTCTTGAGCAGGTATCTTCTCATAGGTGTTTGGCAGCGTTCCACTCTCTGGCTGGTCCCTTTCTCTGCAGTTTTAGCCTCTAGCTGCTGTCTTTATATTACATTATGTAATGAGCTACAAAAATATCAGAATTCAGCCAAATAGCTTTCAAGGATTTGCATATGCTAATTTATAACATGCTCTGATGTGACATTCAAGTACAGCCAGTCAGCAGCAGAGATTAGCATATGCTAATTACCAGTCAGCATATGCTACTTAATCATGTATACTAAAAGCTCCTCCCCTGTCTCATAGACTTTTATGGGCTCAATGCATCTGAGTTTTTTCAGCTGTCTTTTAGATGCACTTTGGCTATTTCCTGTCTGTAAGACCCATTGGCTTCTATAGGCTACAATTGTATTCTTATGGGATTTTGCCGAGTCATTCCCCACAGGAAACAATGTAATCTCTTGTCTAGATTGCATCAACCCTATTCATTTCTATGAGCTCCCAGGTATTCCTATGGGATTTTCTACTATATCACATAATCCTATGGCCGCCTTTACTGTATTTTCTAATTTAAACTAGTACTCATTTTTATTTAATTAAAGCCTTATTCTTAAAACTAATTACTGTTCTAAGGATCTCAAAGGTCCTGACACAATCACCACTCCTTTTAAGCTAATTTTACAATTTTGTCAAATTTAAACCCCTTCTGAGGTTTTTCTGCAGATTCTCCCCATTCAGAGCTTAATAAGGTATTCTGGGCAACTGATACAAAATTTTCTCATCACAGTGTAATGCCTGGTAATAGCCTTCAAGAGCTTTTTTGCTATATACATACCTTCCCCAAAGGATTCAAGAACAAAAACCTGATTATCAGCAATATGGGAAATGACTGGTCTAAAGTCTGCAGTTTTCAAAGTTAGTGCTGTGCTGCTAAACTAATAAAGCAACTCGATTTATGCCAGCAGAGACTTCTTTATACTGTATCTAGTCCAGATAGCCTTATCTATTACTGAGTAGAAAGAGACCATTTTTGTTGCTGTGTAGAACATTTTCAAAGGATTTTGAATTCTCATGATTTTCAGTATCCTTGTATTTTCTATTATTCCCCAGTTTAGAGAAAATATTTTGTGGTTTTACCAAACTATAAATGACTTAAAGTGAACAAAATAAAATTAATTTCACAGTGGAGTGCCTAACTGTGCAGACCCAGTACCTTATAGGTTTCAGCTTCATGTATTTTTTTTTGAGCAGGAAACTAGTTGCCAGAATCTAGCCCTAATTTGGCTACTCTCTTGTTGTGTGAGATTTACATTCTCCTTAGTTCCCCATTATAAAATGGGCTAAATAATGCTTACTCATCATGGTGTGTGTGGACTTAATTAAATAATGCTTATATAATGATGCTTTGAATTGAAAAGGGCTGAAGAAATGGATATTATTATATAATCTGGTACAGAATGTTCTCTCTTCCCTCTTTTCCCCCATCAAAAGAATATACAATCTTTAATACATGACTACTAGATATTGGACTAAACAAAACTCCAGATCCAAACACCTCTGACCTTTGGCTGAAATTCTGAACTTTGCAGCCAGCATCTGTTTTTATAATGGGACAGTCTTAAACCATGGATCTAAGTGCCACCAGATTTTGAAGTAGCTTTCTTTGGATCTAGAATTTATAGGGATAATCTCTAACTACAGGTAAAATACAATATGTACCTATTTCTGTCCTTTTAAACATTTAATGTGTATAGTCATTGGTTTTCTAAGTGGAAAAAATCCAGAAAAAATCCAAGGCAGTTATTTGTCTTGCTCTTATATTAAAGATGAAATAGTTAATTCTAGCATGTTAAAGTTTTTAGTTAATTCTAGTACATTTGGGGTTTTTTAGTCTCCCTCTCATATATAATGTGACTCATCAAAAAGACTAAGAACATTTTTCACTAATTCAGCTAGGTTCAGAATGATGAAAGCATCCAAATGTTAAGCATTTATGACACAAAGTAGTGCAGAGGTAGCTTGAAATTAGAAAAGAGTGATGCAATCTAAGGGGATATGGCATTTTAAAGTAGCATTACTACAAAAGTTCAGTTATTATTCAAACTTCAAACTGAATATTTTGAGTCACCCATTGTAAGTGTAACTTTTTGACACATCATTTTGTAACTTGCTGTTACCTCAACATTTGATATTTTTCAGTTTAAACAGAACTGTGGGTCCCTACTAGCAACAGTAGCGTTAAGTAAATAAATGATAAATTGTTTAATCTATGTAAACTTTTGGGGCGGGGGGAAACCTGTTTAATTAGTTTCAATACACCATGTAACGTGGTAACATTTGTGTAATTGGTGTGGTCAGTTTGCTAAAAATAAATTTAGACAAACTAAAATAAATTGGTTAAATATATGTAAATACTGGTAGTGTCAGCAGAAAGTTATAAATACTGATGGCACGAAGTTGGTAGATTTGCCTTCAAAAGATAAAATCTGACTCAAGAAGTCCAAAACAAATTGTTTGAGGAAAACAGATACCAACTGCTCTAGTTTATATGGGAATAGTTCTTCCACGATATTTATCTAAGCTCTTCAGAGTTGTTCTTAAAGGATGGCTATTTCCTCTTTAAAAGAGTCCAAGCAATTACACTAGCTTTACAGACACCTCTTATCAAAATATTTCCCACAGGTATTTTATGTAGCTGTAGGTTTTTCAGACTGTGGCGCCTGCTTCTGAGCTTCCCTCTGACTCCCTTAGGCCACAAGCTCATGAATCATTACATTACCTGCCTTCTGAGTAAGGCAAGAGGGACTAAATCAGCAGTTGTGGGCTGACTCATTCTCTCCTTATTACCTTACTAAAAATAGGCCCAGTGGTTTTGTTTATTCTAGTTATTTCTCAGGTTTTCCCGATAATCCTGCAGACTGACTTTTCCTTGGGCAGGAAATTGAAAGAGGACAATATGTTAGCTTGTTTTGACTGAGAAAGAAAGGCATGAGAGACCAATATAGGAAGATGTAAGCAACTATGTTTAGATAATGAGTAACAGGATATTTGAACTGGTGAATAGTAGCAAAGGTAGCTGTTATCAACAGGTGGCTGTGAAGTAATGCTTCAGTGATTTAGACAGATTAACAGCACAAGAAACAACTGAGGTATCACTTTTGTAAAAAAATTGAAACTATGCAAGCATTTTCTCATACTTTTGGAATGAATGAAAATGTATTTCAGGAGCTGTAAATAAAAAGGCATAATAGTTTGCAACATCATTGCCTTTCATTTAGTAGTCTTGTTTCATTTGGGGTTTATTAATTTTAATTCCCTATGCTCAGCACAGTCACTAGTAAGGAAAGGAGTAACTGCAAAAACTTTAACAATTTAAGTCATTGCTGCAGGTTCCTAGCTGGCCATGAGGGGACAAATGTGGGATTCTCATCTGCACTGTCTGAATCAAATGAACCCATTTGAATGGATATATTCTAGACTTGTGGAATCCTTTTGATTTGTTTGTATTATTTACAGCCAGATTTGCTTTCCCCTTTAAGGTACTTAAAATTACCCCTTCCCTCGTTCAAGGTAAAATCTTTTTATTAGTGTTTTCCAGGTTTTAAACATTGGAAACAATTTAAAATTGTTTTAAAAACTGTAGGCCACCTCTTCCCATCTAATGTACAGGCAAGTGTTTCCAAACTAACAGGTGTATCCCCTGGTGCATCTGAGTAATCATTCTTTCCAGCTTGTGATTCACAGGGCCATGTTTAGCTCACTTGCCAGTGCCATTTTCGGAGTAACACAGATGATTTCAGAGGAGCTATTCTGGATTGACACTGGTATAGCTGAGGTAAGAATCTAGCACACTGACTTCACTGGGATTACTTGCATGCTTGAAGTTAGATACCTTAAGCACCTTGCTGAATCAGAGTCGTAACTTCTGTCAAGATATAAATTTTATAATATTATAGAAGCCTTTTAAACAGTTTTTGAATATAAACACTTACTCCATCCCCTTTCCCCCCTCAAGTTTATGATGATTAATCATTTTGCTGGTGAGCATGTTGTCACCATTAATGAATAAATAATAATAGTTCTGGGGTTATCATGCCTTGAGGTTAATCTAATGATTTTTCTGTAGTGGTTTTTAAAAAATGTCATGTAAGTGCTTTTTGTCATAATTAGGTTTTATTGTCCACCTGGGGGAGATTTCTGACTGCTTTTTGTGATGGTAAAGTTCTCTTTCATTTAGTTGACCTCTGAAACTTGGAGATGGGCTGTGTAAAGTTCTTACAACAATCACTTGATAGCTTTCAGTACCATTGACACTACTTTCTTTGTAGTTTGATTTTTTCATTCTGTGTTTCCCTTCAAAAGGAAGCATGACCCACATATACAGGGCTTGCTTGTGAAACAGATTCTTCTGTGAGCCATAGCAATTTGTTCTCTAGAAATTATTTTTAGAAGAGCAAAAGGCCTTAAATTCTTGAGTGATTCTCAGCCACACTGGGATTTTTGTCACACCTATTAGCTGAGCTTTATGCAATCACAAGTTCAGAGAAACCCACTAGTTAGTGGATTATTTCTGGTTTTAAAGAAACCTTTCTAGCTATATCCCCTCCCACCTCCCTTCCATTGCTTCTCTCTGCTTTTGCTCTGTCTTGACTGTGCCTGATGTCATTAAAACCATCTAAGCATATTCATAATGAAAGCTTTTTGAAACAATGACACTCTTGTTCTGTCCTCTTCGGTTTAGTTCCTGACCGATGTTGATGTCACAAGTCTAGGTTATTTCCTCTATTGATTTCTCTTTTTCCAGAAAATTAAATCACTTTCTGACTTATTGTTTTTAATTATTAAAAATAAAGGTCACCTTTATAAAATAATAAATATTTATTTATTATATTATTATAAAATAAAGGTCACCTTTTAATTAATAAAATTATTAAAAATAAAGGTCACCTTTTACTCTGTGGTGAAATTTGTAAAATGAAAATAAAGTAACTTTGAAAGATTTTTTTATTCTAAAAATATGGAAATGTTGATAATAAAACAAGTTAGCATATTCAAACTATTCAGCACAATCTGTAATGGCCACCAGTGAAGAGTTACACTGGTCACGGCTTTGCTTACAGTTTCTATGAATATAATTAGTGTGTAAGATAATATAGACAAGTCTCTGAACTGTGGAAATCTATATTAGGATGACTTAATGTGAGTAAAGGTCTATTGATTTGTAAATATAATAGATGAGCTGCTCACCTTTGTATTCCCATAGGGACCCTGATTCTAATATCACTCACACTGGTATTAATCAGAACTAACTTCCTTAAAATCAGTGGAGCTCCATCAGTGTAAAACTAGAGCATTTGGCCCTTCAACTCCCCTTCTGACCCTCATGCCTCTGCTGCAGTTCTAAAAGCAGTGGATGTTTCTGAAGTAGAAGTAAAAAGAGAAGAGTTGAGGTCCCTGTTTCTCCCCCACCCCATTTCCAGGGTCAACAATGTGTCTCTCTACCCCCTAATTTTGATCCTGTGGTGAGGGAAGACTAGTTCAGCCCCAGAAAGTGCTACTGCATATAGCATCATTAGCTAACTCAGCTCTCCCTTCTTTCTCCATTGTTGAGCCACCAAAGAGTTGATGATCTCATTCATCAGCTGAACCTCAGAGGCTGACTCTGCCAGAAAGTCAAGCCAGAGGTAAGAGTTCAACTTTGCTGGGAAGTTGCACTCATAATAAGAGTAGGAAGAAGATTCCCCATGCTATATTCCTGGAGCATGTTGGAGGAAGCAGGAGAAACCCCATTAGCCCAACTACTAATGTTGGGGGAGATGACTGTAGTGCCAGGAAAGGGATAAACACTCTGTTAGGGAGAGGGGACCAAAATAGGGGTGAGGGGAAGAGTGTATGTAGAGAGCATGGGTAATGATTGGCACTAAGGATGGGGGAAGAGGGTCAGAGCATATTGGGGGGCAGACAGGGGTTAAGCAGTAAGGGGGAGCACTCTGGAGCAGAACTCCCATTCAGGTAAAACCCAGATGGGACTCCTCCTTCCTCCTCCCTGGATTGGCCCGCAGCACTGCTCCCTCACACCTCTCTCTCCTCCTCAGCTTGTGCAGTGGAAGCTTCCCCATCCTGGTTCAATCTACTTTAACCATGTGGACAAGGGCACACAGAACACCCAGGAGGACACAGCAGTGGGAGCATAGAACAGGAGAGTGATATGGGGTAGAGCAACATTGCTGGGGGGCACAGAATACAATATCCACATGAATAGGCAAATGCACACACACGGATGGACACACACATTAATGGTACACATATATGAGATTGTGCTGCTGGGAGCTTTCAGGTGGAGGAAATCAGATAATTTGTGGAATCAGCCCCTCCCTCCCAAATCTGAGGTTAAAATGTCTTCACTGGCCCCACTTTTTTCTTTTCGAGTTGTAGCTATGAGGTAAGACTCTTGTCTGGCTGTAGGCTATCTGTAAATATTAGTCTGTGGGATATTTGCTGCTTCTACTCTCTGCTTGCCAAATGGGGAAAAGAGTCACACCCCCATTAGTTATTAGTATCTCCCCCACTCATTAAAATGGAGGGGTCCCTTATCCCAATCATAAATTTGATGAAAAAGTAGTAATAGCAGGTGGAATCACCCATTACAACCCCTCTTTTCCCTGACGTTGCTCTGTGAGGCAGCTGTCAGATAAAGAGCTGATTTTAGGCAACATGACCTCTTTAAAATTTCTCTCTGGCTGGATTGAATCGACTGTAAGCCAGTTGAAGGAGAACTTACCCTTGCATTAGTATATCAGAGAATGTTGTAAGCATGTTGAGGTCATTCCCATGAGTAAGTCGGCTACCTGCATAGTGATTAGTCAAGGCATCTGATTGCTCTTCTTTCCCAAACTAGCCACGCAACGCATTCTGCAGACACTACTGTTATGGGACTGCTCCTTCCTTCAGATTAAGGAGCAACCTGCACAGCTGTGGAGCAAGGAAGGCTCATAGAACTGCTGTGTGGTAAGCAACCTTGGAGGTGGCTGTCTGTTGTTGGATGAGGTCTTGGCAACAAAAAAACAGGAACATTGTATGTTACTTATTACTTTGAATTGTTTGCCGTGAAATAAGTAGGGCCAGTTACACTTGAGTCGGAGTCTTTATGTGAACTCATATATGCTGTTTGATTAAAGGAATTTTATCAGCCAATAGAAATTACATGGCAATGTGAGCTTTGCCAAAGGGACCTGTTTTTAATGTAAAGAATGACTTATGAGTCTGTTGTGTTGACTAAGCCTATCCATATAACTACATTGCTCAGAGGTGTGTGGAAAACCCACACCCCTGACTGATGCAGCCAATACTGGCTGAACCCCTGGTGTAGACAGCACTATGTTGATCAGAGGGCTTTTTCCATCAACAAAGCAACCATATCTCAGGGAGGTGCAGTACCTGCATTAATGGAAGAAGTCTGATCATAGGTGTAGGCAGAGTCTTTACTAAGTGCTACAGTGGCACAGGTGAATCAGTGCAGCTTTGCTGTTGCTGTATTGTATGTGTAGACAAGACCTAATAAGTACTTACAAGTGATGTGTGCTTTTCATCTTGAAATACTTTACAAACTGTGGGCTCAAATCTGCAACCCTTATACATCCTACATAGTACTCACTCACTGGAACAGTCCCAATGAACTCTCCTCATTAGAGTGGTGCACTCATACTTGTTTTCCACTGGGACAGTTGCAATCTGATCTTTTTGATATGAACCCTAACCCCTAGGTCCTTTTCTGCAGAACTGCTACCTAGCCATTCGGTTCCTAGTCTGTAGCAGTACATGGGATTCTTCTGTCCTAAGTGCAGGACTCTGCACTTGTCCTTGTTGAACCTCATCAGATTTCTTTTAGCCCAGTCCTCTAATTTGTTTAGGTCCTCTGTATCCTATCCCTACCCTCCAGCGTATTTACCACTCCTCCCAGTTTCCTCCTGAAAACTTGCTGAGGGTGCAATCCACGCCATCCTTCAGGTCATTAATGAACATATTGATCAAAGCTGGCCCCAGGACTGACCCTTGGGGCACTCCACTCAATACTGGCTGCCAACTAGACATGGAGTCATTGATCACTGCCCATTGAGCCCGATGTTCTAGCCAGCTTTCTATCCACCTTGTACTCCATTCATCAAGCCCATACTTCTTTAACCTGAGACCGTATCGAAAGCTTTGCTAAAGTCAAAGAATAACATGTCCACTGCTTTCTCCTCATCTACAGAGCCAGTTATCTCATCATAGAAGGCAATTAGGTTAATCAGGCATGACTTGCCCTTGGTGAATCCATGCTGACTGTTCCTGATCACTTTCTGATAGTTGAGTAATAGCTGAATCCAACTAAAACACATAATGAATTTCCACTTTTATTTTGTTCTGGAAAAAATTGCAGTCCATTTCCATTATCTTTGTAGTATTTGTAAATATTTGCTTTATATTTCACATGAATAATTTTCAGACTGTTTTGTTTGTGAATTGTTCACCTCCACTATTTACTTATAGTGAAGTGTGATTAGTTCTGCCACCTGTCTGGATTACAAATTTTTCAACAGGAAATTAAAAAAATAGCTTATAATTCATAATAATTTAATCACATGTGTTAGGAATTATTTCAGCTGCCAGGGTTCACAAACATTCATGCATATGCAACTTTCCTCAGAATATTTGTGAATAATAAAATTATACCACAAATGTAAGTAAATAAAATTTTGCCTCTTTATTTATGGGTATGATTATTACGTATATTACAAAAGTTTCTAAAGAGCCCTATTGCACTAGGTGCAATACACACATACCGCAAGAGCTGGTCTCTGCCCCCAGAAAGCTTGCAATCTGAATAGATGAGAGGAAATGTAATAGAAGGAAAGTGTTGGTCATCTGTGTAATGGAGATGATGACTTGCCCGAGATCACCCAGGAAGTATTTGGCAGAGAAGGGAATTCAGCTCAGGTCTCCTGAGTTCTAGGCCAGTGCTTTAACCACAAGAACATCCCTTCTTATATGTAGTTTTCAATATTCAACAAGCTTACTTACAACAATAAACATAACACACACAATTCCTCTGGACTATATATGGTATTCTGAATTTTAAGACAATATACCAGGGTCTACAGTACAAGCTGGTTGGTTCTAGATATTGACTTTTTTAGAAGTAAATTATTCTTGGACTTTTCTTTTTTGGCTTGGAACAGTATTTGCTAGGGTGGAAGGATAGGGATCAGCAGTAAAACATTAATCCTTATACTCAGGGTTGGTAGAAGGCAAACAAAGGCCCCTTTCAGTTTGCTATGCTGGAGTCCAGTGTCATACCTCATAAGACCCTCAGGGTGGGGCAGGCATGCTGTTACATGGTTCAACAGAAACTACTGGGGAGCTGTTCGTGGGGGGAAATATCACTCAAATTCATGTAGAGAAAATGTTTCCATGAGTTATTCCTTATACAAAATACTATGAGGTTATATAGTAAAGGGTTCAAAATTCTACAACCTCCCATGTTAAACAGTGTTTTGGAAATTCACTCTAGGATATGCTAGAAGCTTTCTGTAAGAGTGAACAATGTTTCTGTTTGTTTTTCTCTACTGGTAGTATGCTGTATCGTAACTATTGCATGATAGTCAACCAGGTCAATGCCATTATGTACCTGGTATACATTATAAAAGAGCTGCTTAACTACTTCTTTATTTGAGCGATATCAGCTGTTCATTTTGACTGGGATATTAAAACTTGCCTTTGCTATAATTATGGCACAGCAAAGACTTGATTCTGCAATGAGTGCCACATAAGGATCCTTGCAGGATTGTGGCCTCAGACTTTTAAACTCTGACCTATCTGAACGTAAATCAATTCTGTGAATGATTTCAACTGCAGCTTTTGGGCCTTCATAACATTTATTTTTAAAAAATTCCTTTCCTGCCTCCCTCAGCAGACATGGAACACTTACTGTAAAATAATGGTATAATTGTAGGGCATTTCAGTTATGTTGGTCAGGTCCAGATTCAGAATGGAAGAGAATCCAAGCAGATTGAAACTTTAATCAGATAGGAATCAAACCCTAACTTTATAGATATTGGATAAGAAACTAATTTTATTTTTAAAATCTTGAGAATTTAAAAATTCTCAGGAGCATGCAGAAAATATTAACTAATAAAATATTGTGATTTCTGGATAGTAATGACATGTTTGAAAGTATTTTCAACTTCACTCTGATACTGTAACAAATACATGTGTTGCAGACCTTAGACACAATTGCTATCTAGCTCTAGTTCTTTAACTCAAGTGATCGTGCCTATTTTTGTTGAACTGAAGGAAATCTGAGTAAAGCACTAGTAATATTAGGTCATTAAACTTCTGTGGCCTAGGTGCCAGAAGGTATTATCACATATGCATGCATGCAAACAGACACACAACAATATCCTTTTTAGCTTAATAGACTGTTACAGAGAACAGATGCACCACTACTTGATCCTTTCCCCTTCTCTTTCCACCAAGCTGCATTGTCCTCCCTGTCCAAATAGTGCAGAATCATGTGAAAAAACTCCAGGCCAAATTCTCTGATGGTGTAAATGGACTTCAAAGACAATGTACCAGTTTACACCAGCATAAAATTTGGCAATGTTAAATTGCCAAGTCTGTCATCTTCCCTATAGTCTACTTTCTGGTGTTTTGTCCAATCTAATTTTAACTATTGTAAGTGATGACACCTGCATTTGATCATTCAAGGGATTGTGTCACAGAGACCATGTGGAGCCATAGATTTTTAGGCAGAACTCTTCATTGATTTTAGGGCCTTTTGCTTAAAATGAATTGTATGAGGTGGCACACTCTCAGGAAGACTTGCTGATATTCAGCCCACGTTTACTGATATTAAATTAATTCAATTACTACACTAAGTACTTTATCTCTCCATGGCTTTTACACCCTTTAAATATTTGTAGACTTATTATCTCTCTCCCAGTTATCTCTTATCCATGCTATACATATCTAGTTCTTTTAATAATTTCTTGTATTAAGACATGAGATATAGGAGACAGGGTGCCTAGAGAGAATACTGATGTATGATGAGGTCATCTCACACACCTTTCCTCTGTCAACCCACCCCCATGCTGAGCCATGGTCTTGCTCTGATATTTAAAATGAATAAATAAATCACACATTGTTCTTAATCAGTAAATTAAAATATCACTTACTGTAAGTGGCTCTAGAATGTCCTATTTTTGCTTCCCAGTTTCTACTTCCACTTCAGGGGGCACCTCTTCTTGAGTGGAAACCCTCCTTTGCATTTCCTTCATCCTTTTTCATTTTCACCTGCTGTATATCTCTTCCTCCCTCAGTATATATGTCATGCTTCCTACCCACTCACCTGGTTCCATCAAGGGGAAGGGGTGGGAGTGTTGCAGAAGAGATCTTGCTGCTCAGTGCACTTGCAGCCAGCTTATGAGGAGGATAGAGGAACAGAGTGCACAACTGGTGAGGGAAAGGAGAGGAGTCTTAGCATCTCCTGTCTACCCAGTTATCAAAAGAGCAGCCATTAGCAGCAGACAGGAAGCAAAGACTAAAAACAAGCTGGTGAAACTGATAGGATATCAGGGAGCTGGAAAGTAGAGGCAAAAGAGTCTGAACTTCTGCTTTTATCCAAAGGCTAAACATGTTAGCACCTGCAGCCGTTCAGCTGTGAATGGATAACTGAACAGGCACCATGAGGTTTTGTATTATGATGATCACAGTGTGCTTTGGTCAACTTCTGTCTTGTCACCTATGGGAAGTGAGTTAATTTTTTTCCTGGGCCCACCCTCATAATTTTTAGTCCAGTGGCTGGGGTACTCACCTAGCATGTGGCTTCAAGCCCTTCTCCACCTAATTGCACATGTGGACTGGACACCTAGTTGCCTATGTAAGTGCTGTAACTGTCAGGCTAGAGTCATCTCATGCTTGCTCTGGCTTGTTTGCTCTCGGTCTGGCCTCGTGATTCTTTCAGTATTGATCCACAATGCAACAGCTTCACCAGGAGGGGTTGAGGGAGTCTCACATCAGAATACCATGTAGCCCAGTGGTTAGGGCATTCATCTGAGAGATGGCAGATGCCTGCTCAAAACCCTTCTGCCCTTCAGGCACAGGGGGTACTCGGAGCAGTGGTCTTCATCTCAGGTGAGTACTCTAACCACTGGGCTAAAAGTTATGAGGGAAGTGCTCCTCCTTCCCCAGCCTTCTCGCAAAAATGGTGTAGGTACCTAACACCAAGAGAGGAGTTACAGCTGAGAATCCCAAGCCTCCCTTCATCCCAGATTTAGGAACCTATCTCTGAGAGGGAGTGGGACTAAGCACCAGCCCCTTGGCTTGGCATCTCCCATTGACTATGTTAGGTGAGTAGCCTCATTCTGAGGTGCCAATCTCTCTGCCGAACCCAGGCTTTGTGAAGCCCAGTGATTTTTCTAGCTGCCTTAAAACTAGGCATAATTAGAGTAACCAGATGTCCTGATTTTTCAGGGACAGTCCTGATTTTTGGGTCTTTTTCTTATATAGGCTCCTATTGCCCTCCACCCCCGTCCCGATTTTTCACACTTGCTGTCTGGTTGTCCTAGGCTTAGTGATACCTAGCATCACCACACCAAAGTTTCATTGCAAATCAAGTCATATGCTTTTGTCTTGGTTTTGTAAAGCATCTACCCCACTTTTGAATGCAGCATAAATAAGCAATAAGCACTTATGGGCTGATTGGAATTGGATGTGTGGTTGATAAGGTTGACCATGTTCTATTTCAGTATATCCCTTTGCCAGTATCTAGTTCACATGGCCAGTATGATAGTGTGCAGACCTCACAGAAAGTTCAACTGATGGTGTTTCTTGCATTTCCTTGAAACATATTTTTATTACCAGAACCTTACTGTCTAACCTTTACTATTAGTTGAGTCATTAGAGCCAGGTATAGAAGGATACAAGTATTCAAGGAATATGAAGAAGTGTACAGAAAACAAACATTCATAAAAATCTGGGAGAATCCCTCCCCTGACATATTAAATAATCTCTGAATAAAAAGGGCTGCAATTCAGACCCAGAAAGTATATTTTAAATATAATTGGTTATACATTCAGACAAATAGTTTAAAAAATACAGCCAGCATTTTGAAATCTGACAATGTATTTGTTTTCTACTCTGAGCACATTACCAAATAGTTATAAAGTTAATTCTGAATGCAAAATTAGGGGCACTTGAAGTTAGTGTTATGTCATCTTCATATCGTATTAGTACTTGATTAAATTAGACTAACATGATTAAAGGCTAAATGATGCCTGCAAAGGATATTCAATGTGCCAACATATCTGTTTTATTTTATTAATTGTACTAGACTAACACAGTATGGTAGACATTGCTAATAGGACACAAAGGTTCCACATTTTGCTTTTTAGAAGGAGAGGTACTGTCATTTATAAGTCAATAGTCTTTGAACCCACTAAATTTGGTATAATTCAGTATTCAGAATGATCAGTAAACATGGAAAAAATGATGTCATTGGTACCTTTGCTGCTGTATCAATTATTATGATAAAAATTTAAAACGAGTTGAAAGCACACCCAAATGTTTGGTTAAAAGAGCTACTGCAAGGACAGGCAAAGAATTAAACTAGAACAAACAGTAAACTAACTTAGGAGGAGGAAGGAGAACAGATTAATTTCTAGTAAACAGGAGGTTTGCTGCCCCAAAGCAGTTCTATTAGTTGCAACTGGTATTATGCATCGATTGATAGAAAGCTTGAACTTCATGCTGTTATATCCATTCCCATCTACTTGCTTTGATTCAGATGTAATTCTGGCAGCTAGTTGTTACTGAATCCAATTTTTTTTATTGCTACTCACTTTCAATTTTGTCCATGTGACAGAATGCTCTGTGATTCAATAAGGCTGAAGGAATTGCAAAATATGGAATCAAACCCCATCAGAAGTGAAAAGTATTTTCTTTAAAATAAATATTTATAATGTATGGCCAATCAAGTCAAAGACAGCATTCATAATTATCTCTGGCACAGTTTGCTTCCACAGATAACTGGCTACCACATCTGGATTTTAGTCTCAGTTGAACTGTGAGAGTTGTTGTACTTTTAAAAAACTACACATTTGTTAAAATATTTATACTGAATAAATTAGACTTCATTTTCTATTACCTGTTGTTTCTTTGTCCATTACAGAGGAGACCTCTAATATTAGAGATCTGCTCATTTTGTAATCTGTACTTTATAGTGTATTTACTTGAGTAAAATAGATAGAAAAATCACTCTCTGGCAAACACACTTAATGATGGCCCCAAGATGAATTCCTCCCCATTGAAATGTTTTCACCTGATCACTTACCAGGTAAGAAAAATAGTTAATGACCTGTTCACTATCCACAGTGGGTCTGGTTTTCCTGTCACACTGCTGCAAATCAGGTTTAATTCCACTGAATTCAAGAGTTACAGTAGTTTGAAACAGATGTGAGATAAGAATCAAGTTCATCTCTTCACTGACATCTCCATAGGAGGCATCCACATCTTGTTAACAATCTACTCTATATTCATTTAGATACTCATCTCATAACTAAACTCGCCATTCCAGTAAGCTGGAAGTAAAGATGAACAAGTGTGACTTGCCTAATTCAAACTCTCTGAGTTCATGATCCTACTAGCTAGAAAGTTATTGGATTCACATTCTGCATAGGACAAGCTAAGAAAGAAGCAGATGGGTCACAGAGAAAAAATATCCAGTGAAAAAAAAGGAGCAGAGTATGCAAGCAGAATGAAAAAAACACATACTCAGAGGCATAGACAAAAGGAGAGAGGGGAGAGAATGATACTAAAAGAAATAAACACATTGGGAAAAATCATCAGCTGCCACTGAGATATGCTCAGGGCAGCAGAGAGTGGGGAGGACAAGCTTTTATAGACTTAACGGACCTTTCTGAAAGTTGGGATTGGCAGGATTTATGGGTGGCCTGGTTATGATCCTTTTCTCTTCAGAATGCCTCCTACGACAGCAACTTTGCCACCTGGGGATTCATCTTACAGGAAGGAAATCCAGTTAAGTTGTTTTTCTGGGTGTTTGCATTACTGGAGTGGATTGCAGCAGCTGGAAAGGAGAATCAGGCCAGGAAAACAGTAAATTGTTGGTAGGACACCAAATTGTGTCAGAATGAGGGTTTTGGGGGGGCGTTTTTTGGTAGTGATGGGGTTCTTTCTAAGCCCTTGTGCTTGGAACAGGTTTCTCTTCAACATGAAACATTTTTTAAGCTGAATCAACCAAAACAAATTATTGGGTTTTAATTTCAGCAACAACATAAAATTTAATTCTTTTTTGTGAAATCTGCTGGTTCCCCCCACCCCCCAAAAAACCTCGCCCTCATACAAGCCAGTTTGAAAAGTATAAAACACTTCCAAGTCCATGAGATTTGATTAGTCTATCACTGTTGCATTGTAAACTTGCCCAGTTGATACCCTTGAATGAAGGATACTTTGAATTTATAATGTACATGATTATTTTATTTTGTACCCTTCACAAGCAGAAAATTCTTTGTTTTGACTTAACTAAACACAAAACTACTTTTGTTGGACTACAGGAGAATTGTGGGGCATCTTTGTATCTATTATCTGATGCTTATGCATACTGGAAAAGGAATTCTCACATGCTAATACGTCATTTGGCTTTTGAAACAATTAGCTTGGTGGCTGAAGAATTTGGTACTGTGTAAGCAAGGAGTTAAATCTGAATTTTTATTAGTAATGTATTAGGAATTAGAGATGGATGGGTTGAGGGTAGTGAGTTGCAATGTTTTCAGTGTCTATAGTGGTTTGTACAACAGCTTTGAAATATCTGTTTACAATTTTTTTTAATGGGGATCTTACAAGCAGGTATTTAACTTTCATCACAAATTTTTTCAGGCCAACTTTGAACGTCATGGATTCTGTAATATAAACATTCAGAGCCAGATCATTGGGTGGTCTATATTGGTATAGCTCCATTGAAGTCAATACAGCTATGCTGATTAATACACGCTGAAGCTCTGGCTCTCCTTTTTAAACTATGCCTAGTTACTGTTGTTAATATAGGATAAAATCAATCACAGTAATTGATTAAATTTATTCATACTTTACATCTGTTTAATGCTGTTACCTAACCCAGTAATTTGGGACCTGATCCAATACTTATTAAAGTCAAGAGACAGATTCCTACTGACTTCAATGGGCTTTGGATCAAGCCCATAAAGACTTGTAGCTGAGGGTATGGTTACACTTACAAAATTATAGTGCTATTGCTTATAGCGCTCGCCTTATACAGCAATAATAATAGCGCTATTGTATGTCCACACTGAGCTGCTCCAGCGCTATAGCATGGCCACATTTGCGGCAGTTAATACGGCATTAAGAGCAGCGCATTAGGGCAGGTATCCCACAGTACACCTCTTCCTGATCTGGCGCAATGGCTTGTGGGAGGGGGGGCGTCACTTGCGGGGCATTCTATATCCTGTTTCAACTACCCATGATGCTTTTTGGCATATCCCAGCAATCCCTGTGTTTCCTTCCACCTCCGGCGCCATCTTTCAAGGGTTTCAGCAAGGCATGCTCCGTCTTCCATTGTCGAGTGCTGCAATGAATCCAGAACTGCTGAGGGACATGCTGACGACTGTCGCCAGCACATCTCTGTGTGCAGTGGAGTTATTCCTTGACATGCAGGATGATTCTGAAGACGAGATCGAAGCGGTGAATGCATTCGACACAAAGCTGCTTGTCTCATTAACGGACATGCTCACGGCTGTTGAACGCCGCTTCTGGGCACGGGAAACAAGCACAGAGTGGTGGGATCGCATCGTCATGCAAGTCTGGGACGACGAGCAGTGGCTGCAAAACTTTCGAATGAGAAAAGCCACTTTCATGGGACTGTGTGCTGAACTCGCCCCTGCCCTGCGGCACAAGGACACCAGACTGAGAGCTGCCCTCCCGGTGGAGAAGCGGGTGGCTATCGCGATCTGGAAGCTGGCTACCCCAGACAGCTACCGATCGGTGGCCAACCAGTTTGGGGTTGGAAAGTCGACCGTTGGAGTTGTGCTGATGCAAGTGTGCAGGGCCATCAATCACATCCTGCTACGAAAAATTGTGACTCTGGATAACGTGCATGACATCGTGGCTGGCTTTGAAGAAATGGGTTTCCCTAACTGTGGTGGGGCGATAGATGGGACCCATATACCCATTCTCGCGCCCGCCCACCTAGCTGAGGAGTACGTTAACCGAAAGGGGTACTTCTCCATGGTTCTCCAGGCGCTTGTGGATCACCGTGGGCGTTTTACTGACATTAACGCTGGCTGGTCTGGAAAGGTGCATGACGCACGCATCTTCCGCAACACCGGCCTGTTCATGAAGCTGCAAGCCGGGACTTTTTTCCCAGACCAGAGGATCCCCGTGGGGGAAGTGGAAATGCCCATAGTGATTCTTGGTGACCCTGCTTACCCTTTAATGCCCTGGCTCATGAAACCGTACACAGGGAGCCTGGACAGCAGTCAGGAAAGGTTCAACTACAGGCTTAGCCGTTGTCGAATGACTGTGGAGTGTGCTTTTGGGCGTCTGAAGGCGCGCTGGCATTGTCTTTATGGGAGGCTAGATTTGGCCGAGGGTAGTATCTCCGCGGTTATTTCCGCATGCTGTGCCCTACATAATCTTTGTGAGCGGAAGGGCGAAGGCTTCACTCAGGCATGGTCCTCTGAGGTTCAACGCCTGGAGGCCACATATGCCCAGCCAGAGAGCAGGGTTCATGGAGGGGACCAGCGCGAGGCTGTTAGGATCAGGGAAGCCTTGAGGGAGCATTTTGAGGCTGAAAGCCAGTTCTAAAGTGAGGTGCAGATGGAGGGAGGGAGGGAGCATTCTTTTAACAGGAACAGGCATTTGCTTTTCTGTAGCCTGTAATAATGTATGTACACTTAATAAAAAAAACCCATTTATTAAGAAGACAATTCATTTATTGAACAGGTACTTCGGTTGCTGAAAGAAAATATTGTGATGCATGTGAGGGGGAAGGCAGGGGAGGTGCAATGGGGGTGTCGTGGGGTTAGTCAGAGATCGGAGTATGTCCGGGTCTCTGAGTCTCCAGTGCCCTCAAAGTGGCCATGTCCCCCGAACCCCATTTGCGGTGGCCAGTAAGGCATGTTATTAGGGGTAGACTGCAGTGGATAATGGTCTGGGGTCTGGGGGTTGTCCGGTGAAGACAGAGGGGTTGGAGGAAGCTGTGGATGGTGATAACCATTTGGCTGATGATACTGGCCTGGAGGGTACAGAGGCAAGGAAGGGGAAGGGAGTTGGGGCAAACGATAATTGGGGTGGTGGGTGCGGAGCTTCTGCTCCTGAAGGGTGACAAGCCGCTGCATAGTCTGCAATTGAAGCTGCAGTAATGAGAGCAGCTTGTCGGTGCTTTTCCAGCGGTGAATCGCGTTCTCCTTCCGCGCCTTCTCCCTCAACTTGCTCTCATTCTCCCTCCACCTCTGTGCAACTCGATTCTCCGTTACAGCCTGTTGCATTACTTGCTGTACAAGATCCTCTTTGCTTCTTCGTGGCCGCTTCCTCAGTCGCCTGAGCCTCTCAGCTGTTGATAAGAGCGATGGCGAAGGGGTGAAGGACGACCCTTCTAAAATAAAAAGATACATTTCACAGTGGTTCCCTTGTAAAGAGCAGACATGCCTATCATTCCCCCGCATTCCCCGTTTGCCTGTCCCGCAGACAGCACAGATACAGCAACGGAGCCCCTGCCATGGTGAGTGGACTCCAGAGGCAAGGGAAATGATTTTTTCCCTGCCCTGAGAAGCTGTGGCGGGGGAGGGGGTGGGGAGTGCCGGTACGTTGCAGGAGCCACAGTGTGAGCAGCAGGCAGGGGGAAGGATTTCTTCCCTGCCCTGAAAAGCTGTGGCGGGGGGCGGGGGGGTGGAGTGCCGGGAAGTGGCAGGAGCCCTACTCTGAACACTGTTCCAACATTCTCCGTAGGTGTTTGTCCTGGAAGATATCTCGTTGCTTCGAGTCACTGAGGAGCAAAGGGAAGGGATTTTATTAAGATGCGGCTTCCGCCCAGGGCCATATGCAGCGTGCCTATGTGCAGCAATGCTCCCCCCACCCATTGTAGCACAGTGGCAGGGACTAGTGACCGTGACCGGGACGGGGACCACGCTGGCTCTCCCGGGAAACCTGCGCAGGCGCATTGCAAGTGCTCTTATTGAGACCTTTGAAGAGATTACTGATGATGACTACCGCGAGGTGATAGACTACATCAATGCACTATTCCACATGTAGGCAAGCATGCAAGCATCCCCTTCCACCCCAAGCTGCCTGCCTTCCCCATAGAAAAGCAGCTTTACCGCCGCAATGCACTGCTGAGCTGGCCCCTGCAACTGCCGGACGCTGTGGCTGGCCGCCCTCCTCCTGGCTTTAGAGGAGAGCTCCTGGCTGCATGCCCCCCTGCCCTCCTCCTGGCTTGAACAGAGCACCAGGTGGAATGCCCCCCTCATCCCTTTCCACCCCAAGCTGCCAGCCTTCCCCATAGAAAAGCAGCTTTACCTCCGCAATCCGCTGCTGAGCTGGCCCCTGCAACCGCCGGACGCTGTGGCTGGCTGCCCTCCTGGGTTGAGAAGAGCTCCTGGCTGCATGCGTCCAGGGAATCCTCCGGGCCCTGGATCGCTGCTGCCTCGTCCTCATCCTCCTCCTCTTCTTCGTCCTCCTGCTCTTCGTCCTCCTCCTCACCCCCCCCCCCTTCACTGGTGGGCTGGGAAGTGTCCGTGGTGGTCGATGGAGTGACCGTGGGATCACCACCAAGTATCGCGTGCAGCTCCTTATAAAATCTGCAAGTCACCGGGGCTGCCCCAGAGCGGCCGTTTGCCTCGCGGGCTTTGCGATACGCATTCCTAAGCTCCTTTACCTTAACACGGCACTGCAGAGTGTCCCGCTCATGGCCTCTTTCTGCCAACGCCCGTGATATCTGCCCATAGGTGTCAAAATTCCTGCGGCTAGACCGCAGCTGAGACTGAACAGCCTCTTCCCCCCAGCAGCTGATGAGGTCCAGCACCTCACTATTGCTCAATGCTGGGGATCGCCTATTGCGAGGAGGCATGGCACGTGGAGTCATGATGATCAATCTGAATGATCACCTGCAAGGATTCCCTGAGACCACGCCACACAATCAATCAGATCAATGAGAATGATCACCTGCAAGGATTCCCTGAGACCACGCCACGCAATCAATCTGATCAATGAGAATGATCACTTGCAAGGGTTCCCTGAGAGCACGCCACGCTTGGCTGGAGCAAACAGGAAGGGGATTTTCAAATTTCCCTGGAATTTTAAAGGGCGGGTCTGACGTGTGGTCACCTGAGGACAGGACAAAAGAGTTTGCAAGTGATGACCAGAGTGGCTCGAACGGGAATTATGGGACAGGCTGGAGGCCAATTAATACGCAGTGGGTGTCCACATTCTTCCTGTAGCGCTACAGCAGGTGCGCTACAGCCCTTATTCCCCATGAGGAGGTGGATTTATAATAGCGCTATAACTCCGCGGTTATAGCGCTATTAGTGCCTTGCCAGTGTGGACGGAGAGTAGGTTATAGCGCTCGTAGGGGCTTTATAGCGCTATAAAGTGCCAGTGTAACCATGGCCTGAGTTGTTACAGTCACTACATTTATATTAAGCTAACATTTTTCCATCCTGAGTTAATCTCTCTTAATCATTAAATTTATACCAAATACAGCTGATATCTTGCAAACCTAAAGCAGTCCATTGCAATTCTATTAGGAGAAATGAGTCTATTTGATATCAGTGGTCTTTCTTTCCTTTGACTAACATGAGCCAATACTGGTGTAAAAATACTAATGCAATGCAGTAACACGAAATGTTATATGTTATATGCCTGCCATTCATTTTTCATTTGTTTCCTAATAGTCTTTACAAACATTCAGTTCTTTCAGATGGGTCACACCTGTCTATTGTGTGACTCCTAGCTGCAAGGCACTTTCATTATTTCCAGAAATGCTAACTCATAGTGGCAGCGAAGGATGACCGGAGGGGAGAGCATTTGATATTTGCAGTACAGAGTGTTAGAATGGGTATTTTGAGACTAACCTTCACGCTTCAAAACCTTGCCAGTTGCCAGGTTGTACTGCCTGTCTGTTTCCCAGTCTGTTATTCCCTCTGTAGTCTGCCACCCCACAGCTTTTTTGTTATGTTGTTGCCAATAGTTGTTCAACCCAATAGTTTTATCTGAAAATTCTCCTTACTGTCCACCATTCCTTGAAAGCCATGTCACTTTTGTCTCCACAATATAATTTTCCAAATAAACCTCTAAGGCCTTGGACATTCAAACAGATTAAAAAATTAAAAATATATCTTCTCTCCTTCTAAAGTGAGCAATAAGTGGTAATTTGCCAGATTCACTGAGTTAAATTTACTATAGTAAGTTATATTGCAATATTTCCCATTCCAATTATATTGAACTTCAAATACAATAGTCAAGGCAAATTTAGTGATACCGTAAACCTCCATTTTTGTGATGCTGCCTACTGTGTTTCATGTTAAATTAGTATTAAATAACTCAGTGAAAAATCTGTGACTAGAACGTAAGTTCTTTAGGGAATGGATGGTCTTTTCAGTATGTGGAGTTCTTAGTACAATGGGGCCTGATTGTGAATTGGCAGCCACAATATAGGTGATGATAACTTCACCCAAATCAACCATGATGAAAGAACATTAAGATTGCAAAGTCAAGCATTCAGTTTAGGAAATGCCAGAATTAAGATTGCTCTGTCAACCTTCATCTGCCTCATTATGCAGTCTAAAATACAGTATTTAATTATATGATCACATATCAGTTTTCCCACATTCAGTGCATGGGATGGATGGTGCTCACTTAATAAGCAATTAGTCAATGTTTTGTTTTCTCCTCATTGGTCAATGTGTGGTGCATCTTTCATTTACTACAAGGTATCCAAACCTTGCTCTGAAGACAGAACTATTAATTTTGTCATGAACTTTTTTATGGTACTCATCACTGTAGTACCTTCACAAACATTAATAGATTGATCTTCACAATAAAGGTGAAGGGGTATAGCTATCCCCATTTTACAGATAGGAAACCGAGGCAGGGATAAATTAAAGTCAAGAGTGTCCATGAGGTTTGAGTGCCCATTTTGAATGCTTAGAACCTGATTTTTCCAAGTAGCTAGCATCTTAATGGAAGCTATATAAACTTCAGTTCCAGTGGTGAGTGCCCAGCACTTCTGTAAATCAAACCCTAGAGTATCAAGCTGAGCACCCAGAAAATGATGACCACCTGTGAAAAGTCACTTGCAAGACTTATATGATCTGTGAGTCAGTAGCACTTCTGCCAAAATTCAAAAATTGTATCATTTGTACAATTTTTGAATTTTCATCATAAAAATGCAAAGAAGTATAATATTCAACGGCAGAAAGATAATTAGTCATCAGGACAAAAAGAGAGAGTCTGCAGTCATGGCCTTTGTAACAATGAAGTGTGCTGCTTCTGATGAGTACAAAGCTTTATATGAGAAAGTTGGATGAAAATACCGAAGCATTTTGCCTGGGCAGATGGAGTATGTGGCCATTTTAAAAGAGGAACAAATGTATGAATTTAATTAAAAAGTGATTTGACAAGCACTTGTTCATTGGTTGCATAATTCGAAAGAAACTTGGAACAATTAATTGTTTGAGACAATTTTAAATAGTTTTTAAATGTTTCCTTTTGTTTAGTTGTTTCAAATGTCCTTTACAAACTTGAAATAAAGATTCTTTCCCTATTAAGGTTTCCATGTTCCATTGGCAGCCATTGCTTTCCCAAATATATTTAAAAAATAAGAAGAAATGAACAAAAATACCAAAGAAGAATGAACAAAATTACTGAACTCACCTTTAGAGAGAGTTCCTATAGGTCAAGACTGAAGCAAGCTGGCAGGACTCTGAGGAAGCCTGTATTTCCATTGCACTTGTCGTACCTATTTTGGTATATATGGAAAACATCGTTCTCCTAGTCTGTCAATTTAATACCATTCAGAAGCACTCGATCCACTTGTTTTATTAAGAAAGAAAAACAGACATATTCCATTATAGTGCTTTAAAAAATGGAGATGTCAGTGCGATTTTCTTATGGCATAAGTACTATGCCCAACAACAGAGATGATCTAAAACTGTCAGTTTATTTTTCATGGAAAATTTTGAAAAACAGATTTTCCCCTAATGTTCAGTGAAAATATTTTGGTGGAAAAAATGGGGTTTGGTTAACAAATGTTTCCATTAGTATCATAATGCCTGGAAGACCAGGTCCCCATTGTGCTAGGTGAAGGACAAACACAATAAAAAGATAATCCCCACCCCAAAGAGTTTACAATCTAAGTATAAGATAAGAGTCAGCTCTAGAGAGACAGATTGGTGGGGGGTGGGGAGGTGCGTGGTCACAAGGAAACAATGAGGTAAAAATGATGGGAAGTGGTATAAGTGCACCAGAAGCCTAAATGTATGGCCCCTAAATCTTTTTCAGTGTCAGTGCTTCCCAGAATAGTCCCCTATTGTGTAAATTTAGCCTGTATTCTTTGTTCCTACATCTATAACTTTATAGTTGACTGTAAGGAGTTCAAGTGACAGAGCATCCACCACATCCTTAGGTAAGTTGTTCCACTGATTAATTATCATCTCTGTTATCATCACTGTTAAAAACAAGACTTATTTCTACTCTGAATTTGCAAGGCTCCAGCTTCCAGCCATTAAATCGTTTTATGGCTTTGTAAATCTGCTAGATTAAAGTGCACTCTAATATAAAAAATATTTTCCCAAAGTTGGTATTACAGGCTACAATCAAGGCATCTGTTAACCTTCTGCATGCTGAGCTAAGTAGTTTGTTTCTTTTTGTCTCACTTTAAGGCAGGTTTTCCAGAATCATTCTTGTAGTTCTTTTCTGAATCCTTTCTAGTTTGTCAACATCTTTGTCATAGTGAGGGCAGCAGAACTGGACACAGTGTTCTAGAAATGGTCTCATTAATTCTGTGAACTGTAGTAAATGTCTCCCTCATTCTATTCAATATTCCTCTCCTTATATACTGAAGAATTGCATTTTCTGTCTTCACCACCACATTGCAGGGGGATCTCATGTTCAGTTTATCTGCCTTGACGCCTCGTTCTTTTCTGAGTCATTGCTTTCCAGAATAGTCACCCAATCAGTGTGACCTAAATTTTTAGTTCCTAGATATGATTTTGCATTTAAGTGTATTGAAGTGCATGTTGTTTAAATTAACCCTGTTTACCATATGATTGAGATTGCTTCATGTGACTACCTGTCTTTTTATTATGTATCACTCTGCTGCTTTTTGTGTCATCTGCAGTCATCTTTAATAGTAATGACACATTTTGTTCAAATCATTGATAAAACTATTGAAAGAGTTTGGCCAAGAATTGGCCTTTGGGACCACACTGGAATGATTTCCAGTTTACAACTACTTTTTAGAGATCTGTCAGTTAGCCAGTTTTTAAATGCATTTAACGTGTGCTGCATTTATTTATAGTGTGCTGGGTTTTTTTAATCAGAATGTCATGAGGCACTAAGTGAAATGCCTTACAGAAGACTGTCAACACAATTACCATTATCAATCAAACTTGTAATTTGATCCAAGAACGATAACAATTTTGTTTGACAAGATCTATTTTCCATAAAATTATGTTGATTGGTATTAATGATACTGCCATCCTTTAATTCCATACTGACTTCATCTTGGTATTTCCATGATTTTCCCCCAGATTGATGTCATGATGATCAACCTATAGTTACCTGGGTCATTTTGTTCATCCTTTGGCACTATAGCTTTTTTCCAGTACTCCAAGATTTGTTAATTATCAACATTAATGGCTCAGAAAGTTCCCCAGTGTATTCTTTTAAAATTCTTGGGTACAAGATATCCAGTCCTGCAGATTTAAAATTGTTTAGTTCTAGTCATTACAGAATATCCTGCAAACACAAAAGTTACCTTTAGGACTGAATTCTCCCTTAGGTCACAGCTCTGTCTGGTGCAGGAAAGTATGGGTGCCATTAGAGAGCTGATACGGGTTCCTTGATTCTTCATCCCCCTGCTTTGTGTGTCAATTACAGTAGCCTAAGGGGTGCTCTAATTTATACTACTAGGGTAGCTCCACTGTCATCTGCCATACTCCTGGTCTGTTTCCAATGTGTTTTGTCCCACCCACTGGGAGCAGGGTGAAACCCTGCACCTGGAGCCACTTCTTCTGGGTTTATAGTAAATTCCTGTAAAGATTCTTAGCTATCCATTTATGACCAGAGGCCAGCTCCTTTTATGTTGCCTGAACATAGAGTGCAATCTGATCCCTTACGTTTGCATTTAACAATTTGATAAGCATTTCAGGATACAGCTTGAATGATGTAGGGCCTTCAAACTTATGTACACAAAATATGCGTTTCTCATGTATTTCCAACAAATATATGGATATTTCCAAGCAAGGAAGCAGAAAGATGTTTTAAAATGTAGTCCAAATGAAAACTAAGCATATTTATCTGCAAAAATAAATGATGAAAGCATAATGGTGTTAAAGATGAAAACCAGATTATGACAGTGAAATGAGAGGTGATGGTATTCACCAGCTAACTGTTTTATTAATCCTCAATGTGTGATTTAAATTGGCTACATGTAAACTGTCTGTTCTGCTGATTTTGGTCTATCTGTTAATGTAATGTATGAAAAAAAAGCTGAGATAAGTTAGCTGAATGCTTTATTTAGTGATCTGAATGATATCATGAGGTAAGTCACTGTTAAAGGAGTCTGGAGTGTATTTTAACATTTCCATATTTGAAAAATGATATAGCGAGAGGGCTTCGTTCATCAGTCTGTCTGGCTACTTAGCACCTCACTGGAGATACAAAGCAGCAGTAAGCAAGTGTTAACTGGCCAGATTATCTGGTTTATGGCTTTTGCATCACCATGACATTGCAAAGTATTTGAGTTGAGCTGGTGAATCTGACCCAGAGATTCCATTTGATGCTATTTTATGTTCAATTGTGTTTTCATACTATCTTTAGATTTTTGTGCATTGTTAGCCTGATTCTTTTGCACTTTGTGTAGTTTACACTTGTGCAAAGTGTTGGTATAAAGTGCTATCAGATCAGAATTCTGCTCTGACACTAGTGACAGCATTTTTCACCCCACTTTACATAGAAGTGATGACTACACAAGAAGCAAGGAAGTAGAAAACTAGGCCTAATGCATTTCTTACTTATTTTTGCTTTTTAACTTTGATTTTATAAGAAAAAACCCTATACCCTGAATTGTTCATAGCAATTCTATAAAGAAATTATTTTGCTGCTTTCTGAAAAGTGGTGCAACATTATCAAGTCTGGACAGTGAACACATATAGGCAGATCATTTTACCACATCACCTTTGTGTTCACCTGTAGGAAATATCAGGAAAGGGAGATCACTCCATATACTTAACCCTTTGATCTCTCTCCTAAGAATCCCAAAAATTTCTACAGGTTGTGTGTGTTTTGTTTTCTCCATTTTGAATGTAGATATCTGCATATTAGGAAGTTGGCTGAGACCACCAGCTCATTTTGATACATTTATAGTTGTTTGTAATACAGACTAACTTTCATTTTAGGCAAGACTTCATTAGGGGAAATCTGTGCATTAAAAGATCCTTGAATTTGTGTGAATTTTAAGAATTGTTGTTATATCACTATTATTCATTACTCTTCTATTTTGTTATAAGGTATATACAGAAGGACAATGTGTGTCCATGGGACGTTACAAAAACTTAAGAAAACAAGGGGACTGGTGTTCCCCTTACACCAGAGTAAATCAGAAATATCTCAGTTGAAGACAATGGAGTTAAATAATTGTAAGTGACTGGAGAACCAGGTGAATCATAGAATATCAGGAAGGGACCTCAAGAGGTCATCTAGTCCAACCCCCTGCTCAAAGCAGGACCAATCCCCAACTAAATCATCCCAGCCAGGGCTTTTTCAAGCCTGACCTTAAAAACCTCCAATGAAGGAGATTACTCCACCTCTCTAGGTAACCCATTCCAGTGCTTCCCCACCCTCCTAGTGAAAAAGTTTTTTTTCTAATATCCAAACTAAACCTCCCCCACTGCAACTTGAGACAATTACTCCTTGTTCTGTCATCTGATACCATTTGAGAACAGTCTAGATCCATCCTCTTTGGAACCTCCTTTCAGGTAGTTGAAAGCAGCTATCAAATCCTCCCTCGTTCTTCATTCCTGCAGACTAAATAATCCCAGTTCCATCAGCCTGTAGAAGAAAGGCAAACATGGCACAAATGTCTCTGCCCTGAGGAGGTTAAACTCTGAACCCAGTCTTAGGGCAGGTCTACACTACCGTGTGGATTGATGCTCTAAGATCGATCCAGCAGCAGTCAGTTTAACAGGTATA
The DNA here is from genome assembly GCA_007922305.1 of Dermatemys mawii. NCBI lineage: Eukaryota > Metazoa > Chordata > Testudines > Dermatemydidae > Dermatemys > Dermatemys mawii. The sequence continues at coordinate 17,019,352 of ML677333.1, read as the reverse complement.
GTAAAGACCCACCAAATCGACTACAGATCACTCTACAGTTGACCCCTGTACTCTACCCATAACAAGAAGAGTAAGGTAAATCAACTGAGACTTTCTCCCATCGACCCACCCCTCCGGTTTAGACCCCATGGTAACTCAAACTAAGATACATTAACTCCACCTACATTATTCACATAGCTGGAGTTGCATAGCATAGGTCAACTTACTGCAGTAGTGTAGACATAGCCTTAGAAACACTTAGGCTATGTCTACACTAGCAATTGAATGACAAACACTCCACACCCCACTGCCCCAAAAGGCACAAGTTTTGCTGACGACAAGTGCCAGTCTGAATAGTGCTTTGTCCTTGTGCACTGCTCGTTGATGATGGAAGCTCTTTGCCAGCAGAATGGAGGTGAGGTCAGAGAATGTGATAAACCGTGTAGTGTTGACATAGCTTTACACTGAAAGTAAGCCTGTGAGCTTGGCTCCAATCTTGCAATCATTACTCAATTGACTGGGTCTAATTGCCAGAGTAAGGATCACTCATAGTGACCATAGTGAATATACTGGTATCAGAATCAAGCTGAAAATTAGGAAAGATAGCAAGGGGGGAAAAAAATGAAACATCAGGAGAATGAGAAGAACAAATTAAGCAAAGGGAGCTAGAAAACTGCATTTGGGAAAGCTAAACAATGACATCAATATTTTTCCTTGGTGACTTCACAAAAGTACATACCAAATAGAGTAATGTGGAGAATTTCTGTTGAATTGAAATTCTGATGGCAAACCAAACAGGAATATTGGTAAGATATTTGTAAAACTTTAATTTTTTTTTCCTGTTCTACTCTATATTTAATTGGGAAATTTTTCTATGTAAAAGTATTTCTGTTGTCCTTCCATGTCTGTTTAGTAAGTTCTCAGTTTCTCTGCTAATTAAAACCTATTATTATTATTTGTATTATATTAGGACCTAGAAACTTGGATCCTTGTGCTAGATGTTGTACAGACAAATAACAAAGAAAGGAGTCCTTGTCCCAGAGACTTTACAGTCCTTGGTGTCTGTGGGCAGTGCTTAATTGCTCAAACAATTAGATACTGGGGCTCAAGCCATTCTTTTTTACTGTCATCACTGACATGGCAGCCCAGAGGTGTCGGGGCTATGAACAGCTAAGCCTAAAGGTTCTGGGGCTTGGTCCTGGCAGGCCCTGGCACAAATTAAGCACTGCATAAGGCATACAGAGGAGGTGACAAAATGAACAGTTTAACTGAAGAATGGAAGTCTCAGCTTGCTATTAGTCTAAACCAGTGTGAATAAATTCTTGACCCTTCAACACCTGTATTCAAATTCTATTTTACACTGAAGTGATATAATAAATCAATACTTTGTCATAGCCGTCTATTGTTTGGACATGACTGTGATGTCACAAATTCAGTAATATAACTGTTTCTGCTACCATATGCAGTATTGCAGCCATCTGTGAGGAAGAACCATTGTTTAGACAACAACTATCTTTTCCAGAAAGTAAAAGTTAAAAATGTGAAATATTTTGCTATTATGTACCATGTACTATGAGCCAAATTTTCAGGTCCAAATGCAGCACATGACAACACAAATGAATGCACATCTGTTGTGAACACAAGTTGCCATATTTGTACCTACAAACAGGCATTTGCACATATTAAATGGGTAACCAGAGCGCCTCACTATTTATTTGTATGAACAATTGCTCACTTTTGTGCATGTAAATATAGAGTTCTGCATGTGCAGAAGATATAAAAATATTTTTACTTGCCTCCCCATTTCTCTCTTGACCTACTGATTGAGACATTTTCTGCTTATTTTCAAAGTTCCTGTTTAAGTTGGTTTGTAGCTCACCTGCGGGACAGCAGATTGTATCAGTATAGCTGTGAGAACATTACACTGTATTCACATTGGATGATATTATGTTCTCATGACTGAAAAAGCAAAGTTCTAGCACATATAATTCATTAGGAAGACCCAAGCCTCCACCATTGTTTGACAGGAAAGCCCTCAGGCATTTGCACCACAGAGCATTCCTTTGTCAGGTATCATGAGAACAGTCTACTGAGAGTGAAGTCTCAATCAGTCTGTCATTTTACAAACATTCCCCCACCGCTTCCTGGAGATTCCTCTTCTCTCTTTATACTAGTCATCCCTCTGCTTTGGAAAAAGGTGGGTTACTAACCATCAGAAAGCCTTCCTTTCTGTCAGTTCCTTGTCCTCATTTATGGATCAAACTATACAATAAGGGCTATATCCTGATTTCTGTTACTTAGGCTTGAAATAGTCCTTTTACTCAAATAAAACTCCTGTTGATTTTGATGGCAGGTTTGCCTGCATCAGGACTGAATGAAAACTGAATAAGAACCTCAGGATCTGGCTCTAATTACTTTATCAAATAAAACTGCACTGATATAATGACCTCCTGATCTTGTTGCTATAAGATCTTTTTATTGTTTTTAATGTCGTCTTTAATTCTTTACTGTGCTGCGCTACCTGTTGGCAGCTGCACACATGTAATATTGGTGTAATGCAGGCATTGAATTATCACTAGTGAGTTGCACTAACTCACCACTTTGGAGGTAATTCTCCCCTTGTGCAACCCTTCTGCCCATCAGAGTTGGCAGCAACAAGGGCTGGGTTCAGTATCTAGGGGTTTTGTTCTAATAACACAATGCAAAACCGGCTCAAGCCCCTACCTAGTGACCTGGGACAAATATATACCACCCCCCTCGGTGCCTCTACAAGGCACCACAAACAGGATTCATAACACAAACCATGAGCAAAAAGACCCACCCCAAGCGAATTAGGCTGTGTCCTTTCCCTTCAGTTCTTGAGTCCAGCAACCCAAAAGTAACCCAAAGTCCCAAAAGACCAACAACCCAAAAGTCTCTGTCCCTGGTTAACGAAGCCGCAGAGTTCAAAAGTTTGTCTTCAGAATTTTACCTTCCAGCCTGGGTGGAAGTGTGTGTGTGTGTGTGTGTGTGTGTGTGTGTAAAGGGGCACCTTACATGCTCTGATGGCCAACTTTCCCACCTCTCTGTGGGGTTCTGCTGCAGCCTTCACTGCAAGCCACTCCTCTCCACCAGCTGCTCCCCTCCTCTGCTAGCCACTCACCAATATATCTTCAAGTCCCCCTACTATTTAACATAGTACTCAGTGATTTCAGCTTATAGTAGGGGAGCTTCAGTGCTGGTGCACCATTGGACCAAAGTGAATTTAGCTCTGCAGTCTGTAACTAAACTCCTAGTGTATTGGTCAATCACATGATGGTGGAGTCACCAATATGATGTGGTCATGGAAAAGGCTAAGGCAATCTGGGACGTATCCAGTAACGTGTTTCCAATAGAGACAGGGAAGTGTTATTACCATTACACGAGGCACTAATGAGGCCTCATCTGAAATACTGTGTGCAGTTTTAAGAGAGCTCAATCCAAACTAGAACAGCTTCAAAGAAGGTCTAGTAGGATGATCAGAGGACTGGAGAACCTGCCATATTAGAGGACTCTTCAAGCGCTTGGTTTGTTTAATAAAACAAAAGATGTGGGGAGATATGATTGCTTTCTATAAAAAAATCAAAGGAATAAACCCCAGGGAGGGAGAGGAGTTACTTAAATTAAGGGCCAATATTGGCACAAGAACAAATTGATATAAACTGGCCGTTAGTAAGTTTAGCCTTGAAATTAGACAAAAGTTTCTAACCATTAGAGAAGTGAAGTTCTGGAGCACAGTCTTCCAAGGGAAGTAGCTCGTGGAAAATTCTAACTTGTTTTAAGGCTGAGCTTGATAAGCTTATGGAGGGAATAATATGATGCTGTTGCCTACAAGGACGTATGGCACTTCCATGATGGCTATTAGCAAATATCTCTAATGGCCAGAGATGGGACACTTGATGGGCAGGTGTAGTGGGGTGGCTGCCCCACTCCTTCTAAAAGGGGCTTAAACAGCCCAGGAAAGGGTTGTGGCTGGGAGCAAGCAAGCTCCCAGGCTGGTTGGGCACAGCAGCCACAGCTGTGGCTGCATCAATTAGGGCCCAGCTGGCCCTGATAAAAGGGCCTAGAGTTTGGTGGAGAGAGAGAGTCTCCTCTGGCTACAGAGGCAGACAGGCCTGGCTGCTGGGAGCTTGAGCAAGGTACCTAGAGGGAAGCAGGGCTGGGGCAAGGCAAGAGGAGCTGGGGAAGCTCTGGCCTGGAAACCCCCAGGCTGCAGGGCCTAGGAGATGGCCCAGCTAAGGGGTACTGGGGTTTCAGGGGGCAGCCCAGGGCTCTAGAGGCAGAAGCAGCAGGCCAACCCTCCTTGCTAATGATGAATGGCAAAGATACTGCAGTCTGCCCCAGAGAATAGGGGCAAGTGGTAACTGGCAGTTGCCTAGACTGAGGCAAGGTGGGGCTAGGAGGTGGGGGTTCCCCAGGGAGGGAAGACCCAGAGTGAGATTGTGGGGGTACTGCAGGGGTGCAGCACCCTAGAGAAGAGGGCACCGGGGTCCAGGAAGGGACACGGGGCCAGCAGCAAGCGGGACATCGGCCTGCAGAGGGCGCTCCGGCTGCTAGAAGAGCTAATTCCTAGACAGACCAGAGGGAGGCACTGCAGGGGTGAGTCGCTGCTGCACTACAGCAGGGCTCTGAGTTACTGTACAGCAGGAGTCTCAAACATGCGGCACCAAGCCCTTCCCTGCGGCCTGTGATGCTCACCCCACCCTCCCAAGCTCCCCTTGCCCCCCTCCTGCTCCGCCATGTGCTTCTTACCCGCACGCTGCTTCCCACTGCTCTGCTTACCGCCAGGCAGTTCTCTGGCCGCTTAGCAGTTTCTGAGAGGGAGTGGCCAGGAGTGGGAAGCCTCCTGTACAGGGGAGGAGGGGGAGAGAGGGGTGGAGATTTGGGGAAGGGGTTGGACTAGGGGCAGGGAGGGGGTGGAGTTGGGGTGAGAACTTTGATGAAGGGGCTGAACTAGGGGAGGAGAGGGGGCGGAGTTGGGGTGGAAACTTTGTGGAAGAGGTTTGAAGGGGACAGGGAAGGGGTTGGAAGAGGCGGAGCAAGAGTGGAGTGTGAGTGCAGCCCAGTCCAGGAGGGCGCTTTAATAGAAGTAAATCTAAGTTCCTGTTTGGTCCTTTGAGTGAGGTGCATTATTAAGTGAATATATTTTATTAAAACTGCTTGGAAATGACTTAATCAAAAAAAAGAACATTCATGGAAGAAAAGAGTTTTTCAAGACAAATGGGAGAATATATATTTTTTTCACAAAGGTAAAAGATAAAATTCAATGCCTTGTTTGTCAACAAACAATTGCTGTTCCCAAGGAGTATAACGTACGTCGGCACTATGACTCAATGCACCGTGAAAAATATTTTTTACTATACTTTTGTATCGTATGTGTAACACTGAGGCGGAGTATGAGGATCAGATTTGTTAGGTGATGGAGTAGTTCACCTAAGCAGGGGTCTCAAACACGTGACCCGCGGGGTTATTTTCTGTGGCCAGCCAAGCTCCCCGTGCCCCTTCTCTCCCCACACTTAATTTCCTGCAGCCGCCAAACTCCCTGCACCCCCTGCCTCCTCCCTGCCTACCTCCAGGTGCTAAGCACTTTCCAGGGGGAAGGGTGGAGCGGGGAGTTGTGCGCTCAGGGTAGGAGGTGGGGCAGGAGTGGGACGTCATGGAAGGGGTGGGGTGGGGGTGGGGCCAGGTGTCAGTGATGCGGCCCTCGGGTTTGTTTGAATGGTTTGTTTACCTGCAGCATCTGTAGGTTCAGCCAATCACAGCTCCCACTGGCCTTGGTTCACCAATGCAGAAGCAGTATGGTCTGAGGGATGTGCTTCTTGCAGCCCCCATTGGCTTGGCCAGTGGGAGCTGCGATCATCCGAACCTGTGGATGCTGCAAGTAAACATGATTGCAGCCCTCTTTGTTCTGTTCCACCCCCGTATATGGCTTTGGCACAAGGCGAGAATATTTGACTAGGTAACACTAACATTCTGTGAGTGCTGGCCAAATGGTAACAAAATTGGTGGGGTGAATTTAGAGTTGTCAGGTGTCTGGTTTTTGACTGGAACACCCCAGTCAAAAAGGGACCTTGGCAGCTCCGGTCAGCACAGGAGTTAAAAATCCAGTCAGTGGCGCAGCGGGGCTAACGCAAGCTCCCTGCCTGCAGGGCTCTGCATGGCTCCTGGAAGCAGTGGCATGTCCCCCCACCCAGGTTCTAGGCATAGGGGCATCCAGGGGGCTCCACATGCTGCCCCTACCCCAAGTGCCAGCTCTGCAGGTCCCATTGGCCAAGAACTGCAGCCAATAGGAGCTGTGGGGGCGGTGTCTGCAGTTGGGGTAACATGCAGATCTGCCTGGCCATGCCTCTGCATAGGAGAGGGAGGGAGAACATGCCGCTGCTTCCAGGAGCTGCCTGAGGTAAGTGCTGGCCAGAGCTGGCATGCCTGCCTCCCTTCCCTGCTCCAAACCCCCCATTCCAGCTCTGGTCCCCCTTCCACCCTCCAGACCCCTCAATCTTGACCTGAATCCCCCTCCTATACTCCAAACTCCTCATCCTCAGCCCCACCCCAGAGCCCGCACCCCAAGCTGGAGCCCTCACCACCCCGCATACCCCAACCCCCTGCCCAAGCTGGAGCCTCCTCCCATACCCTGAATCCCTAATTTCTGATTTTTCAAAGGCGTTTAGGAGTGCAATGATGCAGCTGGTCACCGGATTGTATTTTCCTAAAGGCCTAAGCAGATTAGGCACCTAAATCCCATTGACATAAATGGGAGTTAGACACCTAATCTACTGAAAATCCCACCAGGCTCCAGCTGCATCTTTAGGATCTTAAATGCCTTTGGAAATCTGACACTTGGGGCTTGTTTACACAGTCCTGCAGTGAGGAACATGGGGGTGTGAATTGCAGTACACTGAAGAGTAGTGCTGTAACTGCCCCATGTAGACCCTGCTAGCACAAACTAAAAGGTATCTATTTCATACTAGCAACACTGCTGTGTGCTGCAACTCATCCCCATAGTTCACACTGCATTGTTGTGTAGATATGCCCTTAGATCACCAGGGATCTCACAGTTTTTAGCCAATGACATTATGATGTGTTCAACTGTAGTTTTCATTGTGTTATTAATACTATAACATATTATCTATTTTACAGATAGGGCCTGATTGTCAGGCCAGTTATAGCCAGACTTCTCTTTTTTTGTGATTGCAGATAAGCATCTGATTTACATGTGCAAACTGAAGCTTGTTCTCAGTCAACTCTACTGGGATTTTAACCTGTAGTTTGAGTGTGAGATGTGTTCCTGGTCCTCACCCACAATTCTACTCCTACTTCCAAGCATAATCTATCATAGGCTTTTGTATAGAACCCATTCCCATAGCATCGAAGCACTCTAGAATATTCCCTTGTGCTGTGATTAGCAAACATCTTTTTATTTTTAATATTTGATTTTAACAGTTTTATCTTAAGAGAATAAACTATCTTTCCTCTGTTTTCCTTTATACTTACTTCTGGCTGGTACAGGGGAAATACGATTGTGTTCATTCATAATATAAAGCATTTTGAGACCCTGTCTCTCAAAATAACTATAAAAATTGAAATCCTGTAGTATTTTATAATTGCTTTGGACCTTTGTGTCTTCTGCAGAAATATTTTTAATGATCAATCAACCATAAAACTCAGAACTTACATCTGAGGTCCCTCATCAACAAATTGATTCCACATTTCCATGTGATAGGGAATTATTTTAAATTCTAGAGAAATGGTGAAATAAAGAGACAGATCTAACTTGCTGGGAAAAATCAATCTAAACTAATAGTGTAGTAAGATTACATATCTGAGTATTTAGTTGACTGTTATGGTGTGTACCCATGGAAGTTGTGATTCTAGCTTCCATGCTAGGATTAGAGGGTCAAAGAAGCGCATTGTCTTCCACAAATCAACTTTCCACTGGATTACAGGCCTATAGGAATGGATGATGAGAAAAAGCAGAGTCCACTAACATGGCAGCCACAAACTTTACCTAACAGTAATGATGTTGGGACTGGATTATGTGTTTGTATAATACAGAAACAAATGTCATATTTTAGCATTAGCTGCAAGGTGAGCTGTATTCATAATTCTTTTTGTGGCCTGTTTAAAATAAGTGCATGAATCTTCTTGTGCTTGTAATTTAACTAGTTGATTCATTAATATTTTTTAAAAATCTATTAGGCAATAAACATGCCTCACTGGTTCTTGGTAAAAATATGTTTAACAGCTATTGATACATCAAAGCAGGGGTTGGCAAACTTTCAGAAGTGGTGTGTCAAGTCTTCGTTTATTCACTCTAATTTGAAGGTTTCACGTGCCAGTAATACATTTTAATGTTTTTAGAGGGTCTCTTTCTATAAGTCTATAATATAGAACTAAACTATTGTTGTATGTAAAGTAAATAAGGTTTTTAAAATGTTTAAGAAGCTTCATTTAAAATTAAATTAAAATGCAGAGCCCCCCAGACCGGTGGCCAACACCCAAGCAATGTGAGTGCCACTGAAAATCAGCTTGTGTGCCACCTTTGGCACCCAGGCCATAGGTTGCCTAGCCTTGCATCAAAACCTTGTTAAGAGAAAATACCGATAGGCAGTAACAAATAAGCATGTTTTCTGATATTTCCAGTCTGTCCATTGTATAGCAGCATGCCAGCTACACCTTAACAGTATAATCATGTTTTCACTAATTGGCATTGCTACATTAAAAGCATGTCTTACATTACAATGCATGCCATGATGGCAGCTTGGTTAGACACTCCTGAACTAGCTTTACCCACACTAGGATGGCTAAAAGTAGCACTGAAGATTCAATGGTCTAGGCTTCTGAAAAGGCTGAAAAAGCACATTGGGTAGGGTGACCAGATGTCCTGTTTTTAAACGGACAGTCCCATTTTTGGGGACTTTTTTCTTATATAGGCACCTATTGCCCCCTAGCCTCTGTCCCATTTTTTCACAGGTCTCATCTGGTTTGGGTCTCCATATACTACAAGCACAGTTTCTCTTGGAGTTCCCACTGGATCAGTGCAGCTCCATGCTCAGGCCTCTGTGCAAAATGCACAGGATGGAAAAGTGATCGGTCTCTGGACAGTCCTCAATTGGTTTTAACCCATGTACAACATCTAGACACCACAGTGATGGGAGCTTTACAAATGCTAAAAGAAAGCATGACAAGAATTTCCTGGGTGAAGAGAATTTTCTATGTTAAAAAAAAAATAGAATCATAGAATCCTATTTTTACATTCAAGAATTTATATACCTCTCTAATCTATACTACATCAACACACTTCCAAGGATTTGTGCAGTTCCACATTACTGCACTTTTCTTTCACATTTCAAAATGTAAGAACTAATTTTTTCAGTAATTTTGATGTCAACACATATATTTAGTGTATTACATGCAAAATCTGTAGACTGAAACATGGAACTGAAAGTACTAGCTGTAATTGTTTTGGGAAATGTTCGAGACATAGAAACGTGTTTGCAATAAATTATTATGACTTCCTTTTCCTCTTTGCTTCTTTATGAATTGTAATTACACTATTGATTATCACTGTAAGATTAGTCCTTGACTTAGTGAACATAACCTGTTTTGTCTGGTTAAATCAGTAACCAAGAACAGCCTATTGATTTTTGAGCATTTTGTTCCAATTAGAAAATAACTTACACAAAAATCACTTGGTACTTCTCGAGAAATATTGAATTTATGGGTGCTGCCTTCAGATGTTAAAGCTCGCTTTCTCTAAAACAGCTAGCATATTTCAGAGGATATTGGGTTAGTCATTACACCCTAGCTTTGACTGTTGATGAATACAGCCTGTAGAAAGGCTGTAGACTGGAAATTGGTCTGTCCTGAAAATCTGTTGTGGTTCAAATGATAGTCTTCTAATTTTACAAGAGATTTCAATACCCTTTTACTATTTCACCAGGGGATATGATGTATGTGTGACTTAGAACTAAGTATTATTCCTATATATCATTTCCTAGAACAATACCAAGTTGAAATTACATTTTTCCTTCCTGGAAAAAAAATGATTAATTTGTTCATTAAGAACACTTTCAACTGAATGAGGCTTTGCACTTTTTTAAGTCATTAAAGTGTCATCTTTGAACTTTGATTTTCCTACCAGTGTTCATATTCAAGTTTTCGTCTTTGGTTTAGACACCATTGGTAAACAACTTTGTTTTGAAAGATGCACCTCACTTCTGATCATTCTAAAAGTGTCTTTCATGTGCACAGCATTTTGCTAACTATAGTCTTTTATGACTGTGATCTAAAGGTAGCAAACACATTTGTTACAAGAAATTATTGAGCCAAATTGTCAGGATGTTAAATGGCACAGCTCTGCTGATGTCAACAGAGGTCTTCCAACTCATACCAGTGGAGTAATGTCCATAATTTTGTTCACATAACATCAAAACAAATTGCCTTATGAGTACAAAAATATTTTCCTTCTGCAAAACTGCTGCTTTTGGTGAGAAAAGAGGAATAGGTTTAGCAGTATTTCCTAAACCATACAAATCCTTGCTAAAACCTTCTTTTATACTATGAGCTAAAACCTGCCTATCACTTCCCTGAGTGAGAACAGCTCTGATCACAATGGAACTAAGAGGAGGATGGCTAAATTTTGGAAGCCTGCACACTGCAAAGCACAACTCCTCAGGTCTCCTTGAACCACAGCATGCAGTATACGTTTGGGACAGGAGAAGGACAAGGTTGTCGGATTCATGACTGTGCTTCCATTCATCGCTCCCCATCCTGATGTAGGGGATGGCTGGGCACAGCAAACTACCTACTGCTGCTGAGTTAACACTGTGGACACAACATTAAAGGATTCTAAATACATTTGAATAGGAATACTTTCAAAGATTAATAATATGGCATACAAATAAATATTAGAAAATAAAAAGTGGATATGTTAGATCATAAATAATTTCCTAATCTGTAAAAGCTAAGGCAACTTTCCATAGTTTCCATTCATAAATTCAGCAGAAGTTCAAACTTCTGTTATATATTTTTTATAAAGCAGGTATCCTATCTCGTCTAGTTTTCACTCTGTAAAATATTGCTGCTTTGTAAAACGTTGATAAGTATTTCAAACTAACCCAGCACTTCATATTATCAATAGCAAAACTGGTTCCCCTGAATGCATGATAGGAAATGGAGTGATTAGAAGTGCAAACTCTGCTATCTCTAGAGTGGTGAAGTGATCGGGGAGTGAGCTTGCAAGGAATGGCGCTCTGAGAAGGGACACTTGTGGCTTGTTCCTTATGTATTATTGGGTGTTCTTGTGATATGCTGGTGTTCCATGAGGCTTTGAATGGAATAGTCCTCTTTAAAAATGATGTGTTCACAACAGCCATCTTAAGTGTGGGTTCTCTACCAAGCCCCTGTTTTGATGGCTGCAGCTGGTGCATTAATGTGAGATATGTTGAAAGTTCCAAACTTCGCAAATCATTATGAGGTCAATGATACCACTGTGACATCACAGGAAAAGACAGAAAAAGTAGGCATCTTATAATAATTTGAAAGAAAATGGATGCCAGTTTCCTAGAAAAATCGGTCAGAATAAACAAATTTTGCTGGACTCCTAATTTCAAAGCCTTCTAGGCCTTGAAGTACTGCTCTAAGTCACTTTGGGGCTGCAGCTAACCTTGAGAATCAGGGAGTCAGGCACCTCTCTTTTCCCCATCCTGGCTTGAGCAAAGCACTGGAGTGGGACAGAGTCTAGCCCCCCTATCACTTGTTCATTTTAAACAGCTAAATCTCCAAACTGTATATTCAATATATATGGGCAACCTTGTATTTCTATTACTGTTCCTCTCAGTGAGTTTTTACACCTTTCTGTCACATTTTGTCCCTATTTTGACAGTCCCTGTCCCAAAGAGCTTACTACTTATGTTTGTACAGAAGCTAGCACAATGGAACCTGATTCTAATTGGGCCTCCTTGTCCTACTAATTGTTATGGTTCCTGAGCTAGCTGCATCCCTAATCCCTTGGTGATCTCTCTGAGCCTGAGGTCTCAGTCTTCATGCCTTTACTTCTCCTGTGACAGAATGCCCTGGTTCTCTCACTCTTAGACCTGCTCTTGGACTACAATAACCGGGTTGATCAACTGCTTACCCAGCAGGTCTAATTGAATTTATTATCTGTAGTTCTTCCCATCACGAGATTTGACCAGCAGAAAATACAGAATGATTAGGTCCTATCCACATCAGCCACACCATCAGGGATTCGTTCACCTGTACATCTACCAATTTGATATATGCCATCTTGTGCCAGCAATGCCCCTCTGCCATGTACATTGGCCAAATGGGATAGTCTCTACACAAAAGAATAAATGGACACAAATCTGACATCTGGAATTATAACATTCAAAAACCAGTAGGAGAACGCTTCAATCTCCCTGGTCACTCAATAACAGACCTAAAAGTGGCAATTCTTCAACAAAAAACTTCAAAAACAGACTCCAATGTGAAATTGCAAAACTGGAATTAATTTGAAAACTGGACACCATCACATTAGGCCTGAATAAAGCCTGGGAGTGGTTGGGTCATTGCAAAACCTAAACCTAATTTCCCCCTACTTTTACTCACACCTTCTTGTCAACTGTTTGAAATGGGCCACTCTTATTACCACTACAAAAGTTATTTTTCCTCTCTTGGTATCCTACTGTTAATTGAATTGTCTCGTTAGACTGCCCTCACACTTGGTAAGGCAACTCCTATCTTTTCATGTATTTATACCTGCTCCTGTATTTTCCACTCCATACATCTGATGAAGTGGGTTCTAGCCCATGAAAGCTTATGACCAAATAAATTTGTTAGTCTCTAAGGTGCCACAAGGACTCCTCATTGGTTTTGATGAATAATAACTATTTTTCATGTTAATGGAAAATACCAACTATGTGTGGGAATGTGTTGTGTATTCATGTGTTGGTATTTTTTGCTCACTATGCACAGAATGGAAGATGGGATGGATCACTTGATGATTACCTGTTCAGTTCATTCCCTCTGAGACACCTCACGTTGGCCATGGTTACAAGACAGGATACTGGGCTAGATGGACCTTTGGTCTCACCCAGTAGGGCCGTTCTTATGTTCTAATAATCCATTTAAACCAGGGGTCGGCAAACTTTCAGAAGTGGTGTGCCAAGTCTTAATTTATTCACCCTAATTTAAGGATTCGTGTGCCAGTAATACATTTTAATGTTTTTAGAAGGTCTCTTTCTATAAGTCCGTAATGTATAACTAAACTATTTTTGTATTTAAATAAGGTTTTAAAAATGTTTAAGAAGCTTCATTTAAAATTAAATTAAAATGCAGAGCCTCCCATACTGGTGACCAAGACCTGGGCAGTGTAAGTGCCATTGAAAATCAGCTCATGTGCTACCTTTGGCACTCTTGTCTTAGGTTGCCTACCCCTGGTTTAAACATCCCATCTTTACAACGATGGGATAATGGCAGACATCTTCAGTTTGTGACCTCTGCAATAAATTATTATAATTTGTAATAGTAATCTTAATATGGTAGTACCTAGAAGTGAGATTGGGGTCCCAATTGTGTTAGGTGTTGTAGAAAGACAAACATGGAAAGAGAAAATCAGTCCCTTCCCCTAAGTCCTTACTATCTAAATAAACAAGAGAGACAAAGGGTAGGAGGGAAAACAGGGGCACATAGACTTGCCCAAGGTTGCACAAGAGGTTAGTGGTAGAATTTAGGTGTATTTCCCAGTCCTATGACCTTAGGCACTGGACCACGTCATGCTGCATCTCCATAAATTAGGTTTTGTATAGACTTGGACTTAAAGATGTGTTTGCCAACTTGTGCTAACTAGCATGCTGTAAAAGTCTAGTGTAGAGAAAACAATGTATACGTTCTAGGCTTTAACTCGACCAGCACATGTTTAAGTACCCATGTTTTGTCCACACTAAACTTCTAGAAAACACATGTTGGCTTGCACATTCTCACCACACACTTTTAAATGCATGTCTAGACAAAGGCTTAAGAGCTTTGATGTTGAAATGCCACTAACGTATTCATTTCTTTATTTAAGAGTTTACTTAAATTCCAAATGTAATAGTTTTAAAATGACTTATTGGTAATAAAATATTACTTTGGTAAAGTTGTTGTTTTTTGAGGAGGGAGGGGGTGATCTAGATGGGTTTTTGCAACACAAAAGAAGCAAAAGAATTGAAAAGTAGGTCAATGGCCACAACTATAACCAAAGCAGCTGATTAAGAGGGGGAGAGTGGATTCGGATACTCACTACCCAGGAGAATTTCAGGCCTTTGGTGACTTGTTATTTATTCTGCCCCAAATCTTTCTGAAGTCTGCAGTAAGTTAAATGCTCCTGCATTGTAGCTGATTAAGTCTTTTCAATTTATTCTGCTTAAATTATTCAACATCTAGCTATACAATATTAGAACATTTATTTCAGGATATAAATGTGTGCATGGAGTTTCATAGGTACAATTCTTGTAGCTCCATGGCAAATAGTTATTTGTTACACTGTTTCACCTTATTTAGCATGATAAATCAGGCATTAGGGATTGGTTGTTATAATAATATGGGCTGCTGGGGCCCTATAATATCAAATATCCGTGGGTTCTGTCAAAGACTGTAGTGTTCTTTTACAGATTGTAAAAATAAGGTCAGTGTGTTAGTTATCATTGGAATCCACTCTTTAAAGGACAATGGAGTGATGTGGTTTGTGTTTGCTTTTTAATCACCAACTTTTTTTAAAGGTACTAAAAAAAATACTGGTGCAAAGTGTTTCATTCAAGCATCAGTTATGATTGATTATGGTAGTGGCTAAGATTCAAGTAAGAATGGGATACCATTGTGCTAGGCTGTGTATGCACACTGATCAGTGAACAGTTCTTGCCCTGAAAAGCTTACAAACTAAACAGATAAGATAAACATGGACCAAGGGAAAGAATATAGCATGCAAGCCCAATGAACAAAGGCACAAGGAGTAAATCAATAAGGAGAGATCAATTGTTATATTTGAAAACAAGAAGATAAATAATAAACTAGAGAACTAAGCGCCGTGAATACAATTAAGGGAGGAAAAAAAAGATAGTGGTGAATCCATAATGAAGGAGGCGGAAACTAGAGACCTTCCCATCTGCTGTAGCTCTGTAGCCTGAGGGAGAGATGGGACTGAACTTGTCCCACACTGGAGAGCAAATCAAATCCTGGTGCATTTTCATCAGCTGTCAGAAACAGACAGATATTTCTGCAGGACCAGGCAGGAAATTAGGCTATTAAATTACAGTTTTTTCTCAGAGCCCTTGTCATTCTCTTCTCCTTTGCTACAGATGTTCTATCAAAGGAAGTCATTGTAACCATTTATCTTTCCAAACTTAAAATACCTTCTCTCAAACTAATTTTTCCCCTCACTACTTGAGTCTTTGTACTCTGTCTTGCTTCCCTGATCTTGTATGGATCTAAGATTAATTTGCACTAGCTAGGAGTTCAACAACAAAATCAATTTCAATTGGGTCAGATGAGGTCACTGCCAGCTCAGTAGTGTGAGGAGAGAAATAGATTATCATCATTCTGGGAACACACTACTGTGCTTCGATACATAGAGAAAAAGAAAGAAATGTCCATAAAAGAGATTTATAATTATTTCCAAGCCATTGGAAACAAGGACTTTTTGGTTCCTTTCTTCAACATGGGGATAGCCAGCAATATACAAATAAACTGTGCTACAACAAGCTTTTATATTCCATGAGAAGAATGGAATAGAATTTATCCAACTAATAGCACTTTATTGTAAAAATGTGGTTCTGTCAAACTGTTATAACAATGACTTTAATAGATCTTTTTATACCCCAGCACATAGCAGGTGTAAATTAAACAACATTTTTGCTCTTAGGTATTCCATGAGCCATATCACACAAGGATGGTTATAACAGGAAATATAATTACACCTTCAAAAAATGGTTTCCGATTAAAAAATACATTGAATTAAAATGTGGGTTTTTTAAGTTTAATTTACAAGCAAAGAAATACCAAACTTTCTACAGCATTAGCTCTTTAAATATTTACCTTCTGCTGCAGCCTTTACAGAAAAAGGTGAAGCTAAAAAAAAGGGTTTATTTTTATATAAATGGATTGAATTCTAATAATTTCTGTGAAATTGGAAGAATCCTAGTTAAAATGGCCATTCATGCATGTGTGTGTGATATGTGTATTTGCACATGTATTTTCAGCTGGTATAAATCCATATGGCTCCTTCAGTTGCAATGGAGCTATGCCATTCTATGCTAGCTGATGATGTGGCCCACAGATAAGAAAGAGGAAAGGTTGTTTGGCTGAAACCAATGGGCCATATCCTTCCTCATGCTTTATGCATCTTTAATTTTCATATAATTTAAGATGAAAAGTGTGATTATATGTATGATGCTCATTGTTTAAATAGAAATCCATATCCTGCTGTCCATGTAATAACCTATGTTGAGGTGAGGGGTTGCACAAATTTGAAAGCAGACAGCAAATAGGGAAAAAGTAAATTAGACATTTTTTTTTCTTGAAACTAAAACAGACAAATTATTTTGGGGTGGGGGAAACCGATGTAAGGCCAAATTCATCCCTGGTGTAACTGTTACCTTGGTTGTGGTTATATTGAGTGAATTTTAGCCTATTAATTAGTACTGGTCTTGATCAGTTTTATTATGTGTACAGACAGTCAGATTTTGTGGGTCAGATGCTTCCCTAGTGAATCTCTACTGAAGTCTGTGAAGTTAAACCAATGATTAATTTGACCCACTGAACTCAAACTTCCCCATCATCTGATCCTGACTGTACAATCAAAATATGCAAAACTAGGTAATCCTAATAATCTTTTCTTACAGAAAGAGATATTTGGTTAAATCCAAGATACATGTTTCTAAATTTAAATCTAAAAAATCAGAATAAGGCTCTTTGCCCTTTCTCATCTTACTTTATTCAAGCTTGTTTTCAGGAGCTTGTTTAAATAATATCTACTTAAACATCAGTCACAACCCATCTACCGCAGACAGATACTTTGAAACAGTTAATCCCATAAAACCTTTAGTCAAAATTTTATTCTGTTGCATAATATTAAATACATTCTCTCTGTCTAGTTGAGGTTGGAATTTTTAACAAGATCTAAATTGGAGTTTTTAACCTTTTAATGGAACAGGCAAGATTTTTTAGGACTGAATTAATTTTCAATGTGATGTATTGTTTAGCAACACAGCTCTCATTACTAATATCACTGACTACTAATTAGACTACAATAGCACACATACCACTGAAAATGTATTTCTAAATACTTTTGTATTTTGCAGTAGCACATCTAATGCTTAGCACTTACATAGCACTTTATATCTTCAAAATGCTGTACAAACATTCACTAATAATCTGCATGACCCCCCCTTTGAGATAATGGTGGTACAGTATTAGTATCTCTGTTTTACAAATGAGGAAATGAGGAAACATTTGTAAAACAGAGGAAATACACATTAAATGCCCTATCCAGGGTTACACACTAAACCAGAATTATGTCTGGATTAGCGCTCAGAGTTCTTGAATCATGCCATTGCATATATATATATTCTGATCCAAAGTCCAACTCAACAGAAAAAAATCTCCTATTGATGTTGAGTGGTTTTGGATTAGACCCATGAGGGTCTAATTCAGTTCCCATTAATTTCAATGAAGTTGGATCAAACCCATAAATACAAAAGCCCTACTTCAAGCATCTGGGATTTAAATTCATGTTTGATTTGGTTTGTTTGTGGGGTTTTCATGTTAGAGAGAAATGTTATTACTGAAAGCTGCAACTTAGGCTGGGCTCATCTTAGTTCTTACAAGCTAATTAAATTGGAGTCTGATCAGTAGTTAGATGGGAGACCTCAAAGGAAATTCCTGTATGCCGCAGAAAGTGATTTTGATGATAACACTGGTTTACAATTTTTTAGAAGTCGTCTGCTTCAGAGATAAAATGTGATATTTATTATGTATTTTGATGTGCTGAATTCAAATATGACAATTAAAACAACTGATTGGCTACTGTTTCTAAGATATTTAAGTTTTTACAGTTTATGTCTATGTATGTAGATAGTACAGTTTTAATCATAAATTGTAAACCTAGGTCTTTTCATGTGTTTATGGTTGCTTTACATGATAATATTTCACCTGTCCTGTTTATGTAACACTTTAAAAATCAGCAAAAGGGTTATATAAATGTATTATGAAAGAAAAGGCAAAAAACTATTATGTATATAGTTTAGTCCTATTCAGTGTCTACTCGGCGCTTCTTGGCTTGTCTCTTGTATTCATTAAATGGAGCATCTCTTGTCACTGTCCAGCAATAGTCTGCAAGCATTGATGGGCTCCATTTGCCCTGATAGCGTTTCTCCATTGTTGCAATGTCCTGATGAAATCGCTCGCCGTGCTCGTCGCTCACTGCTCCACAGTTCGGTGGAAAAAAATCTAGATGAGAGTGCAAAAAATGTATCTTTAGTGACATGTTGCAACCGAGGCTTTTGTATGCCTTGAGGAGGTTTTCCACCAACAACCTGTAGTTGTCTGCCTTGTTGTTTCCGAGAAAATGTATTGCCACTGACTGGAAGGCTTTCCATGCTGTCTTTTCCTTGCCACGCAGTGCATGGTCAAATGCATCATCTCGAAGAAGTTCATGAATCTCAGGACCAACAAAGACACCTTCCTTTATCTTAGCTTCACTTAACCTTGGAAATTTTCCACGGAGGTACTTGAAAGCTGCTTGTGTTTTGTCAATGGCCTTGACAAAGTTCTTCATCAGACCCAGCTTGAAGTGTAAGGGTGGTAACAAATCTTCCTTGATTCAACAAGTGGTGGATGCTGAACACTTTTCCTCCCAGGCTACAATGACTGTCGGAGTGGCCAATCTTTCTTGATGTAGTGAGAATCTCTTGCACGACTATCCCATTTGCAGAGAAAACAGCAGTACTTTGTGTGTCCAGTCTGCAGACCAAGCAAGAGAGCAACAACCTTCAAATCGCCACAAAGCTGCCACTGATATTGGTCATAGTTTATGCACCTCAAAAGTTGTTTCATGTTGTCATAGGTTTCCTTCATATGGACTGCATGACCAACTGGAATTGATGGCAAAACATTGCTATTATGCAGCAAAACAGCTTTAAGACTCGTCTTTGATGAATCAATGAAGAGTCTCCACTCATCTGGATTGTGAACGACGTTGAGGTCTGCCATCACACCATCGATGGTGTTGCAGGCTACAAGATCACCTTCCATGAAGAAGAATGGGACAAGATCCTTTTGACAGTCACGGAACATGGAAACCCTAACATCACCTGCCAGGAGATTCCACTGCTGTAGTGTGGAGCCCAACAGCTCTGCCTTACTCTTGGGTAGTTCCAAATCCCTGACAAGGTCATTCAGTTCAGCTTGTGTTATGAGGTGTGGTTCAGAGGAGGAGGATGGGAGAAAATGTGGGTCCTGTGACATTGATGGCTCAGGACCAGAAGTTTCATCCTCTTCCTCGTCTGACTCAAGTGAGAGAATGATTCTGGTGCATCAGGAACCGGCAGTCCTTCTCCATGGGGTATTGGGCATATAGCTGATGGAATGTTTGGATAATGCACAGTCCACTTTTTCTTCTTTGACACACCTTTCCCAACTGGAGGCACCATACAGAAGTAACAATTGCTGCTATGATCTCTTGGCTCTCTCTCCAAATCATTGGCACTGCAGAAGGCATAGATTTCCTTTTCCTGTTCAACCACTGGTGAAGATTTGTTGCACAAGTGTTGCAGCATATGTGTGGGGCCCATCTCTTGTCCTGATCTCCAATTTTTCAGCCAAAATAAAGGTGATAGGCTTTCTTAACCATAGTGGTTATACTGTGCTTTTGTGATGCAAAAGTCACTTCACCACAAACAGCAGAAGTTATCTGCACTCTTCGCACAAGTACGAGGCATCTCTGCTCACTTTGGCTAACCAGAAATGTGTCCCTTTGCAAAATCAAACACTGACAAATGAGAGAGCATGACACTGTATGATTTCTAGAGCTGATATAGGGCAATTTGTTCAACAGAGTGATGTAAGCTTCGTTATGATTGCATCATCCATGACTTATTCTAGGAATAACATGCTAGAACTTATAGCATAAGTTATTCTAGGAATAACATAACTAGCATATGTTAGCATATGTTATACCATATAACGTGTTATAGCATATAACGTGTTATAATAACATATAATAATATATAATATAATATATTATATATTAATATAATATAATATTATAATATAATATATAATATATAATAACATATAACATATGTTATAGCATATAACATAACTAG
Source organism: Dermatemys mawii (assembly GCA_007922305.1). Classification (NCBI taxonomy): domain Eukaryota; kingdom Metazoa; phylum Chordata; order Testudines; family Dermatemydidae; genus Dermatemys; species Dermatemys mawii. Next base: position 16,998,995 of record ML677333.1, on the reverse strand, counting down.
CATAGTTATAGCATAACTTATTCTAGGAATAACATGCTGCAATTCATATCATGATGACGCAATACCAGCTTCAGATTGCATCATTCATTGTTTTGCCTAAAAAGCAAATACTGTCCAAACCCAGTCACAGATTTATTCGTAGATCCACTCAAAGATGTATTTTAGTCATTTCTGGTTTAAATTGAGATCCCTTCCCTTTATAACTCACTTATCCTCCGCCATTCCCATGTCAAGGGTTGTATATACTGACCCAATAACATATGTTGAAAACTAGAGCCAATCAACAATTTTAAGCATCATTTTCGTTCTCAGTGACCCAGAATTAGTAAAGTTTGACTACATTTATTTCAGAAGCATTTTGGCTGTAGGGCAGTGTAATCTTTGTTTGAGTGAATACTGAACTGGTGTGCCTACTTGGTGGTAGAAAGCTCTGTGTTGGAGTTACTGTTATACCAGATCAGACCAGCCCCAGTGTCTTTCAGAGGAGGCATGAAACTGCAATCCTTATTACTTTGTGGGCACATCAGTGTTTGGATGAATGGGGTGTTTACTCATGGTCTGGATTAAAATGGCTAAAATCAGAATAAATAAAGTCCATCCTGCTTGCCTAAATTCCTGCTGTTGTTTCAGTTGGATACAGTATTCTTCATTTCCTGTCTCAGATTATTTTACTATAGTGTCTATACTGTTGGGACCAACATTTCACCCCTATTTTTTATGATAAAGCAGTCAGGTATTGAATGCTTAAAATTATTCTGCTTCATGTAACTTAGTCATTGAGGGCCTGATCCTCTCATGCAGAGTATGTCTACATAGCAAAGAAAAAACACAGGTGGCCTGTGCCAGCTGACTCATGCTTACAGGGCTCAGGCTGTAGGGCTGTTTCATTGCTATGTAGACTTCTGGTCTCTGTATTTCATTATTCTAATAAGTTATGTTATGTCTCTAACTCCATTTCAGAACCCTTATCTTATTTTCCTTATGAGTGTTCTCATAGCTTGGTGGTAGTGAGTTTTTAGGGTTCCTTCATTCATCCCCAACTCTCACATCTATATAGCTGGACACCATGCCTCAACATAAATGATTTGGAGAAAGGGGTAAACAGTGAGGTGGCAAAGTTTGCAGATGATACTAAACTGCTCAAAATAGTTAAGACCAAAGCAGACTGTGAAGAACTTCAAAAAGAGCTCACAAAACTAAGTGATTGGACAACAAAATGGCAAATGAAATTTAATATGGATAAAGTAATGCACATTGGAAAAAATAACCCCAGATGATGGAGGCTAATTTAGCTACAACTAATCAGGAAAAAGATCTTGGAGTCATTGTGGATAGTTCTCTAAAAACATCCACGCAGTGTGCAGTGGCAGTCAAAAAAGCAAACAGGATGTTAAAAATCATTAAAAAAGGGATAGAGAATAAGACAGAGAATATCTTATTGCCCTTATATAAATCTATGGTGTGCCCACATCTTCAATATAGATGTGGTCTTCTCATCTCAAAAAGGATATACTGGCATTAGAAAAGGTTCAGAAAAGGGCAGCTAAAATGATTAGGGGTTTGGAACAGATCCCATATGGGGAGAGATTAAAGAGGTGAGGACTTTTCAGCTTGGAAAAGAGGAGACTAAGAAGAGATATGATACAGGTATATAAAATAATGAGTGATGTGGAAAAAGTGAATAAGGAAGGGTTATTTACTTGTTCCCATAATGTAAGAACTAGGGGACAACAAATGAAATTAATGGGCAGCAGGTTTAAAACAAATAAAAGGAAGTTCTTCACACAGCACACAGTCAACCTGTGGGACTCCTTGCCTGAGGAGGTTGTGAAAGCTAGGACTATAATAGGATTTAAAAGAGAACTGGATAAATTCATGGAGGTTAAGTTCATTAATGGCTATTAGCCAGGATGGTAAGGATGGTGTCCCTAGCCTCTGTTGTCAGAGTGTGGTGATGGATGGCAGGAGAGAGATCACTTGGTCATTACCTGTGAAGTTCACTCACTCTGGGGCACCTTCATTGGCCACTGTTGGTAGACAGGTTACTGGGCTGGATGGACCTTTGGTCTGACCCAGTACATCCATTTTTGTGTTCTTATTAACCTTACACAGAATAGACCACATTTTCTCCTGTGCCATAATATATTCAGCACAGAATAGTGAGTTATCAGCTGTGGGTTCTTGATTTTCTAGATGCTCTTGCCCTGACCTAAAGGATCATATACCAACTGCTAATTTCCATAGTGGAACATTTGTCCCTTTTCCATCCCTCTCCAGTTTCATTAGGCCCTTTCCCTCAACCCACCATACTCCTTATGCTGGAGAGAAGAGATTGACATAGAAGCCACTTCAGCCAGATTGAACATGTGTTGAGAATTCTCAGTAGGCCAGACACAGCCTTGAACTGCTCAGGCAACAATAATGGGATTGAACAAGGGGGTGAGAATCTGACCCACTGAGTTCTGTTAAAACTAGAAGTACAACCATATTATTGGTTGGTGACGTATTCCTCCCTGCTAGCTGTGATACTCATGCTGTGTCCCATACCTCACCTCACTTTGTCCACCCTCTGAGTAAAATACCACTGACCGTGACTAGTGGTTTTGCTTAGTGTGACTACCCTACTCGTGCCACTCCAAAAGGTCAGCTGCAACATGCCTGTCTGCTGATAGTCAAGGTTGGACCTTAGCTTCTCATTGATGCTGCTTAGTGGTACAACTTAGGAGATGGCTGGACCCAAGTATTTTGTCCAGGTGAATGGGAAGGAGGCAGATGAAACCTTCTCCAGCAATAACTGGCATGATTTATTGAGTTCAAAAAACACAAATTAAATAATATATGGAGATATACCTATGTTGTAGAACTGGAAAGGTCATAGAGTCCAGTCCCCTGCCTACACTAGCAGGACCAAGTACTGTCCCCTGACAGATTTTTTGCCCCAGATCCCTAAATGGCCCCCTTAAGGATTGAACTCACAACCCTGGGTTTAACAGCCCTGTGACAGGGCAGACCAGCCCTGCACTTAGCCCAGGCAGGGGCAGGCTGGAAGCTCTGACAGTGGAAGTCCCACCCCCACAGTACTGGGCATGCTCCAGGTGCTCAAGCAGTATAAAAGGAGTGAGCCCAGCTCATTCTGGGCTGGCAGCCAAAGGAGAAGGATCTGCCTGGGGAGCTCCTGCGGAGGGCCAGCCACAGCACCTGGAGGACCCGGACCCGGACGCTTGCCTCCTGAAGCCCCAGACTGGGGAGGGCCAGAGGGAGCGACAGACTCATCAGCTTGTGGAGGGGCTGGAGCCACTTGGGAGACACCTCTGCCAGACCTGGTAGGAAGTGACCCAGGGAGGGTGATAGAGTGGTACCTCCCACCAGGAGAGACTCAGCGTGTTTCGGTTGGACCCCCCCGCTGAATCTGTGGAGAGGTGCAACGTCACTGTTAGGGCCCTGGGTTGTGGCCCAGTGGAGGTGAGTGGGCTCTGGGCCCCCCTACCTAGGCTGCCACACCCTAGTTGGGTGACCTCCTGCCCCTTCTATTGACTCTGACCACTAGGCCCTACTACCCTGCTACAAGGAGCAGTTATTTACTCTGGCTGCTAAGCCATACTGTCCTGTTACCAGGGCCACCCCGTGGACTCAACTTTGTGGGTCACGCTGCCCCAACCTGGGGACATAAACCCTGACAAAGCCCATGCTCAAACCACTGAGCTATCCCTCCCCACTAAAGTGAAGTAAATTATATTAAGGGGATTAAAAATACTAAAATTGTAATGATGTGATTCTAATGGGGAGATACAAGTAAGATTTAACAGGTTTATTTAAAATTGAAAATCTTAGTATTTTAAAGTACAAGGACTTCAAGGCTTTGATTGCTACAGGGCTTCTGAGAGCAAGAGACTTTTCAACATCATGAAAGATCTTGATGTGTAGGTCACTTTCATGTTATCGGACATCTGAAATACCATCTTCATCCCAAAGTAGAGATTCTAATCAAACTACAGCATCTTTATCCCAAAACAGAAAAGATAAACTTTCTCCAGTGACAACTAGGATTTTGCAGCACAACTGGCAAAAATAATTATTATATGAAATTAATGAAATTAATGGGCCATGTAGCAATGATCCTATAGTTTGGAATCTTCCTCTTTTTGATATATCTGCTACAAATAGTTCTATATGTATTCATGAATGATGAGCTCAGCATTGCCAAGGTAACTTTATTTTTCTTATTTAAAAATTATGATATCAGGGCAAAAATGTTTTTCTTTCTTTAGACATATTTACTATGAAAGTTACTTGCTGTTCATATTTTAAAACTTATTTTGCAACTAAGTTTGAGACTTTAGCAACAAGAATGTATTCTCTCCCTGTAGCTGTTTTGCCCCCCAGGCTTAACTCAACCAGCTGGTTTCTATTGAGGCTAATCTCAGTTCTTATCATCCATGTTTGGTAGCATTATTTTGCAAAGCTCTGTCTCAAATCTGATAGCTACCTTCTGAGTTGACCCCCAGATCATCTGTTTCCTATCATGTAGATTGGACCCTGCACAACTTACGGAGTCTTAACACTACACTGTATCCTGTGTCTCTTAAATTCTTATTCACGTCCCTGCTATGTTCAGTCTTTATAATTTTGTTACTCTGTCCTTAACTGATTCCTCAAGTCTCACTGCAGTGAGCTGAAGGTAAGAATTCTCAGCACATCACAGGAAAACATGTTGTAAAAGGCAACCCCAGAGATCAAGTTGTTATGCTGTGGCTAAGCATTTAAGAAGTAGAACCTTTGTGTTCTAGACAGACAGACAGGAAAGAACCTCAGGATTGTTTAATTGAGGGTAGTGCTGCTGGTATGGTTGGTTTAGGTTGAAGAATTCTGTTCTGTCCCTGTTTAGTTGATTTTGAGATGGGATTGGTTAAATTCTAATTCCCTATACTGACAGTAAAGGTATTAGGCCCTTTTATCTTTGCATGTTGTACACAGAAGATACTTTGTTAATTTATATGAAAATAATATAAAAATTCATATTTAATGAACTCTTTTGGGAGGGGTGGGTGGATTTTAAACCAAAGGATGTTTTTCTTCTTTGTAACATGAAAAATGAACAAATAAGAGTGTGTGTGTGTGTGTATACTTACCAACCTAAGATGATTTAAACTGACTATTTTTAAAATCTTGTTTGCTGTTTAGTACTTGTATTTGTTTTTTTTCTCTCAGATTGACCAGTTAAAATAAATGAGGCCATTTCACTTTAGAGTCAGTTTCTAGTAACTTTTGCTTTCATAGGCCAAGGTTTTCTAAAAACTTATTTTACACAAGCTTGATTTGGGCCAGATTTGACCTGCCTTGACTCTTGAACTTTGCTGGGACAGGGTTCCCAAATCTCACAAGGGGCTAGCTTAAACCAATTTGAGTCTAAAACAAGGTTTGTTTGATTTGAAGCAAAAGCATGGGGCCTTGTCTATGCTACAGGGGGAGATCGATCTAAGGGTATGTCTATACTACCCCCTGGATCGGCGGGTAGTGTTCAATGCATCGGGGAGTGATTTATCGTGTCTCATTTAGATGTGATAAATCAATCCCTGAACATGCTCCCTGTTGACTCTGGAACTCCATCTCACAAAGAGGAGGAGAAAGTGGAGGTGACGGGGGAGCACCAGCAATCAACTCACCACCATGAGGACAGCCAGGTAAGTTGACCTAAGATACTGCGACTTCAGCTACACAATTCTTGAACCTGACCACGCCCCCGCTCCCACAGTTTAGCCCCGCCCTAGATTACACAACTTCAGCTATGAGAATAACATAGCTGAAGCTGACACATTTAGATCTACTTACCACTAGGTTCACACTATGCAATGTTGACTGGACATGCTCTTCTGTTGACTCCCTTGCACTTCTCATTCAGGTGGAGGACAGGAGCTCTTGGGAGACTGATCTCCTGTCAAATTAGAGGGTCTTCACTACACCAGCTAAATGGACCGCTGATGTATCGATTGCTGCACATCAAAACCCCAGTAAGTATAGGAAAGGCCTTAGCTTTATGCTGGTTTGTTTGACTTTTCCAACTAGTTTGTCTATGCCTGCCAACAATGTGTTTCTTTTCTCTTGCTTTTGCAGGCTGCCATCTGGTTGTGCTCACTTCCCCACTAACCCTAACTTCTTAAAAAATGTAGGAGTCAAGGTCATTTCAATCCAAAAATGGGCCTAATTCAGAAACATATAATTTGAGGGAGAATTAGGGGATCTTAGAAACTACCTCTCCCTTCCTATTTTCTATGGCACATGAGAGAGATGGGAAAATCCTCTGATCTGGGATGGCCGAGAAAGGGCTAGCACAGACCCCCAGCAAACTTTGACAGGGCAAAGTGTCTGGTGAGAAAGCAAGGGAAACACACATACAAGTTACACAGAAAATTCACACACAGACGCTCTTCAGGCTTTACACTTCTATATCGGATAAATTCCCTTTTCTGATACATGTACCTGCGATCTTTGAACAGCTTTCCAGTGCACAAGCACTGATTTTATTTTTCCGAGTGGAAGCTGCACCCCTATTCTGCCTCAAGATCTCACCCCACTACTACACCTCCCACCAACCAACAGCCAAACAGCTGATCAGCATGTGGCTGGTGGGTGCTGAGCACCCACTGTTTGTTTGTTTTTTGTTTTGTTTTTTTTCCCCCATGGGTGTTCCAGCTCCATAGCACCCACGGAGTCTGTTCCTGAGTGTGCCCCCCTAACCATAAGTGGGATTCAGTGCTCACAGACAGTCCCCTTCCTCAGTTCTGGATGAGGATTTCAGTTTCAAGCCTCCTTTTAAAGGGGGCTCTTTTCTTTTCTTTTCTCCTGGCATGGTGATTCATGATTACTTAGGGTGGGGAACTTCTAGCCATGATGTCTGTGTTTTCCCATTAACCCTAATAGCCCATCATTTGTCTTTTTTTGGGTGTACAATGCTAGGTGCTTGGAGCTAGTATTGTCTGGGCAGGGAGGGAGGCAACCCCACTCTGCCTGGCTCACTGCCACTGTGTTGTGAGGTGGAGGCAAAGTTTTTATGAACTAGTTCTCTATCTACATAATTTCATTACCATAGCCTGTAGACCTATCTCATAATTGTTAGGTTTAAGACATTACAAGCTTTAATAAAAGATGTTACTTGATTTTTTTTATACACAGTAACATCATATACAATCAGTTGATTCAATTGCTTATGCTTTGGGTTTTGGATCCCCAGTTCTTCCCTTAGAGTGTCTGAACCTGGATCATCACACTCCCGTACTAAAAACATCATTTATATCTGCTCTCCCTAACCTCTGACACTTGAGACCTAAACTGTGGGAAAGATCCTGAGCTCTGCTACATCAATATAAAATTTGGAGTAAAACAAGAGCATTTGAGAGCAGAATGTAGTCCACAAGACACAATAAACCTGATAAGGTTTCAACCTTAAAAATGGAGGAGTTAACAAGCAGTGAAATATGCCTTTTTAAAGATTTACTTCTTTTCAGTGGTGTAATGATTTTAACCTCTTCATTTGTATGTGGCTTGGGTCACCTCTTTAGAGCTCCCAAGGATGGACAATTGTCACAATCTTCACTCTGGCCAGGATTTATTAACAGCAATGCAGCATTCTCACCCACTGCCCCCTTACACATTCATCCTCTACTGTAGCCAAGTTCAGCTTTGTAAATGAATTCTCCATTTTCATAAACAGGAAGGCTTTCTGTTAGAGGGTTAATATGCAAGGAAACAACTCCTTGTAAAAGAGTTCAACTGAAGGCCAATAATCCAATATATGTGTCTTGGGGGAGGGAGAGGAGTGCATAGAGTGGGTGGAATCCTGTCTTTCACTGCAAGAGAAATAAAAATAGCAGCGAATGTTATCATTTTCAGATTGTTACTAGCACTGCGGAGACGTGATCCAAATAACAAGTGAATACATGCATACATTGGTGAGAGAGAAGACCCCAGATAAGAATTTGATTAAGTATTATTATCATCAGCCACCATACAGAGAATGGCAGGCAGCCAACAGAGCATTCAGTTTTCTGTCCATCTGCCTGCTGGCTGCTTCTGCGGGTTGTCATAAAGGTAACCTGTAGATAGGACTGTGTATCAGACAGTGGAGTGAATATTTTCGTCTAAAGGGGTCTCCTTAAATATAACTTTCAATGTGAGAGGAAAAGTCAGGGTTGTTGCTTAAATTATAATGGTTTTTGCTGGCTTTTTAGTTATGTGTTGACAATCTAAGAATGTTTGATGGTTCTCTTCCTCTTTATTGCAGCTGATATTTAAAGCCTACACAACTTTTCTTGTATCTACCCCATAAACTGTCACATAAAAACAAAGCCCTTAATGTTAGGGGGAAGAAGAGAGCATTCATCATCGACAGAAAATTATCCATTTACTCCTTTTATGAAAGTACTCAGAGTTCTATGGTGAGCTTTCTTGTGCACCCACATAGGGCAGTAATGGGGCATAAGAAGCCGGAACCTGTGTAGATGGGTCGGAACCAGATCCAGATTGCTACTCCTTTTCCCATGTAGGTGGGTGAGGAATGGGCAAACAAGGCTGGAGAGTAGGTGGAATCCTGGATGCACTTCTCTTGATTCACCAGTATGTGCACATGAGTCACTACACAGGGGAAATAATTTGTGCCAACTGTTTGCTTACTGCATATTTAAGTCTCAACTAGAGCAAGAGCAAAAAGGAACCAGACTGTGAGTGACAGATCTGTTCCAGCTTTGGTTGTGGAGCAGGGTACCTATGCAATATCACTTCATCTGGTTTGTAATCTCAGTGTATTTGTAGTGCTCAAAAGAGCAAGGAATGGCATTATCAAAGACCAGGCACAACAGGGTAAATTCATCCCGGACCCTTTGAAGTCAACGCAATCAGTTTGGCTCAATGTGAGCAAGCATTAGGCAGTCTTCCACATGGCAGTCTTCTAATTTTCAGCAGTCCTTACCTTGTGAACAAAACCTGACTACCACATTACATTGTAGGCTTGTTCAGCAATGTAAGTGAATATTCATAAACTGAATTCATGTCATCAGCAACTCCACTAACCATTATAAATATATTAATTAAATGCTTCTGTTTGGCTTCACTGTAAAAATGTAACTTGGTGGCTTGAAAAACTGAAGGGACATCAAAAAGGGACATAGAAAAGTTGTTCTCTTTGCCACAGAGGGCAGGACAAGAGACAAGGGGTTCAAATTACAGCATAGCAGATTTAGATTAAAACTCAGGAGAAACTTCCTAACTGTAAGAACAATAGAAACAAATGGACAAAATTCTTTGGGAGGCTGTGGAAGGTTCTTCACTGGAGGTTTTCAAAAGGAGGCTGGATAACCATCTATCTTGGATGATTTAGAAGCAACAAATCCTGCATTTTGGCAGGGGGTTAGGCTAGATGACCACTGTGGTTCCTTCTAACCCTATGGTTCTACAATCAATTGCACCTAGACTGTTTTATAACTATTCCTTTTAAACATTTAACGCTAATAAAGTGTTCTGCAGCTCACTGCTGTCTGAATAACTAGATAGTTTGAAGGGTTCAATTGAATTTTTCATTGTAAAGTTGAGAACAAATGATGTGATAATTGGTTTCAGTCTATTTTTTATACTGATGTCAGATTGTTCAGTTTTCTAGTAATTTATAGTGACTATGAATGTGAAAAGCTCACATGAACCAGGATGCAAACATGCATGAATCGAATCCTTTGATCAGACCCAGTTCAGCGTGAGGGAGGTTGATTTTTATTCACATTTGGCTGATTACTGTTGACCACACCTCCAATGGTTCTGCCGTGCCCACCCGCGTTCCACCCGCCCCCCCTCCCCGTTTGTGGTTGTCTTTTTTGTTTGTTTTTTGGTGTGTGATTCTCTTTCCTTTCTCTTTGCATTGCCTGTCTCAGATTTGCCAAAAGAACAAAATGGCAAGAATCTTTCCAACTTGAATGAAGTGTGCTCATTGTGCTTGCATAAATGGTTAGATTTTGGCTGCTAAAAATACTCCATAGCTTGTGAATCTAAAACTTAATGAATGTTTTTCACAGTGCTTTGAAGATGTAAAGTGTGAGCACTTGTCACCAGAGTTCCTTCCCGATAGTGCTCCCTAGGTTCTGATGTCTGGGTGGTTTTCCCACTCCAGTTCTAGTCCAAAGAGGCTTAGCCTTCTGACTGGGTCCCAGACAGTCTCCCCTTCTGGGGTTGTCAATGAATAGAATAAAAAGGAATTAATGCAACTGACTCATCGCAAAATTGGATTTAAGTTTGCTTCCTTCAGAGGGTGTTTGCTGGGCTGTGGCCCTAAATTGAGTTTACAAGTAATAGAGGGGAATGGTGCCTTCTCAAGATTAGTCAGCATGGACCTCCTTTCCTTCCTTCATCGAGGGACCATCAGGCAGCAGTCATCTGAGAAGCTCCTGTCTTTAGCTAGCTCCCTCTCTGGGGGGCTGAGGAATGAATGGGTACTCCCTTCCCTGAATGAATGTCTTCTCGCTCTACTCTGGGGCACCTGGCATTGGCCAAAGTTAAGACAGGCTACTGGGTTAGCTGGACCTTTGGTCTGACCCAGTATGGCCGTGCTTACGTTCCCTGATCTGCCATCAACTGAACAGGGATTTCCCTCTTAAGCGTCTCTCTCCAGTTCTGACATCTCTCTCAGGAGTGATGGGGTGGTACTACCTGAGCCCATATTAGCATATTAGTTAAGCCTATGTGGCCCAGAGTGGAGTTTGTACGTCCCATCACAGTGCTTAATGTTGTTATACTGGAAAGACAGAGACTTTTTAGTAAATATGAGAGATGCATCCAACGAAGTGGGTATTAGCCCACAAAAGCTTATGCTCTAAAACTTTAGTTAGTCTTTAAGGTGCCACAGGACTCTTTGTCACTTCTGCAATTCCAGACTAACACGGCTACCTCTCTGATTCTTGACACCCTCTGAATGTGTCTTGATAGGAGATGGGAATCCATGAACCAGAAAACCAAAACAACTGTTTTATGGCTATATTAAACTGTTGGCATAGGGCTAATAGGAGAAGGATTTCAGGTAATCACGGCCAAGGAAGGTCAAACATCATCTCTTCTGTCACATAACACTGAAATAATTTGTGTCACTGGGAGCCAAGTGGTTGCAGCTCACCCCCTAACCTGTTCCCACCTAGTTTGCCTGTGCAGTCATTGGTTATGCTAAACCCATATTTGTAGTATCATAGAAGATTAGGATTGGAAAAGACCTCAGTAGGTCATCTAGTCCAACCCCCTGTTCAAAGCAGAACCAACACCAACTAAATTTGTTCTTCTATATTGCACCCAGAAGTTATCATCATCATGAGCAAAAGGATAAAGGTGAGTGTAAGTTCTTAATTGTGTATTTGACATAGATCAATGCCTGCTAGTCTTCAAAATGGAAGGGCTTGCATGCACAATACCCACAATTTATGCAGCCAAGTTTGAAAATTGTGGGGTGTGTGTGTCTAGTCACATGGCCCTGAACCCAGCTGAATTGACTGAAAAACTTAGAATGAGGCAAAGAAAGTACTGTTATTATGCTTTGTTTTCTTGTTTCTCTTTGATGTTGAAGTCTGAATCAATGATTCTTGCCATGATCGAACCCTTCAGAATGTAGTCACTCACAAAAGCAGTGTATTGCTTTATATAATCATCCATCTTGTATCTTTTAATAATAAAATACATATAGCATTTATATAACGCTTTTCATGTGAGAATCTGAAATCTTTACAAATATGGGTATGTATCTATTGCACTGAGCTGAGAATAGACCAACATTTTCCAACCATGTTTAGGCATCTAAGTAAAAGGCTTGATTTTTATAAGGGCTGAGCACTCAGAGTTCTCACTGATGTCAGCATTTTGAATATCAATCTCTGAATATTAAGTGCCTAAACATACATTTATATGCCTGCCTTTAGGCTCTCCACTTTAAAAAAAAAAAAAAAAAAGCAGGAGGGTTAATTTCAGTATTGGGTGCAGGGATACGTAGGCACAGTGCATGCATATTTTGGTAATTCTGTAAATCCCCTGATGCTTTCAGAAAGCAGTATGCATTTCTAATGTATATCTGATCCTCTGTGGCCGTAAGGCATTATAGTTTTGATCTAAGGCCGGGAGGAATGGAGTTAAACTAGATGGGAGCCCAAAACGGATCCACATACATGTGTTATGCTCTCAAGAGTTAGGGGGGGAAAAAAAAAACCATACACAGAATCAGACTGAAATAGCATGGTCCTGCAGGATTTTGGTGACCCAGATCAACCAGAGGACTTATCCTAACAGACCTATTTCCCTGTCCTATGCTGGTAGGCATAGAGTGTAGTCATCCATTTGCAACTCAGTGTCAAGGTATTCCTCCCTAGTTAGAACTCTGCTGCTTTAAGAACTATTTTCACAAAAAAGGGTTACACTATTGATGATACTAAAATATCCAGGGACCACTGCTCGTCTTCTCCATATGAAACATTTAGCAAATCTAAAAATGTTAATCATGTTGAGGACATTGTCACCTTAGGAGATCAGAGATTACTTTTGATAGTGTGCCTGAGAGATTTGTTTAGCTTTCATTCCATCAAGTTGGGATATTATGAAGAAGATTTCATTAAATGAAACCCAATTCACCACAACAGGGATTTCAGATCCAACTGTATTCTCTGCCATGGGATACAACATAATTTAATAATAGTCTCTTTAGGTTAGCTCCATCTATTTGAATATCAGATTATTATCTAACTCTATACTACAATATACAAAGCATCTCCGAGATTGCATGGCCAGCCTTTTACTCCTCTTTTTTTTTTTAAAAGCCATGTGTTGATGAATTTTAAAGTACATTATTATAGTATGAGATTTGATGTAAGGGGTGATGTAAGCCTTTTGGCGATGATCCAATGCAATGAGACTTAGTGGATTGTTAATGCTGTCTAGCAGGGGTGTATTGTTTTTATCACAATGACAGCTGCTGAGAGACTTTCTATTATTATCTTCCTTTTTTTTTAAACGTTAGAGTATAATGATTTACCAGCCTATAATGTGGTAGAAAATGTGTGAATTACTGTGGCTGCATTTGTACGCTTAGCGACATCTGGTTTACAGGTGTGAGGATGTGGATTTTGCTAATTAGTGTCTGGTGGAATAATTTCTGAGCGAGGCTATACTGTGGGACATAGAGAAATATCCTCTGTTCCTCTCAACACTGCCATGACATTTAAACCTTCCTGGGAAACTAAAAAGAGGCAATGCACAGCTCTTTTTTTTTAAAGGGAAGATTCTTCCCACAATGCAGTAATAACTCCTTTAGTACGTAGGTAGATGTTTTATTTATGGGATTTATAACAGTGATCATAACTAAATTACTTTGGTCAGAATAGGACATAGGACATTGGCAACATTGTGATGGTCATACAAGGACTCTTCAGTTCCCTTATGGAATTTTCCTACAGAACTGAAAATACCATTTTTCTATAGTGGCTTTTAAAAAATCCTGTAGAACTTGATAGAGAATTTTATCCTTGTTGTACAAGTCTATGGGATGAATAGGAAAAGCTACAGAAAGGATATAATTCTCTGTTAAATTCTGTAGGATTTTAGAGTAACTTCAATTTAATTCTGTTGGTTTCATCACTATTCTATGGGCTGTTTCCTTTAATTCAGCATTTGCCAGATTGTGGGTGGTGACCCCATACAGGTTGTAGGTCTGAGGCATTATTGGGTTTATATTCTTAAATGCTCAAAATGGTAACATTGCCTATTGCTACGTTCAACAGAACCTCAGAGAGAAATTGAGTATGTTCTAGGCACATAAGGCCACTGGAGTCAGTGGAAAGACTCCCATTGATGTCAGTTCAACAGGCCAATCAAGAGTATGAGAATGAACACTTCTTGTAAAACTGACAGTAGCTTGCCAATCAAATGGAGGATCTGTCCACTTGAATGTCATGTGGGCTATGCTGAACTGCAGCATTACCCTTACAAAAAGGAGAGGACTCTCTGGTATGTCTACACTGCATTGTAAATCTGGACTCAGACTCAGGTTTGAGCCCAGACTTGCCTATTAGCCCTGCACAAATATGTCTGACTCCAGTCAGCGAGCATTCAGGACCTGAGTTCTAGGACACAGTTGGGAAGAGAAGGGCTGAGCCCAACCCCCACTGAGATTTGGATCAAAGCCCTGTCATTTTGCAGTGTGGACACAGCTCAGTCCATAAACCCAGTTTTTTAGTCAGAAGTTCTGCAGAGCACAGTATGGATGCATTACCACAGTTGAGACCCAGGTTTACAATGCAGTTTGGATGCTCAAGCATAGGCATGGAAACACCAGTCCTCAAGTGCAGGTCCCACAGACTAGGGTTTACAATGTAGTGTTGAGATACCTTATTAGATCCATAACCATGACTGCAACCTTTTTATTCCCCTTCCTATGCATTTCATTTTCTTTTCTTTTTAAATCACAGAAAATAACCATATTATAATAATGGAGATGCACAAAATAAGCATAAATAACCCTTTAGAGAAGAGCAAGACCATAGGCTGTCTTGCAGAGAGGTGAATCTCACAACTGGCACATTGGGCTGACCTAGAACAGGGAAATTCAATCTACATCTCCCTGGACCAGTTTTGCTGAATTTGGCTCAGTGTTTGGAGTGTATGGATATAGTTATTAATTCATATGAGTGCCTATCTATCCAATTTAAATGTACATTCACAAAAGGGGTCATGATAGGGAAAATTTAGAAACCCACTTAATCAGTTCATGTTGGGTCTGTCCATAAATGTCATTCAGCCAAAATGATGCTCTGCATTTTAAACATTTCCTCCATAGACACAGCTATGGTACCTTGACATCACTGTTTATCTATCTTAGGTACTTTATGGCCTCTATTACTGTGGTATGTAAACTTAAGAGCCTTACAGTCTTTAATCAAGGTGACCTAGGTGCCTAGGTGCTTTTGTATTTAGGCTCCTATCTACATCTTTAGGTGTCTTTAAAAATCTGGCCATAAGTAACTTGATCAAGATCATACAGAAAGTCGCTGGCAGAATAGAGGCTTGAATCTTAGTCTTCCAATTTCTAGGTTAATGCCCTAACAGCTGGACGATTCTTCCTTCTATTGTTTACTAACAGGCAATTGTATAGACTTTCCATTTTAATGATCTGTTCTTGTATATCATGTTTGTTCAAATTCTTATTTCTTTTTAAGAACATAAGAACTGCTATACCTGGTCAGACCAATAATCAGCTTAGTATCCTGTTTCTGACAGTGGCCAGTACTGGAGTTTCAGGGGAAATATATAGAATAGGGCAATTTTTGGGAGATCCACCCCATTTTCCTTTCTTGGCTTCTGATACTCAGAGGTTTATGGTAACCCTGAACATGGGATTATGAGCCTGACCATCTTGGCTAATAGCCAATAATGAATTTATCAAAGCCTTTTTTTAGCACAGTTATATTTTGGCCATCAGACCATCCCATGGGAATGAGTTCCACAGGTTAATTGTGCACTGTGTGAAAAAGTACTTCCTCCTCTTCATATTAAACCTGCTACTAATTAATTTATGCTGACTCCTGGTATTTGTACTGTGAGAGAGGATAAATTATACTTCTTTATACATTTTTTCCACACCATTCATGATTTTATAGACCTCTATCGTATCCACCCCCGTAGTAATCTCTTTTCTAAAATGAACAGCCCTAATCTTTTAATCTCTCCTCATATAGAAGCTATTTCATACCCTTGATTATCTTTGTTGCCCTTCTCTAAACCTTTTCCAGTCTCACTATATCCTTTTTGAGATGGGGCAACCAAAACTGGACACAGAATTTATATAGTGGCATTATGATATTTTCTATCCCTTTCCTAACATTGTCAGCTTTTTTCATTGCTGTTGAATTGGAGTTTTCAGAGAACTGCTCACAATGATGCCAGGATCTCTCTCTTGAGCAGTAAAAGCTAATTTAGAACTCCTCATTATGTATCTATAGTTGGGATTATTTTTTCCATTGTACATTACTTTGCATTTATATTGAATTTTATCTACCATTTTGTTGCCCAGTCAGCCAGTTTTATGAGATTCCCCTTGTAACTCTTGACACACAGTCAGAGCTCTGGACTTGTATATCTTTAATAACTTTAGGTCAATATCACTAGTGATTTAACTATGTTAATCTCTTAGACCAGATATTGTGCTCCACTTAGGTTTAAATCAAGAATTGTCTCTCCCCTTGTGGGTTACAGGAGTAGCTGTTCCCTCTTGTCCCATGACTACTAAAAGCCTTTGGTAATGGCTTTCTGAATATCCTTGTCAAAGATTTTCTGAATATCCAAGTACACTATGTTGATTGCATCTCCCTTATGCACATGCTAGTTGACATCTCAAAGAATTTGTATGTATTATGATGCATGGCTCCCCTTTACAAAAGCTGTGTTGATTCTTCCCCCTACTAATCATGTTGATCTATGTATCTGATAATTCTGTCCTTTACTGTAGTTTCTACCAATTTTCCTGGTACTGAAGTTAGACTCACCAGCCTGTGATTGTTAGGATCACTTCTGGATCCCTTTTAAAAAATCGGCACTACGTTAGTTATTTTCCTGTCATCTGGTACAGGGACTTATTTAAATGATAGGTTACCCTATGGTTAGTAGTTTCTTATTCCATATTTGAGTTCCTTCAGAACTCTTGGGTGAATGCCATCTGGTGATGGTGACTTAGAACAAATTGATATTTTTGTAATAAAACCTCTTCTGTGTATAGCAATGTGGGACAATACTTCAGATTTGTTGCCCTTAAAAGTATAGGTCTCATATGCTCTCCTCCATCTCCTTTGCAGTGAAGACCAATGCAAAACATTCATTTTGCTTTTCTGCAATGGCCTTGTCTTCCTTGACTGCTCCATTAGCACCTTAAATAAAACAAGGAGTACTTGTGGCACCTTAGAGACTAACCAATTTATTTCAGCATAAGCTCTCATGGGCTATAGCCCACTTCATTGGATGCATAGACTGGAACATACAGAAGTTTATATACAGAGAGAGCATAAAAAGGTGGAAATTACCATACCAGTTCTAAGAGACTCTTTAATTTGGATGAGCTATTATCAGCAGGAGAAAAAAAAAAACCTTTTGTAGTGATAATCAAGTAGGTTTATATCAGACAGTTGACAAGAAGGTGTGAAGGATACTTAACATAGGGAAATAGATTCAGTTAGTGTAATGTTTAATCCTTGGTTGATAGCGTCCAATTTGTAAATTAATTCCAGTTTGGCAGCTTCTCGTTGGAGTCTGTTTGTTTTTGAAGTTTTTCTGTTTTAAAATTGACACTTTCAAATCTATAATAGAATGACCAGGGAGATTGAAGTGTTCTCATACTGGTTTTTGAGTGTTATGATTCCTTAAATCCCTCCTCCTTACACCATTGTCTCATACACACAGTGAGACCTTGCAGTTCTGCATGTCTTTCTGGCTTTATGCATGGATTTGGGGGCATTTTAGAGAACGCTATCATGGAGGTCCTGGATTTTTAATCTTTTAGCTACTAGCCTAAATTTGGCCTCCAGCCTCTTTCCTACTTTTCCTGTGGTGTTGGTACATATAGGTGCCAGAACCACTGAACTTAAGAGTATCTAAATGTCTTGTGAAATCCATTACCTTTGCACTGAGCAGGCAGTTCACTGTGCTGTTCTCCTGGTCAGACAGATCTCTCTAATAATCAAATCCCCCGCTACTGTTGCCTGTTTCTTCCTAATAACTGGAGTCCATGCCCACAAAGGGATATCCTTAGTGTGAGAGGATATCATGACATCATCTGTAAAGTAGGTGCCAACACTCTGTCTCCCATTGCCCATCCTATTTAACCACTGTGGCCTCCAGAGCCTGTACTTTGTCTCTGATGGCCGTGAGTGGTTGAACCACATGTATACATACACCACCTGCCCACAAGGCAAGTAATTAGAAACATTCATCTATTACAATGCTATAAACTGGGTATGTCCCACCCTGCTGCTGGTCTTCTGACTGCATTTTTATTCTTGGGGTTTTTTTATATAGTTTACGTTTAGAGTATGTTTAAGGGTATTGAGGGTTTTTTTATTCTGTCAGTTGGTTTTCTTGGGGCCTTCATGCCTTTCTAATTGTTAAATCCCTCAGACACTTCTTCCTGCAGGAAAGCTCTCAGTGCAGTTAAATTCTCTTTAACTTGGCAGCTCACTCAGTCGCTAAACTCTCTCTCTCTCTCTCTGTCACCAGCTCTCTCTGCTCAAGAACTGGCTCTTACAGGAGGCCTCTAAATTTATAGCTGTGGCTAGACTACATACCCCTGCTATCTCCTGTTGATTACTACAGGCTATCCCTTTGGTCAACAAGTATCAGTTACAAGTGATTTACTCTGCTGCTACATTGAGCTGCAAAGTTTCAGAAGCGATGTGTCGAGTCTTCGTTTATTCACTCTAATTTTAAGGTTTCACGTGCCAGTAATATATTTTAATGTTTTATAGAAGGTCTCTTTCTTTAAGTCTATAATATATAACTAAACTATTGTTGTATGTAAAGTAAATAAGGTTTTTAAAATGTTTAAGAAGCTTCATTTAAAATTAAATTAAAATGCAGAGCCCCCCAGACTGGTGGCCAGGACTCGGGCAGCATGAGTGCCACTGAAAATCAGCTTGCGTGCTGCCTTCGGCATGCATGCCATAGGTTGCCTCCCCTGGCCTAACATCTCTAAGGGGCCTTTGAGTCACTGCTGCAGCCTCTTTGACTATGCTTGGAAGTTCAGATTTTGCTTCACAATTACAAAAATTACCAGAGTTGTAGATGTGGGGGTGTGAGAGAAATATTTCCCAATCTTGATGGAAAATACTTATAGCAGCTGGGCTTTTCTAGCTGTGTTTATATAACACCACATAAAATAGTTATTAAACTGCATTGTTTTGGGCGAAAACTTCGCTCAAGTGAAACAATTATGTGTCATGTATGATTCAAATCAGTGATTTGTCACTGCTGCTTATTGTTTCAGCTTAATTTGTTGTGCATTCTGCCTTTGTAAAAAGACATTTGATTTCAGGGTCAAGAATTTTTTGTTCATTTTCTTTTCTTTTGTGATGTAGATTGTTTATAAACGTAGATTATGTACATTATTTGATTGAACTAGCATTTCTCCTTCTCTGTCACCACTCTGCAGTATATACACATGAGTGTTTGTTTGTGTGGTTAGATTACAATGGGAAGAGGAATTTTCTTAAGGATGAACAAACCAGTTTGGAACCAGCGAGAACCTGCCTGATTAAAAAAAACTACTTTTGTTCATGTTCATATTGGTTCAGGTAAAGAATCAATGTGTCTAACTGCTTGCAAGACAACAGCTCCTTCTTCCTATGCAATCCTCCAAAAGCATCTCCTTCCCTTCCTCTCTCCCTGCCTCCCTCCATCTTAGTTCTTATATAACAACCATTACTACATTATCAATCCAAACATCTTTCCTTTACTGTGCCTAATCAACCTACAACACACTAAAAGGCTTTGGTTCCCTTCAGTTCAACATGGTCACTGAGAAAAGAGAGTCTGTTGGAAGGTCATGGAGATGGAGGCAAAGGGAGAAGACAAAGATTTGCTGGTGATTTAGCTGAAGGGTTAAATTTTCAAAAGTGCCTAAGTTCCATTTTTGTATTCTTAGTCTTGCCAAACAGAACTTCCTAACTTTTTCAGGCTACTTATTTTAATTTTTGGTCTATGACTGGGAAGCAGGTATGTTGCTTCCCATATACCTCTACTATCTATGTTTAATAATAAGAGTTATTATAGTAATCAAAAGGCCTTAGAGGTTACATTTGGATAGTATATTTATTCATTTTTAAATATAATTAAAAAAGATGCCTCATTATGACTCTGGGAACCTTTTACATCATTTTAAAAAAGTGTACAACCAAAACAAAATCAGTAGCAAAGTCCACCAAGCATAACTCTGTCCCTGACACATCCCTTAGATGGGACTTTCCCCAATAAAACTCCTGTCCTCTACAAAGTCATTCCCCATCAGGATCCACCCTTTCTGAACCTCATCAAGGAGGTAGACCTTGCAGCATAGACAACAATCTCAGGCTATTTCGAAGTGGGAGTAAAACTTGTTCCATAGCTGAAGACACTTCATGGAGAAGGCTCGACTGCCATCTTAGTTCTTTATTAAATCAAGATACTTCCAATGGAAAGCTTCTGCTTACAGCATCTGCAACAGTATGGTCTGGGAGAAATGGAGGGTCTCAAGCAGGTAGATCATGAACTCACAGTTTGGATTATTGTCCAAAGCTTCTCCAAAGTGTCTGAACTTCTTGGGCCTTATCCAGTGCATGCTATACTTCCAATGAGTTTAGTGGTAGTGGAAAGTACTCAGCTCTATATAGGAACAAATCCTAAGTGCATTGTAGGTGACTAAATAAACTGTCAACCCTATTTTGGAGAAAAGAAAGGTGACTTGAGAAACAATATTTAATTAACAAAAAATCCAGACTGACTGAAGAACATGATCTCAAGATAGAGTAATGAGCAAGACATAGGTTGATGAGATGTTTTCAATAGAAAACTGGGACACACATTTCTTAATATTATATCATTTATTTATTTGTTTTTATCAGAGGTTAAGAGAATACTGTAAAGTACCAAATTTCTTGAGATGTGCTGCTGAATATTCATGACCTTTCAGGAAAGACACTCCACACTTTGTAAGGTTGAGTCTGTGGCTGGACATAAGACAGGGTCTAGCTGAGATCTGGGATTTCCCTCTTTTTCCTCAATTTATTTGTGAACAGTTGAGTGGGATATCTTGATCCAAACATTATATTCTGGCTATCTACTGAAAACTGATTCTTTGGGAACCTGTCTTTCTTAGGTCCTTATATGGATCAGTTACTATAGTATCTGAGTACCTCACAATCTTTAATGTAAATATCCTCACAACACTCATGAGAGGTAGAACATTGCTTTTATACCTATTTTAGAGATGTGGCATTGAAGCACGGAGAGACTAAGGCCCAGATCCACAAAGATATTTATGTTCCTAACTTCCATTGATTCCAGTGACTTGTCCAGATTCATACAGGAGATCTGTGTCTGAGCAGGAATTGAATCCCTGAGTCTTCGTTAGCACTAAGCACTGGGCCATCCTTCCTCTCTCTAGGAAGGAACGTGAACTACAGAGATCTCTAGAATCAGTAGCTCACCTAAAGTTAGTGAGCTACTTTTTCATCATATCACATCATCTGGAACCCAATCTTCATGTAAGCCTCTGCTCTCTGTCTGCCTAAGATGGGACTAAGCCTTACCATCTTCTTTAATGCAATCTATCCAACTCTTCCTCAGCTTCCCTCAGGGTCTCTTTTTTACTACCTTCCCTGCATGCTTTCTTCCCCTGATCCTCTTCATTCATCCTCTGTGTGTCCAAACCAGCAAAATCACACTTCTTGAATATTGTCACACACATTATATCACAGCCATCCTAATGCTTTGATTCTGAAATCTGCCCCTTCCTGAAACTGTTTTTTATTGCACAAAGACACCTCATCTCAAACACTTGCAAACACTGAATCTGCCATCTTTATACTGCCCAGGCTTCTGCACTGTAGAACATTGCAGGAGGTGTGCTACTCTTCTATACAGCTGAGTTTTCCATCTTAGTGGTATATGCTTGTAATACACACCACCTGTGAGGTTACTCCACAGTGTCCCAGCACTCCAGAGCACTGCATCTCACATTCAAGATCACCATGTTCTGTAATCCAGCTGCAATAGTACTTGAACTAGTCTAGTTTAGTCATACTCCATTAATCTCTGTCTGTAGTTGATCTAGACAAAAGATTTTGTGACGGATTAGCACACCATCATCCATCTTTATGGTATAGTCAATAGATGAAAATGTGCATGTCAAATATTCACTATTAAACTGGTACAAAATGAGTGCCAATCAATCAATAATCAAAAGGCAGTGGATTTTCCTCCTAGTTTCCTCCTCTCCCATGCAAGAGGAGAATATCAGGCTCATGGTCTCTTGTGACTCAGGATTCTTCGGTGAAAAAGGAAAGCTTTGGGTGGTTGGTACCAATATACGGAGCAAATGCCAAAATTAATGTTTATTTAATGTCAGTTTTAGGTGGGAAGACTACTTAATTTGTGAGTCATCTAATAGTGAGTTTCAGTTCAGTCCTCTGAATACCTTCAGTCTGAATGCTGCTCATTTCAGTGGTGTTAAGATGATAAAGCAAATCCACTGGCTATTTGGCGGTGGGCTATTTTTTTTTTAAATAGCCTTTATCTTAGGTGTAGTAACATCTGAATATAGCTATAATATATCCATTACAGAAATTACTTTAAATGACAGAAATAGCCCAGACAGAGAACCCTTAATTTATGTTCAACAGCATATTGGAATGCATGTTCATTTTATGGAAACATCCAATATGTATTTTAGATGATTAGCATATTTATTAACACTTATTTTTCTCTCTGAACTGGTTAAATCTTACCCCAAATAAGCAGACATGTGAGTTTGAAATACTGTGAAGCTGTGTTTCCCTAGCTATTTAACACAATTCTCTGCAGGTTCCTCTTGCAAGACTAGAACTCGTTTTCCAGGAAAGTACTAGAGAGGGATTCTGGGAGATGTAGTTGCCTGTAAGGGACTGATGGGAAAGGCAAGTCCAGAACACATGGCCAAGATAAATCACGTGACTGCCAGACTAGCTATATGGGAAGCATGTGGGTCAGTTTGTGGAGAAACTTGCAGGGAACTGGAGTAATGGCAACCATGGATTGGTAGGACAAAGGAGAACTCCTCTGAGAGGTGAGGCAAGAAGAAAAGGTCTGAGCAGTATAGCATTGGAGGCCCAGTGTTTGGCCAGTGCTTATGTAAGGACTCTAGGCTGAAGACCTTCTTAGGAAGGAGGGAGAAATCTCCTTGTCAACTTTGCATTATTAGGGTAAGAAATCATGTAGTCTGGCATGGACAAAGGACTACTGACTGAGTCTGAGGAGGACAAAAGATTAGGGTGTTATACACTCATGTGACCAGGAGGCCGTAGCCTGGGAATGGCAACAAAGGAAAGGCGAGGCAAGAAGCAGAAGCGTGGGCAAGATACAGCCTTGATGAACATCAGATTAATAGCAAAATAATGGTTTTGACAATTCTTCAAGAACTTCTTCTGCCCACTGGGGCTACTTGTGTCTTGCCCAGATTAAGTTTCAGGAATCTTTTTTACCCAGATGCTCATCTTGTTTCAGCACCTGAAGGGCTGGGTGATGGAGCCATCTCTGTTTTTGTGAAAGAGCTGTAGGAGAGGGATATTATCTACTTAATGCTGACTGTGAAGTTCATGACTTGTTATGACTTCCCAAAAAGATTTTAACCTTTGCATTGAATAGGGTGAAAGAAAGGGGACTGAGGCTTATGGGATTTTGTAGGTGAGTGGTTGTCCATCATGTCCTCTGAGATATGTCTGTGAGAGGATGTAAGCAAGCTTAGTCCAAGTCCATCCATTTCTGCCAGGTCTTTGTACCTTTATGGGTGACTGTGTCTAATAGTTTCAAGTCAGTCCTGCCCACCAGACCTCACTGTTCATTTTTCCTTTCTTTAAATTGAAAGGCTTTTGTTTACTACTTTTGTTTATTTTTTTTAAAAAATAAAACTCTTGTGTGTTTATATTTTGGAAGCTTTTATAGTGGTGGGCTTGCATCTGAAACAAGGATAACAGCCACTGCAGAATTTTAATATGCTGGGGAAAATCCTGCTATGCACTCTACCCCTGAAGAGCACATTGAGTCAGGAACCTTTAGAAACAGTAAGGTGTGGTGGGTAACACTGATCTGGAAAAAAAAAAATAGAGGGGCACATGTTCTCACAGCAGCTGTTGGGAAGTTTGCAGTGCTGGTGAAAATGCAGTGTTCATGTTCCTGCGGATGATGAGAATATTTTAGCAGTATATGTGGAATCCCAACATTGCTGGTGCCAATATTCCAGTACAGCTAATGAAGGTGATGCTAAAAATATGAAACAGAGTGCTCAGTTTCTTGCTTTTGAGAGGGTTTGTTATCTAGATTAGAAACAGCAGACTTTGTTTACTAGATGAGACTTTACTATGTTCTTTGTCAGGAAGATAGAGATGAAAGTATTTCATTTTTTCCCAACTTGATTATAAATATTCTAAACCAGTTGTGACACCCAGTATAATCAGAATGAGCCTCCAGCTTACATGGAGCTCCCTAAAACAAAGCAGTCAGTTAAAGCAGAGTATACTATGTTGTAGTCTGAGGTGTAGCTTTATTTTTCTGAGCACGAAAATGATGTAGTGAGAATCTGAATCCAGTCGTCGTCATGTTTTTGGAGGAAATGTGAGTGAAACTGAGAAGAGGCAGTAGAGAATGACTGCAAATGTGGATGTCAGTGCAATGAATGATCCAGCAAAGCAGACTCAATTCAGGATAGTAATAGATAGACCTGTTGACCTGGTTTTGGGAAAAAACAGAGGCTGTCAAGCACCTATAAAACAGGCACCAAATGGTGGTTCAATACAAAATGGGAAGCAGAAGTGACTTTGTCTTAAGATCTTAGCTTTCATCATCAGTAGCTTCCCTTTTTCAGTTTTTTCTCTGATCAGTGAGAATTCAAAAACACAGGAAAGTGAGATACCACATCTTCTAAATGGTTATGATGCAGTAATAACTTCAGAGATTAGACTTAGAGAAACTGCCATGGAAATAAAAAAGCAGAAACTGACAGAAAAATAGGTGAGCTTACAGCAAGAAGTTCTTGATATTATAAATGAGATAAATGAAAAACAAGGTTGAAAGATCATTGTATTGGAACCAATGAATGACAAAATTGAAAAAGAAGAGGTGGAGAATGAAAATATCTTGATGTAGAAGAACAGTGATTTTTAGGAGCCTGTACACACAGACGAAATAACAATGCAATATCTTTCATGAAAAGATATTTAGTCACATTGCTTGGACACTGTGGTGATGAAAGAAGTATAAGAACACTGATTACTAGTGTAAAGACTGACTTTCAGACTGTAAGGCATTGAGAAAACTGAGGGACATATGATTTTAAAGCTAACGGAGAATAGATTCCAGAAAAGAGAGATGAAAGGTATACTTGCAAGAAGTGATTGAGATATTAAGTGAGACGAAACATTCGGATCTGCATAGAACCACAACTGTAGCACTTAAAATGATGATTTACTGAAATTTTTTTTAAAAAAATCGTTTCTCATCTGAACTGAGAGATCTTTGTGAGCATGTAAACTGATGTCCTCACCAAATAGGCAGTTGTGTGAACCAGAAGATAAGAGCTCCAATAAAATACAGTTGACTGAAGTAAAAACAGAAGTCTGAATTAAATTAAATTCAGTGTAGAACAAGAAAAAAGAATCAGATGGCAAGAAAAGCTGAGTTATGAGGGAAGATTAGGTTAACTAAATAGCTGTATGAGGTGGTGGGGCAATTGTAAGAGAACATAAGAATGGTCGTACTTGGTCAGACCAAAGGTCCATCTAGCCTGGTATCCTGTCTTTCGACAGTGGCCAGTGCCAGATGTCCCAGAGGGAATGAACAGAACAAGTAATCATCAAGTGATCCATCCCCTGTCATCCATTCCCAGCTTCTGGCAAACAGAGGCTAGGGACATCATCCCTGCCCATCCTGGATAATAGCCAGTGGTGGACCTATCCTTCCATGAATTTATCTAGTTTCTTTTTTGAACCCTATTATAGTCTTGGCCTTCATAACATCCCCTGGCAAAGATTTCCACAGGGAACAGAAGGAGTAGACTTGATAATCTACAGATACTTGCAGGAGGGAGAATTATTTTAACTTAGTGCGAGAGTTCAACATCATTAGTAGGAATAACTATTGGATAGTGGAGTATTATCTGAAAACTGTGAAGTCTCTCAGAGAATGGTGAAGCCCCATTGTTAGGCACATTTAAAATTAGACTACCAAAAAACAAAACAAACAATAATTGCAGGAAACAATTCTGCATTTGCAGGGAGATGGAGTGGATGGTCTAATTCTTCTTACCCATCTACTGCTTGTATGATTTGATGTGCTATCCTGAGTGAAGCAGATTAAACTAGGAAATACAGAAGAATAAGTGTCAACAGCAAGGAGGGAGCCAGAAGAGGAATGAACTAATGATGCTGCTAATTCTCATGGGAGTTTTGGCTTCTGCTGCTATTGTGCCACTAGTGTTTAATAATATAGCCTGATTTAGGGTGTGCTAATAATATTTTAATTTACCAACTAATTAAATTACATTTAATTAATGATAATAATAGTTTAGGTTTTAGGCTTGCCAATCTGTTTGATCAGAAAATAGAAGTTTTTATCCTGAATCAGGCTGCACAGAATTTACAAAGAACCCTGGGAGTATGACAGAAAGCTCACACTGAGACAGATCTAGCCTTAAAGACTTTTTATTAAAATAAATGAAATAGTAAGTAAATGATAAAATAATGAGAGTTACAATTGCATTACTGCAATTCAAAAAAAAACCCCATATTATAATATAGTATTATATGCAACTAAGCTTTGGTTAATATACCCACACCCTTCCTTGATAACCTGGTGGTAAGAGATTGGACCAGCCTTGCAATTCTGGTTTCTCAATTCTTGAGTGAGGGATGCAGAGCTTAGAAGAAACTAATGCTAAGAACTGTTAAAGTGAATTTATAGTTTACTTGACTGACTTAACTTAACTTGACTAACTTAAACTAAAATCAAAACCGAATAAACAAACTAAGAATAAAACTCACGGAAACCAAGCATAGCCTAGTTCCCTTGAAACTTAAAGTTTAAGAACAAGTAAAGCCTACGAATAGTAGTAAACATAGAAGATCAATAGAATAGATAAAATAAAATAGAAAGCGTGAGTGAAAGTAAGTAAGATAGAGTAAGTGAGAATGATAGAGCGGAGTGCTCTAGCGAGGTGGGTCACCTCTTTTATAGGACACAAATGTCAGAAATCCTTCCTCCTATGCCCAAATTTCATTCCTCACCCACAAAACGTTAGGCTATGCTTATCCCATAGGATAGTATCTTTGTGCATATTGATGATATACGCACATATATATTGATGTGTATTTATGCATACTGTGCGTATTGATATATGCACAAGTTTTCTTGTGGTGTACCTGTTAAGTCTGTGGATAAACGTTAAAAAAATTCCCTATGCCATTCTTCATTGTCTGTTGGTCTAGATAAAGAGTCATAGACATATGTATGGATACTTAACTACTTAGATAACAAGATATAGGTCAACTTTACTGTTCTGGGTAAAAGTTCTTAATATAGATATGCTAACTTTGCCTTAGCTTAACAAACAGGATATGGCCTGTAGGTCTCTTCCATTACAGCCAAACTTACTTTAACATAAACCTATTACAATAAATCAAATACTTAAACTATAAGAAAAGATATATATCGATATCTATATATTTGCAAACAAGCAGGTTAGTCCTATAGGCTACAATAGCTATAACAAGGAAATTTTGGTGTTTGACATTTATGGAAAATAATGGTCTCTAGATTCAGGTCTGACATAAAAATAAACATTTCCGCAATGTAGTTAATAAGAATAAATACAGGCATGGGTTCTGTAACAATGTCACGAGTGGGTGATAGCAACAGAGACTATTAATCAGCAGATCATCCCGGTTAGTCAAGAGCAGCCTTTCAGTGAGAGTAATAAAACAGAGGCTGTGTTTAACATCTACATAAAACAACACAGGAAACACAAAAGAAAGAGATGGGCATGAATCTGAACACACCTCAGTTTGGGGCTGATGGGTATAGCTCTGGCTCATCTCTAAAAAAACATATCTACTAGATTTTAAACTCAACTGCTCTCATTCAGATTGTTTTGCAGGTGAACTTATTATTATGCTTTTGCCTTAATTAAACAATATCAAAACTGTACATGGCTAAATTAACTGAATATAATTTGAGTAACTTGCCAGCTTCCAGGGGCATGTGCCTGTTTTCTCACTTGCATCTACACAATACATATTGATCCAGTAATTAGAAATAAAAAAAATTGCCTGTCCATTTTTTATTAATAAACTATGACTTCACATTGCACCTTAGGATTAATGGCAGGAACTGAGATCTCACTGTGGTGCACTTTTGGAGATGTAAAGATGGTGCCATGTCTTCTGGAACAGAGGAATAAATATAGATGTCAATAGGAATGGTGTCTGAATGAAGATTGTAGAACTAGACCCATATTTAGCCCCTTTTGATCTTCACAGTGCTTTAACTGTTAATTGATCCTCAGTTACACTACCTCTATTTAACATATGAGGGAACCCAAGGCAGTGAAGTTACTCCATATTTGAGTTCCCTGACGCAGAAGGAGCTACTACTTCCCCTTTTCTCTCTTCAAGAAGCAGGGCAGTATCACTACTGAGCTCTTGAGAGAGCTCCAGGAATAGGATTTATTGCCCTGCTTGCCAGCTCATCATAATCACTGTGGGGTGTAGGCTGCTGACTAGGAGATGTGTCCATACTAATTGACCATTCTGTATGCTGGTATCTGCAATACATGTTAGCTGCAGAAACACTCTACTCATTGCCAAATGTGCACAGCACTATGGTTCATATATTTGACCATGGGTGACTTTGCTTTATCAGTTTCCCTCCTCCACTCAAACATAACACCCTTCCTAAGGGTAGGATTTCACACGCAGGTTTCAAGATCTGAGTCCACTAGAATTCCTAGACAGAAGAGGCTATATCAAATACTATCAGCATGCTATATTAACAATGCCGCTAACATCAGTGAGAGCCTTGCTGTGGATAGAAGAGTAAAGCCTGGTTGTTGGGAGATTCAAACCCAAAAACTTGGTAATAATGGCTTCTGCATGAATTTTCTTATTTCATTTGAGTTACAAATAAATGGAATATGCTTCTAAAATTGTTTGAACTGTCACAGGCAATGGATGGATTTCAATGGATGCAGAATTGGGCTATTATTTCACCAATAGATAATACAAAATATCTCTTCTGAATTAGACCATTAAAGTAAAAGTGGTGTCTGAAACCATAAAAGCAGCGATCTGTGTTTCTAAAATCATACCTTCTATAAATATGTATTTTTATTTTAAATTGACACCTTTTTTAAATTGGTTCACTTTTAGGTTGACCAGCTGTTATCCACTATACCCTGAGAGCTTTTGAAACACCCATTGCTCACTGGGGGCATGGGGATGGAGGAGGCCAATACATAAGCTGACTTTCCTTCAGAAGTTAACAGTGCCTGTTTGGGCACCAGTTATGGAGAATCTTAAGGCAGTTCTATTGACCACCACTAAGAGGGTTAAAGCATTGTCTCTTATCTGCTCCAGGACTCAGCAGGTTTGGAACTCTGACAGCTGGGGAAGAAACATCTGAATCAGACAGGTTCCTACTTTCAGATATTGTAGTTACTAAACTAAATAGTTTAACAAAAAGCATATTTTTGAAATACATGTATGCAAAATGAAAGTGGGTTGATATCTAATTAATTCTTCATGTCTTTCAGTTTTTGAAAATAATGGCCTGATTGGTTCCTCTTCAGGAGCTTCTTAGTGAATCAGAATGTGGTACACCCCCTTTGAATACACTGTCATTACCCAGTAATGGGGTTTGATTAAATCATCTTTATGAGAACAAAAAACATCATAGTAATTTCAGGGTGTGAAACTTAGTGGATCCAAAAATATAGCCAGTCAACAGATCTGTCACTATTCTCAGACTTTTGAAGTCATGGATTAATTTACATATATTATTTCCAACATTGCACAAAAGTCCCAGCTCAAAGATAGCTATAAAAAAATGCAAACTGAAATATTAATTTCATACATTCAGTCCTCCTCCTGCCCCTAGAACACACACACAGAAACAGATCCTAATTCCTTGACTGTTCATGTTCTATGGATAGATGCTTATAATTTCCTATTTATAGTTTGATGTTTGTTAGTTCAGCTCTGAATAGCATTTCTAACCGATAAAATTTGGGCAAAAGGTTAGACTTTAACCCAGTAAGAGCAAATAGTATTTTCCCTCATAAAATCCACACTCTCGGAGGTTCCATTTTCATACATAGGCCCACCAGCCTCACAATTGTTTGCTTAGACCAGGACATTCTTTGCTATCATTCAGCCCAGAAGAAATGTTTAAAGGAAAGTTTTAAACACTTGCAAAGTGGTGTCAAGCTTCATACTAGTTAAGATTAATTAACTGGTGAGCAGTTACTGGGGGAAAAGTAAGGCTAAATGAATGAGTCATTACATTCTGTGATAAAATATTGGATGAAAGAATAAACTGTGGACCATGCTAGAGTAGGAGGAGCTCACAGAAGTAATTTGTGCTGACTCCACTAAAATTCCCACAGTGATGTCACTGGTCTATCGCCC
The DNA here is from genome assembly GCA_007922305.1 of Dermatemys mawii. Taxonomy (NCBI): domain Eukaryota; kingdom Metazoa; phylum Chordata; order Testudines; family Dermatemydidae; genus Dermatemys; species Dermatemys mawii. Next base: position 16,968,546 of record ML677333.1, on the reverse strand, counting down.
TGTGATAGATTGCACGCATGCCCTCACCTCTCCCTGCCTCTCCCACTTTTGAAAGGCTAGTGGAGCAGACTTGTGCCTTTGTTCCCCAGCTCAATTTTTACCTACACCCTGTGCAGAGATATATGTGGCTAGGAGAAAACTCCAGGAGCCATCCACCTTCTCACCTCCCCTAGCACGCACTCATGAGCAGATGTCGTGGGATGCCTGGTGTCTTGGTATTTCTAATAAAGGGTTAAGTTGGAGCCAGCTCTTATTCAATTGTAAAGAGATGCGAGGAGTTAAGACTGTTATCTTGCATGACCCATATAATGCTGCTGTTCTGCATCACATCCTCAGGGTAATTCAGGGATGGCTGCTGAATTAGCTCCTCAGCAGCAGTTCATACAAGGACCAGGAATTTATTTCGTGGTCAGTCTTGGGCTTAGGGGAGAACGTGACCTGAATATTACAAAATTACTAACTGTCCATAAACAAAGGGGACCTCAAAGAATAGCTGGTGGTTTGATGTAACACACTGTACATTGGTTCTGGTTTTCCTCACAGAGAAGGCTACCTTTGGGTGGTGGATTAAGGGCCTGATCCAAGATCCATTGAAGTCAGTCAACCCATAGATTTCACTGGGCTTTGAATCAGGCACAAAGTAATCCTTTCTAGAATGTCTTCATCACTGAACAGAATATAAAGTGCCCAGCAGCTTCCATTGCCTCAGTGGGAGCTGCCAAGTATGGAAACTGAATATATGTTTAATAGGGCTGTACTGTACTTATTGAAGTTAATGTCCAAATTTTCATTGGATTAAGTGTGTCTAGGAATGACCTTTATACTTATGAAGAGCTTTGGGATGAATGAAGCTATATCCTGCTGTGTGAGATAACGTAAGAGAACAGAATCCTAGACACAGAAAAGACCTGTTTGTCACTGTTCCAGTTCTAACTAATAATTTAGAAACTTCTAGAGTAAAGCAGTATTTGTGGTGCTCTACAATTTGTGAACTTGTTTGTCCATCAGCTTCAATCTTTTCTAGCTGACATCTTGTGTCCTGGGAAGCACTGAAATATGCTGCAGCATTTTTTGATTCCCTTGAAGCAAACCTTTTTTTAATAGAAATGCCTCCCATCCATGGATATTCTCCCGAAACTGCTCTTAGGTCGTAGTGCATATGACAAAGTCCTGGTGTGCCAGTCACTGAATTTCCTTACCATCCAAGCACAAATAGTTATTTATTGTAAAGGGAAGTTTGCCATTGCTGAGCGTGTTGCCACACAGTATCTATGTAGTCAGCATATCTCTACCCCAAATACTGAATTTACAAACAGGCTAAAAATGAATGCCTTGCATCAGCTTTAATTTTTTTTTAATGCAGTGACCCATTCTACTGCTGTGTAATAACAGGTCCCAGTGTGACAATTAAAATAAATCACCCTACAGAATATGCCATTAGATGCATTCATGCCTCATCAGTAACTGAATTGTCTTATATGATGTATCTCAAGAAAAGGTTTATAACTTTAGCCTGGTCTCCCCAAAGCACAAAATGATTAATAACAGGCATCCCATATTCTGGAATACTATGAGAATGAAACAGCTGAAATCAAATAAAAAACTCTTATTTATTGGTTGACAGGCTATTTTATTCTTAATTAAACACCAGTGTGTGGGTAATCTTCAGCCAGGAATAATTAATCTAAAATGGAACCGGCTAAGTCATCTGACACTGTTTCAGCTGTCACAGCTCCTAGCACTTCTATCATGAACAAAGTAAAATGTACAAAAAATTAATTAAAATATGCATGCTACTCACTCAGATCACATACTGATTTTTACTCCATCTGAGGACCTGGCTCACATTTTCTTTGAGCATAATCCATCATGTGAAGCCAGCAGCATTTTTATGCATGATCCTCAGAGATGCATATGGAATCCCACAGACTATATGCTAAATTGTATGGGCAATCTAGAATGTGAAACTGAATTTTACAGGTACAGTAGACTGGTAATTAAGAGTTTGTATTTCTAAGTAATGTAAAGATTTCATTAATTTAGGAAGGGCCCAGTTAGCTTTCTTCCAGCTCTCTCCGAACCCAATTCTGGGAGCATTTGGAATTCAAGTGTTTATAGTGACCAGACTTTCTCTTACTTGTTTTAACATAGAAATAGGCATCTACCCAACTACTTTCCATTCAGAGCAGAAAGGGTGCTTAGTTTATCTACGTGCCTACTCAGCACTGAGTGGACTGGGGGTGATTGGGGTAGGCTGTCGGGTGTGTTTTTAAAAAGTAGACAGGAAAGGAGTGAATGGGTATTACCTCAGTTTGTTGCACTCTGCAATTTGTGTGCTCTCCTCCTCTCTCTGTTTTCCCTCCACCCCATACTGGGTCAGCAAGTAACCAGGCAGTTGACCAATGGACAAAGGGTGAGTTTGCATCCCTTCTCTGAAGAAGGCATGCACAACAGAATGAGTGTGTCTGATGGCAGCTTCCACGTGCCTATTGGCTCACTGCTCTAGACCTTGATCCTCTTGAGGCTAGGGTCAGAGCACAAAAGCCAAGCCAGTTCTTCAGATCAGATCTCAGTGAAGGATGTAGAAAATGGGCTTCTCAGACATAACTTACCTCTAGTTCAGCCCTTATGAGATTTGGGATCTCAAAGAGTATGTCTACACTACCCGCCGGATCAGAGGGTAGTGATCTATCTATCGGGGGTTGCATCTAGTCTAGATGCAATAAATCGATTCCCGAGTGCTCTCCCGTTGACTCCGGTATTCCACCACTGCGAGAGGCACAGGCGGAGTCGACGGGGGAGCAGCAGCAAACTCACTGCTGTGAAGATGCCGTGGTAAGTCAATCTAAATGTGTCAACTTCAGCTATGCTACTCTTGTAGCTGAAGTTGGATATCTTAGGTCGATCCCCTCCCCCGCCCCAGAGTAGACGAGGGCTAAGAAGTCCACCAAGTGGAACACAGTGCACATGTTGGATAAAAGAGGCAACTAGGATGGTTGATTAAATTAACCCAGTTTGTTCCCTCCACAGCCACGACAGCTCTAAGAAACATCTTTTGTTAGAGAAATGACATTCCAACCCCTGCTGTTGATGAGACAGAACACGGAAAATCTAATGTACCTTCTCCAATAAATGTGCCAGAAAACATGGCAAAAGATTGCAATGGAAATTAACCTAAACTGAAACATGCATTTTTCCCCTTCCTTACACACGTGCACATCTTGTGTGTTCCTAAAAGAGCATACCAATATGTAGTCTAATGCCATCAACAGCCTGACTAATAAATGATTTATATATTCTTCGCTTTTGATGAATTCATTTAATTCTTTTTAAAACCTGATTCTTACTGAAGATAAGCAAATGGTGTCTTTAACAGGATATTAAAACTATTAGAACTTGAAAATAAGCATAGAATAGCAGAGTTATTATACAGTACTTACTCCAAATGTTGAAGCTGAACACCAGATGTAGTTTTGCATAATAAAAGCAGCCAGTGATTAGCCCTCAGAGGCCCCATGATGGCTGAATAATAAACCCATTTTTCAAAGTTGTCTGATATTTTTTCCTTTCCCCTACAAACACCCTATTTTAAAACTAAGCTTCCTACACAATCTTGTATCTTAAATTTAATTTGAAATCCTTTTCCAAACAATGTGATTCTCCACATCTAACATACAATGTAGGGGGAAACCATTTATGTGTTCTCATTTTATACCTGTAGATTATAGAGATTGTATTCCTAACTTGTATTTTTTTTCATCTTAAAATAGAACAAAAATGTTCAGATGTGTGGGCAAAACCCTCAGCTGCTATAAATCAGCTTTGCTCCACTGACATTTATGGAGTGATGCGGATTTATCCTAGTCTGTTTAGCTAGCCCAGTGACTTAGGAAAGGAGATGAGGAGGAGAGGAAAGCCATGTGCTGTGATACAGAGGAGCAACACCTTTTGGGGTATGTGGAAATTAAGTAATCTCTTTGTTCAGTCTCAGGATCAAGGAGATTTGTGCACCCACTGCATGTATCCCTGTTTTGCACATTCCTTCTAATGGAAAAGTCAAGCTCACTATGCTGCCCTCCTTCCACAGTGGCATGCAGAGCACATCTAGCTTGCTGGAGGAGTGCCTGCCCTGCGCGCTTTTCAAGACCCAATCCCTTCCTGAGCTGTGGTGCACTAGAGGAAATTGACAATAGACTGAACCCGTGTCAGTCTCTGTGGAGATCATGGCTTCTAGCCCTCTGTGAAGAGAAACTGAGAATTCAGTCTTTTAGCGGCAGGGGAGTTGCTGAAATCAAAAGGTACCAGACTTCATTCCCTGAGACTCAGAACAGGGTAGCCCATAACATATCACTCTACTTCCCATGAGGAGCACTGGTTCTCCAACCATCATCAGATTCTGGGCTTAGGAGTGGGTAGAAGTGATTTCTCAATTATTTGCCACTCAACAGTTGGATTAGCTGCTCTTTGTAATGTTGGTCAATGCAACTGCTGTGCTTGCCTCTCCTGTATGTTCTTTCACATGAAGACAATAGTAGGATCCACAACTTGGCCAGAAAGAAAATATAGTGAAGGAGAGTTCAAGAGAAGTGAAGCAGCATATTGTGAATGAAGATCGTTAAGTAGGCTAGAGACTAACTTCTGTAAATGAGACACCCTGATTTCTGCCCCTGCTTATCTAATGCCTGTTTCTTTATGCCTTCTGTTGCCCCTACCTCTTCGTTGGCTCTCAGATATTAAAACTTTCTTTGCATCTATATTGCTCTGTTCTTTACTCTGTTATTGTATGCAGGCGTCTTTAAATAAGGTTGCAAAGAAAGCCAGGGTAGAGGTCAGCAAAGTCACTTTGGAAGGAATTTATTTCAAAGTCACCATCTCCTGATTGTGATTCTACTGTTCACCTTTCTCTTTCTTTATGCTGCCAATGTAGATGAGCTCTCATACAAGTGAAGACAGTTGAGTATAAGTTGATGCCCCAGGAAGACCCTATTATGTTATCCTTTCAAGTGTTTGTAACTAGGAGCAGTCTAGGTTTGGTGCAGATATGGACAAACAAGAACATACTGCAGTGACAGATTTGGTTCAGTCATTTGACAGTCAACAAGTGTTTTTGTTTTAGTGACAGCTATCTGTAGTCTGTTGGGTCTGCAAGCTGGTGACAAGACACTAGAACAGACTTAACCAACCCATCTGGTGCCTGGAGTTATTGTGTATTTGTGTGCTGCCTATTATTGTTGCCAAGGCTGTAACAAAAAAAAAAAAAAAAAGAAAAACCCAAACCAAACCAGAGCCTCTTGGGGCTCTGAGGCAGTTGCTTTGCCAAGTAAGGTCAAAAAAAAGCCAAGCCAGCAGGGGTTGTGATAAGATTCCTAGCTGAAAGTCACTTTTTACAAATATGTAACTTGAGGTGGCTGAAATAGAAAAGAGATGGAGTTCAGAAGAGAAAAGTGACACACATCATGGATAGTTCTGCAAAAGGCTGCAATGGGCACCAATTAAAAGATACCAACAATACCATGTTATTTGACTCTTCCTTTGCTTGGAATGGATTATACTGTGGGTACTGTGGTAGAACCAAATAACCTCAGTGTAATACATTTGCTTTTATAAATAACTCACATTGCAATCTTTGGCAGAAAGTTTTTACATTGTATTGGGTTCCCCTTCCAAACTCTTTCCTTCTATTATTGTTGTTTATTATTGGGGTAGCGACCAAAAGTCCTATATGCTATTTAGATTTTTTACATCATCTTGTGGCTGCATAATATAACTCAGAACAGAAACAGTTCATGAAATTTATAGCATTCACGTGACACCACTGCTGCATTCACATTCACTATTTATTATTTATACTGTGTATTAGGGTATATGTGACAGCTTACAGACAAACGACAAGACAGATCTCTGGTCAGAGGCACTTGCAATTTAAATTAGAATTAATAGAAAAAATAATTATTTAAAAGTAAGTGGAAGAGGAATTGAAGGTTATGGGTACCACAGCATAATATAATGAGATGTGCTTAATGTCACATTGCATTTTATTAATGCTCTTTTATTTTTAAATACACTTTAAATCTGATATTGTTATGGCAGGTGTCACCAGATGTCACTGTTACATCATCTTCCAAGTTTTCTTAGTAAGTGAACAAGTTTTTTTGCCCCGGGAGAAATGCTGCATCGTGGATTTTTTCATTATGTTGTTGTTGTTTGTTTTGTTGTTGCAAGGTTTTTATGTGTAAAGAGAAGCTGTGGAGAACAGCAGATGGGTTTGTTCTCTGTTACTGTAAATTTGTGATGCAAAGTGGCTTCCTGGAATTGGTGTGACAGAAAAGGCAATTTCCTGCATGCTGTTTGTGACTACCCCTGTTCTAGGACTAGTGTATGTATGTAAATAAAACAGTTTACACTTACAATAAACACAGACCCTATGTTGCTCAGTTTGCCACCAGTGGGAAGCCAACCTGCTGGGCCACAGACATCTGCTACCATTTGGCAGAGGGTGACACTGGTGACAGTGAGAAACTTGTGTAGGAAGAACTGGAAGCAATATATTATAGAGCCATATAGGCTGACTCCTGCAGAGTCATTGATGTCAGATTCCCATGCAGCTGCAAGGGTCTAGCCATGTTCTGATTACAGGATCAAGGTCAATGTTTGCAAATAAACCCAGGGTAGAGGTCAGCAAAGTAATCAAAAGAACATGCTACTTGTTGGGATAGTTATTATGCATACTGTAGAAGAGCTAGCAGGACTTTAGTGTTGTTGTAGCCATAGAGTCCCAGGATATTAGAGAGACAAAGTAGGTGAGGTAATATGTTTTATTGGACCATATTCTGTTGGTGAAAAAGACAAGTTTTTGAGCCTATACAAAGCTTTTTTTTCACATCTTGAAGAGACTGATGCTTCTCCAGTTCCTCCTCTTGCTGTAGATCAGAGATTATCTGAAGACGAGAGGAAAGAGAGTGGGCAGTAGAATACAGATAGGGACCATAGCTGAAAAATCTCCCATTATGAAGGGTAAGTAACTTCCCTTTCTTCTTCAAATGCTGGATCCTATGTGTATTCCGCTCTGAGAGACTGAGAAGCAGTACTTTAAAAGGGAGCAGAGTGTGAGCACGCAGGTGCTTGTAGAACTGCTATCCCAAAGGTTGTGTCAGTGGAGAAGTCTTGGACCAAAGCATAATGTCTTGTGAATGTATGGATAGAACTCCACATTGCTGCCTTGCAAATATCAAACAGAGAGACTTCTTGAAGTTCTGTTTCTGAGTCTGCCTGTGCTATCATAAAGTGAGAGCCTGTACCCCATGTGGGGCAGGAAGGTATGCCAGCAGATAACGAAGTGGCAGATGGCAAGAGATTCCCTTGGAGATACTCTGGAAGGGAGCAGCTTGTCCTTGGACTCATTCCGTTATGACAACAAACAGCCTAGGTGACTTTCTGATGTGTTTTGTTCTCTGTAGGCAAAATGCAAAATCTTATCTCTCATTAAGGAAATGAAGTCTTTCTCTATGCTGGAGATGCAGAGCTTCGGGAAGAACCCGGGACGGTCTGGTTCATATGTCACTCTACAAATATTTTAGGGGTGAATTTTAGATATAGTTGTAGCGAGAACTTGTCTTTATGAAACAGAGCACAAGAGGGAGTTTGCCATTAGGGCCCCCAGTTCACCTGCCTATCTGGCCGAGATGATGGCAACAAGAAAGCCAAACTTGATAAACACCTGAAGTATCAAACAAGTGGCCCGTGGTTCAGAAGTGTTGCTGTATTCAGGTAGAGCAACATTTCCTCTTTGCTAGGTAACATTTTCTTTTGGAGCCCTTTCTGCTATGGGGAGGAATTGGCTTGCACAGTTCTGGAACAGAAGTGTGCTATGTCTGATGTTCATCCGAATACCAAATTGTGAGGTGAAGAGCTCCAGGGTTGGGATGTCTGACCCTGCTGGTCTCTTCAGACAAGACATCTGGGAAGGCGTGCATACTGATGGATGGCCAGGCTGACATAAGCAGAAAACCTGTGAACCAGAACTTCCTGGATTATTTGGGTGTGTTAAGAATAATTCATGGTCTTCTGCAGTACTCAAGAAAGCAGTGTGATAAAAGAAAGGCATAGTTCAAATGGACTGTCAAAAGGAGTAGATCATTTTCTCTGGAGAATAAGCCCTGAGCTCCCCTGGAACTGCATGTGCTGCACTTCCTGTTTGTCTGGGAGGCGAACAGGTCCTGGGTCGGGTTCCCCACTGATTGAAGATACTGTTCACCATTGTGCTGTGTAACTCCCTTTTGCAGTCGGTGGCAAAGTGCTTGCTGAGGCTGTCTGCAGCCAAATTCTGCATTGCAGGGAGGGAGGGAGGGAGTATACTGCTGTAACCGGGCCCTTGCCGGTCCTCTACGCAAAAACTCCTGGAGACCACTTTAAGTGCAGCACCTGTGTTCTTTATTGCTGTGTCTGTCCCCACCACCTACTATTTACATATATATACAGGTATCTACAGACCAGTGCTCAGGGAGACTGCTAGCCTCCTGGACTACAGGGATCTAGAGCCCCACACTCTTCTCTTTCCTGTCTCCCTGATCTCTTCCCCTTCTGGTCTCTCTCTCTCTTTTGGTCCCTCCTGCTTCCTGCCTGCCAGCTTTTATAGCTGGCTCCTCAGGCCTGCAGGTGTCTCCCCTCAGGCAATTAGGGCATGGCCTCCCAGCCAGCTCCAGCTAATGCCTTCTTCTCCCTGGGTATGGGCTAACAGGGGCCTGGCTTGATCCTCTAAGCCAGCACCCTGTTACAGCTGCCAACAAAGTAAAGTGGTTCCTGATACACCAGTTCCACAGACTGACCACTTCTATATACAGGTGAATGGATATTGCTCCTTTCTGTCTGTTTAGGTAGAATGCAGTTGTTATACTGCCTGATGTTATAAGAATGTGGTCAGATTGGATTAATGGTAAGAATGCCTTGTATGTTTCTTCGACTGCTCTGAGATCCAGGACATTTGTGTCCATCCTGGTTTCTGGGGCATCCAAGTGCACTACACTGTGCACCTGTCAGAACAAGCCCCTGAACCTAACGAAGAGGCATCTGTTTCTTTTCCTGTGGTGCAGGTTGGGCCGTCCCTTAGGGGATGTGGGACCTGGGACATTAGAAACTTGGCGCTTGTTTGCTGGGAATGTCCCCCGCCCCCGGCTCTGCCCAGGCCATGCTTGTACTCCAACCCTTCCCCAAAGGCCCCACCTCTGCCCTGCTGCTTCCCGCCCTACCTCTGATCACCTCCACCTCTTCCCCGCCCAGTTCCACCGCTCCCCAAGCATGCTGCACCCTCGCTCCTCCCTCCTCCCCCTCAGGCCTCCTGATGCCACAAAACATCTGATCTGCCGCAGGTGGTAGACGCTGGGACGGAGTGGGATGCACTGATCGGTGGGCCCACTGGTGGGCAGGAGGCGCTGCAGAGAGGGGGAGATTTTCATGGGGGGCTTCTCCTCGCCCCACACCTGCCTTCCTGCCACTCGCCGCCTCACCCTGCTTGCCTACACGCCTCACCTCTAGCCAAGCTTGTGGAATCTGGTGAGCAGTGTTACATAAGTACTTGACACCATGTGACCAAAGAGAGTAAGACGAATCTGGATCGATGTCCAAAGGTCGTGTATTACCTGATCTGTTGGTCTGCCTATGACTTGGAATCTGTCCAAAGGGAGATAAGTCTTTGTTCTGACTGAGGCTAAGGTTGGCTGTATGAAATCTATAGTCTGGGTTGGAGTCGGAGTAGACTTTTCCACGTTCCCAGAGATTTGCATGGATGTTAGGAGGTACAGCAGCAATGAAGTCAATGCTATGACTTGTGGATGTGCCCTGCCTTGTACAAAACCATTTGTCTAGGTACAGAAAGATGGTGGAACTGCCCATCTGAGTTGTGTTGCTACTATGGAAAATATTTTCATGAAGATCCTGCGTGCAGGTGCAGACTGAAAGGAGTACCTTATATTGATAGTGTCAGGCCCCACCACAATGTTGAGGAATCTTTTACAGAAAGGGGAATATGCTCCACAAAGTGATCTTAGTTCCTCTTCAAAATGGAGCTCACCACATGCTCTCCTTGAATTCCATAGAAGAGGAAAAGTGTCTCTTTCTCTCTCTCTCCCCCTCCCTTTTCCCCAAAGCATCATGGGAGTTGTAATCTTCAAGGCTGGATTGCAGCACTCAAGATCTTCCTGAATTTGGTACACTCCAAATTAAGTTCAGAGGCCCTCTCAGTAAAGGGTGCCTACACCTGCTATTGTTCTAACAGCTAAAATGACTTTAACCAATATGCTTGTGAAAAATGTGGTGTGCTGGTTAACCAGAAATTCAAAGGATGTTCGAGATGCTCACTACTGCTCTGATACTTTTTTCCAGGAGGTTCTCTGTTCCCAAAGGATCCATCTGCTGAAGCATGCAGGGGCTGCTGAATGGATAGCAGTCCAATAAGCCAGTTTGGAGAGGACAGTGAAGTGGGGAATAGAAGAAATGGGGAAAGGGAGAATCAGAATCAAAGATTTCAGGAGGAGCTGCAGTGCTATGCCAAACAATGGGTATATAAAGTGTTCCAATTCCCTGCTTCAAAATGAGCCCCTGAGAGCTTGTATTTTCTGCAAACATATTCACCCTAGCAAATGACGTTTATGTGCACACCATATTGCTTTTAAAAAAAACATGATTATTTAGACATTTTCCAGATATACATCTTTGTAATGTAGCAAACCACATCAGATCACATTGCACACATTAAATCTTATTTTCCTTTGGTTTACATTAGAGTTTATTTTATTTATGGAGTTTCATACTTGGCCTTGTTCATCAAGATTTGGATTCAGTTTACAGTTGGGGAGGCAAATGCTATAGTCAGTCGATGCCATTCATCAAAAATGTAGCTTATAAAGGCGGGTTAACATTTATCATCCCAACTGGGAAACAGCGATAAAGTGATTCATCTAAGATCACACAGAAAGTCTATGGTACAACTGGGAACGGAACCCACATCTGTTGACTCCTACTCAAGTGTCCTATCCTCTGACTCACACCACCAATACCACTGTGCCCGGGACTAGAATGCTTATTTCAGTAGTGACAAAATGGGGAAAATGCCACTTCAGGAGTATCACCTGGGAAGAAGATCACTGATTGGCAGGAAGAACCATTCCCTGTGTAGCCCCTCACCCCCTTAAGAAGGGAGCTGTGCTCCAAGAGAAGAGAGACACCTTTGGAGCCCCATCTGGTCCACAACAGAGTCCTGCATGGTTGACTTCCACCATCAGCAGCAGGGAAAGGGAGAGGGATACGACACCCCTCCCCCTAGTAACTCTGGCAACCCTCCTCCCTCAACCAATGTGAGGAGGGAAGACAACAGCTGTCCCCAGCTGCCACTTGGATGGCAGAAGACAGATGAACAGACTGCAAGCAGTTTCTCGCCCTGTGTAGAGTCCCAGATGTGTGGCAAAACAGGAGGGAGGCTATAAATAGCCTTGTATTCCCTCCACATGGCAGAGCCCAGCTGGGAAGAGTGGGTAAGGTACAGCCAGCCAGACCAGCACTTCCAAACCCAGCAATTGAACTGACTGTAACCTCAGCCTGCAGAAGGGTCTCAGGAGGATACAATCTGTTCCACCAGCCTGACAGCAAGAAGAAAAGACAGCCTGTCTCTCCTGCCACCACCTGTAGTCTGCTTGCCCGGCAGCTAGCCCACACCAGATCTGGGATTTTGGATCCAGAGACCTAGGGATGTGGGAACAATTTTTATAGCGAAGGTGCAGATGATGGAAACTATGGAAACCATGTGTTTGGGGTGTGGTGTTGTCACTTCAAGGCAGAGGGTGTGGCAGCACCCCCAGCACACCTAATTCCTGCACTCCTGCAGACACCTGACCTCCTTACAGCTGAACCTGCAGATTCCAAGGTTTAAAGACTGTCAGCACTGTCCTAGAAGGGAGCAGGTGGTTAGTCCTTCTCCAGCCATCCCCAGGAAGGACCTGCTGGCCTGCACCAGTCTCCTGACCGCTCAGCCAGAAGAGGAACCTGAGTGAGTATCCTTTATTATAGTTTAGACAGGTGGTTAGGGTTTAATCTTGCACCATTAGGGAACATTGCATCTGCAAAAAGACTTGTATCTACCTCCTAGATCATCAAGACCTGCACTCCAATTCTCAGTATAATAAAGTGTCAACATCTTACAGGCCTGCAACATGTCCCCACACCTGGGTACCTGAGACATGGGGGCAGACAGAACTAAGTGGGGAGACACTTCTGTTTAGGAACATTGGGGGAGTGTGTGGTCACGTGCTTGCCAGCATAGCCTTTAGTAACTACAAAGCATTATGATCTCTAATCATTTTAATAATTTCATATTTTTACTGATTGCATATATCTCGTTAATCACACCCATTGTTATAGTTATTGTTTTTAATATATTTGCTTATGCGAGTTTGAATTATTGGTGAATTCGAGTGTGGTAGCCACTAGGCTTTACCTTAGTGTGGTTAACCCCATTTCACATGCGGTTAACCACACTAAGTTAGCTGCTAAGTAGCTTTATTCTTTAGCACACCAGTAGGAGGAGTCAGGCACCTACCAGCAGCAATGTGAAATGAGCCAGGTGACAGAAACTTTGGAACTGTCTAAGACTGTGAAGGATCCCTATCGTGTCTGCACACCATACAGGTACTAAGCCAGTGGTGAAAGAGGTATTACACCCGTAACAGCTGATTTTCCTTGGAGGTCTTCCGGTTCTGCTTACAGTTCTTCACATACAAAATCTGATGAGAGTAGAGCCTAAGGTGGTTTGGCTGCAGGCAAAAGGAGAATGTAAGTTACCTGTCAGTAGTAATAACACGGATACAAATGAGACCGACACAGCAATACATCTGGCTCTCCCACTGGTTTTCTCTATATTCAGAAAAAAGAACGAGGAGTACTTGTGGCACCTTAGAGACTAACAAATTTATTTGGGCATAAGCTTTCGAGGCCTAGAACCCACTTGATCAGATTCAGAGAGTGGAACATACAGTAGGAAGATATATACCGGTATATATATATATACAGAGAACATTTAAAGGTGAAGATGGTTGCCATACCAACTTAAGTGGCTAATCAGTTCTTTAACTGTAGGTTCCACTCCATGCATCTGATGAAGTCAGTCTTAGCCCATGAAAGCTTATGCCCAAATAAATTTGTTAGTCTCTAAGATGCCAAAGTACTTCCTCTTTCTTTTTGTGGCTACAGACTAACACAGCTGCTATCATGAAATCTATATTCAGAGGCACCCACAGAGCACTGAACTTGTTTGTCCCAACTCCATTGATGCAAAACACTTCTCCATTTTGAGTCGGAAAGAAAACACGTGTATTTAGTGTTTTAGGATTGTACAGTGCTTACAGTAATATTTTTATATTTTACTTTCATGCAATTCCACTTTAAATTATGATCTAAAAGTAGCAATGCCTATTCCTGTCACTAGCAGACTAGTGATCCACAAACACTGAAACAATCACTCTCCTTACTGAGGACCTCATTGTAGTTGGTTGTTTAAAGTTTTTGAATCGAATGATAAAAATGGGCTTGCGTCTGCTCCATTAAAGTCAATAGGAGCTTTGCCATTGTCTTTAGCATCCCTACATCAGTGTCTGTCTTTTCCTTTAATACAGACTTCAGACATTGTGGGTCTTAGAGTCATGCTGAGCTATTAAAAGAGCAACTCTCACCCACCTTATCCCAAGCATCTACATGCACCAAAGGGAGCCCAGACTCAGTCCTTTGTAATTAAGTTAATATCTATTTTGTCTCAGTTCTGCACTACATTCCCAGATTAATTTGAATTTCTAGTAAACTCACAATTAATCTGCTTCTTCCCCGCCACTACCACACATGACAAAATACATAATTTACAGTCAAAAATACAGTGGTTGTTTAGTCTAAAAATAGTATATAGCAAATGTTCTTCTGTAGGCAGCCCAGTTATCCTGCAAATGCTGGAATCTCTGCATTTTTGAAATCTTGGTGCTTTTAGGGTTTTGTTTTTTTTTTTAATTTGGCAATGACTGACAGGCAGAGAACTTTAAAATGCATGGCCAGATGACAGCTGCAGTACAATACTGAGCATGGAAATAAAAGCTACTTTTCAAAAATAGGCAGACAGATTCCCAGCTAGAGCTCATAGACTGTTTAACATGGCTGTACGTTAATAAGAGGTCAAAGGACTCCTCCTGTTGGGATTTAGCTCACATCCAATTCTGCTTTTAAATGTTAAGTGCAGCCCCTGCACAGAAGATACACCAAGATAAACTGGGCACATCTTTAATGTATTTGGTTTTTTTGTTTTGTTTTTTTTTTAAAAAAGGGCAGATTGTGGACCACTTTACCAGATGCCACAGGGTCTATGCAGAGCTATCATAATCTTGTTTTTGTAACTGCTGCATCTATTAAAAATAATAGCAGAGGCTAACATGTTTGTAAATGAGAACATCATTGTCTCAACACAGACTTGCTTTTGGAATAGTTCCATTTTCTGGTTAGTGACTGATATCTCCTCATAACCATCAATGCATCAAAATTTTCTAAATCTCTGTAAACACTTTCACTTTTTCCTTTCTAAATATTCACGTGATTCTCTTTCCCTGTGGTATGTATTAGAAGTTAACTATGTGACTTAAATAGTCAAGTTCAAAAAAGCAAGCCACTTTGACTCTGTTTTGACAGGCAAAAGGAGGTGTGTTTTCCAGTTGTGTTAGCTTAACATGTATGAAGACCCCTGTGAAGACAAAGGCTAGCGCATCTGAAGCCATGTTATCTGGCTGATTTGTAGCCTGGGCTCCTTCAGAAGGAAGCCTAGAAGGGGCTTTTTAAATGGGTTAAACTACCTCAACTGAGCTAACATGATAAAAAGCCTCACTCTTGTTGCTTGCTGCCACCCCTATCCAAGCTGAACAATAACTTACTTGACATTTAGTCCTATAATGGGACTTCTCATGGAATAAAGCACTGCTCAGTGTGAGCAGGAGAGGAAAGTGTCTGATTCTCACCTGGTCGCAGGTAGCTATCATGTAGATCGGGACTTTCAGGAACAGTGCTGATCAAGAAGCAGTGCGTAAACTGCCTTGGGAGTCACTGTGCATCTGAGATCTCTTCCAAGGACCTGTTCTCTCCCTGCTTCTCCCTCTGTCTCGTGTGTGTGTGTGTGTGTTTACTGCTGGCGGACTTAGCCCTGTTGGCATGCTCCCACACTTTTGGGACCTACCTGAAATCCATGTAGTTCATGCAGGGGCGCAAGTGTGTTTGTGTGACAGACTCCCTTTTACTCTCCTGCACAGACATGAAGTCGATTTCACAAGCCATACAGTTTCACAGAATTAAACCATCAAATGAGAGACTGTACTCTTTTTTTACAATATACAGAATGTTATAATTAGCCAGTTACAGGAATACAAATTT
Organism: Dermatemys mawii; assembly: GCA_007922305.1. NCBI lineage: Eukaryota > Metazoa > Chordata > Testudines > Dermatemydidae > Dermatemys > Dermatemys mawii. The sequence continues at coordinate 16,953,105 of ML677333.1, read as the reverse complement.
GTGCAAAATAGCTGTTGTTATTGTATATAGACCCAGCTCAGTTATTATGAAAAACCAGTTCTGTTAAATACATTCACATGTTCCAAGCAAACTGGGATATCTCAGGGTAAGAAGACCCAGCATAGAATTTATGAAGAGGCTATATGATTTACAAATAGAAGGTAAACTTGAGCAAACTGTCCCTCATACTGTTGTGGCAAATTATTCCTTAATTATTTGGTGCAGCTGTATAACATGCAAGCATCTTCACTGCTAACCAATGCCTTTACAGGGCTTTGTCCATTTTGTGGGCGAATCCATCACAAATATTTTTCTTCAGGCATAGTTTTCCTTCAAAGATTCAATGATGACAAAGCATTAATTTCCTCAGCCAAGCACATTTGTCTTACATACTTTCCTATGAAAACACTGTGTTTTAGAATTGGTAGATCTAATTATGCAGAAGCTTTACTTTCCCCCATAACTATAGTAACTTAGCTATGATGATGACTACTCATTTTATGTATGAAAAACGAGTATTATCTTTCGCTGTATATCTCTACAATAGAAGAATGCTCTTCAGTAGGATACACACTAATAAAGACAGACTGGTGAAACACTGGCTGCCTAGCTCAGCTGGTGCAATATGGTCTTGGCATGGCTTCCCCTGTCATTATCCATTAGACATAACACTAGATTACATCATCCAGAATAGATTTTTTTCTAAACATGACTAAACTGCAATACATATCAACCTTGCTGTTGTTTTTTCCCCAGCATGGGCATTAAAGGGACATTTTTTTATTTCTAAAAGTAATACAAAAGAGGACTCTGTATTCTTTGTGTGAAATTCATTTAACAAGAGAAGTTATATGGAATTTTTATCACCAAGTAAAGCCCTTGATTCATGTTCTGTGCTGAACTCCCAATATGTGCTTTAGTGTCACTTGCTAAGACAAATGTTTCTAGTATATGTACTAAATGCATTTACTAATAGAGTTGGTCAGAAATTTTTTAATGAAAGAATTTTCTTTCAGAAAATGTCATACATTGATTTTTTTTAAATAATTGTGTCGATTTCAACAATCTCATTTTGAAAAAAAAGATGGGGAAAAATGTTTTGATAATTTCAAAACATACTGTCTTGATATTTTTAAATGAGAAATTTGATTTTTTTCATTTTGAAACAAATGGTCATTTCAAAATGTAATTTATTATTGTAAAAAAGGTGTCCAAAATCAAAACGAAACTTTCCAATTGACCTGAAACAAATTTTGGGGGGGAATTTGTTCTCATTACTTATTTAGAAACTTTGGCTTTTCATACCTATTTAAGACCAGAAAAAACAAACAAACCACCCCTACAAAACCACAATTTTTTTCACAGAATGTAAAATTTTCCAACCCATTCTTGTTGCTAACAAAATAACATATGAATAGGGGTCTCAAATCATATGGCACCTTTATCAAATGTACAAAAAATAATTTTCAGATACCTGAAGTCAATCAGATATCAAAATAACTCTTAAACCTAAATTACACTTTGGAATTATAAAAAGGAAAAGGGCGGATATTTTAGTTTGATCACATATTTTGCAGTGCTGAGTTCAGATTCTGATTTAATTTGCAGCTGCCATGAAAGTTGCAGAGGTCACATGGTCTGATTGTGATAGGAGAAAGCAGCTTGGTCGCTTGAGTGATTTCTTCTAGACCAATGATCTTCAAAGTGGGGTGCATGAGACCACCCACGGGGGTGCGTGAGACCCAGCGCTGGCACCAATCCCGCCCAGAAGACCGCCAAACTCACCAGCAGTCCATTTTTGTCACGCCAAAATGCCACAGAAAGCAGAAGCTATTTGGCGGCATTTCGGCAGACATACCCCAGGGGCTGCGAGTAGAGGTGGGACAAGGAAAAGGGGCCATGGAGGAAAAACTTTGCGGAACGCTGTTCTAGACAACACAACCACAGACTGAATGCAACTCTCCAGACTTTTCAGTTGGAGATAGTGCCATTCATGGTGGGCGATTCTTTAAGGATAATGGAGGCAAAGCAGGGTCAAAGGGAAGGGAATGAAGAATCCGGAATATAATTTCTTTTAGAAATGACCAAAAAAGCGGGGGAGGGGAAAATTTTCAATTTGAATGTCCACCTTCTTCTTTCCCCCCAACATTGAAATTTCATTGAAATTTGAAAAAATGTGAACCTACTATTGAATTAGTCATCAGAAATGAGGGAGAAGGAGTTGCAAAAATTAGCTGATTTCCCCCCTGCTTTTAATTTCAAAATTTGAAATTTGGATATTTTGCTTGAAATTTGGTAATTTCTGGTATATAAGATGTCCATAAGAATTGAAATTTCATCAATAATTTGACAACAACAAGAGAAATTAAATAGAAAACAATAAACTTTCATATACATTACTATATGACTTGTAGTGGATCCTCTATCATACATACATACATACATTGTTTCATAGTACCAAGCACCATAGAGTCACATCACAATGAACAGTAAAGAAAACAAATGGGGGTCATTGGCCAACAATCTTCTTCCATGTTTTGTCATTTCCACACAGCAGAGAGAAGTGGCCAGGCCACATCCCATTCAGTTAGCTACATATTTAAATCACACTCACCATGGTCATCTTGTGCCCCTAGCATCTGGTACGAGCTCCTGCAAAACTTGCTTTGGCAAACTTTCTCCACTCATCCAGTCCACATGGCCCACAAACTCCAATGTTCTTTCTCTGATCATCGTGATGATACCCAATATCACTCCAGTTAAATTCAGGCAATTACCTCCTCATTAGTTGTGTGTGAAGTGTAGCTAATGTGAAACAATTGCCAGTAGTATTTCAGTTCAAAGGGTGTGTCTACACTGCAGCTGGGAGTGAGACTCCCATCCCAGGTAGACTGATTCACTCTAGCGGGACTTGAGATAATATGCTAAAAATGTGGATGTTACAGCTCGGGCTGGAGATCAGGCGCTCAAGACTAGGGGATAAGGTGGGCTTGAGATCCTCGGTAGACAAGCTACTGGGGCTTGCAGTAATATGCAAGCCCCAGTAGCTTGCATACTACTGAGGCTTGCATATTACTGTCTACCCAGGAGCCTGTCTACCCTGAATGTCCTGTTTCCTTAGTGTTCATGTCTCACATATAGCAAGATGCTGAAGACAGGAGACTGCAGCAATTTCATCTCTCTCTTCATAGTGGGGTCACTATTTTCAGCTGCTACACATTCATTAGTCCTCACTTTTTCTCTATGTTAAAATGAGCTTACTAAAAAATTGAGGTGAATCGGGTCCAGTTTATTACCTTGTAGAGAGTCATTTATATATGATCTATATCAGGGATCAGCAACATTGGCATGTGGCACCACAGGGTAAGCACCCCTAGCGGGCCCTGCTGGTTTGTTTACTTGTCAGTTCGCCGATCATGGCTCCCACTGGCTGCAGTTCACTGTCCTGGTCCAATGAGGAGTACAGGAAGTGGTGTGGTGCTAGCTGCTGCTTCCCGCAGCCCCCATTGGACCAGGACAGCAAACCGTGGCCAGTGGAAGCTGCGATCGGCGAACCGGCAAGTAAACAAAGCGGCGGAGCCTGCTAAGGTTGCTTACCCTGCAGTGCCACGTGCCAAGGTTGCTGATCCCTGATCTATACAAGCAACCCAACATGCCTCAAAAATGACCTGGAGGAAATGCATTCTTTCTGCCCATTTATTCACTGGCCTTTCTTCTGAAATTGCTAACCCAAAGGTGCGCGGTAGTGCTAATTTTTAATAATGGCTCTTTAGTTGTAGACATCTGTTCACTAGGAACTGAATGGAGACTGTCAGCTGAGTTTCTGCAGGATCCTGCATTGCCATTCAAATTATAACAACTCTCAGCCATTCTGACCAGGCTGTCCTTGAACCTATAACCATTTCTTGGTATCCTGTTACTAGTTTGCTGAACCATCCATCTAGTCCTTATTGTTCTTCATTTATTTTTGAGAACAATAACGGTTAATACTTCCGACTTGTTTAACACTTGACATTTTTAGTGTTCTAAAAGCATGTAATATCATTATTTTTTTTCCTTTATTAACATTTTTTTAGCACAATCAGTTTTCAAGCATTGTTGAATAAACAAAAATAAAAACTGTTTTGCTTTGAATAGTTTACAATCTGAACGAGACAAACAAAGATTAAGCAAGATATGATGAGCCCTAGGAGAGTGAATGATTAAGAACTTTTTATTTCATGAATGTTAATATTGAATTTCTCATCAGGACTGAATTTTATTCATTTTGGACCATGTGGATATGGTAATATATATGTTTGCCTTGGTGGCTAAAACCTTAGGCTTCTCTATTTAAGCAAGTCCAGCTTGTACAGATTAAATTATATAGATTCTCCTTTATTGTACTAGGTAGGACTAATCTGCTTCCTTCTGGTTCTATCATAATTCTGTGCTGCAAGGATTTGTGTCTGGTGGTTGAACTGTCTTTCCCATGGCTGTCAGCACTGGGCTGATCCTTATTACATGATGATACTGGGGGAGCTGACACTTCATTTTAACATCCTGTCATGCTGGCTCCTAACATGTTTCCCTCCAGTACTGTGTCTGCACTCACCATCCGGCCTGTTTACTGATCTCCTGGGAAAATACATTCTTCACCTAAAAGAGCTCATGTTCAGTTTAAATTGGGTTACTTCCCCGGGGCTGGCCCATAAAATTGGCCCATTGGCTGCATAAGTGGTTTAACTCACTTTCACTGTGTCCTATCTTCCAGCACAACTCTAGCCTCACCTCTTAGCTGTTAAACCCATTCTCTGTTTGGACTAGCAGCCATTTAGTGATTTCTCTCCATGGATGTCGTTTCCCCAAGCTGCCTACTGCCCTCGGTAGCACGCATGATTCACTTCCTCTCGCCAGAAGTTCTGTCGGTCGCCAGGCCATGGCCAGTGCTTTTCTTTCAGCTGGCCATGCTGCTTGGGGAGTTGTGGCAGAGCTTCAAAAAAGCTTCCCCCGGCTTTTCATAGCTACAGTGCAGCTCAGTTTGGCTTTTTCCAGCAGGCTGCATCCCAGTTCCATTTCTGCAGCTGTCCATGCCCTACTGAGCCACAGCTTGTAGCCTTCTCTTCCTCTCGGTTGTCTGCTTTGTGATACTGCTCCCAGCTGTGTTTTTTGTCTTTGTAAGGGCTGAGGTCACCAGCAAAAGCACTCTTCGTAGACACTGTTGTATCTATTTAATGTACAGCAATAGACACTTTGCTTCATTATGCAACAGAGTTAAGCAGAAATTTAGTCTCGCTGATCTGCATGTTAAGTTATTGGGGAGTGGGGAACTGGAAAGTGCCCTTGAAAAATCTACCACAATATATAAACACTTTGGGTAAGTAGCTTGAAGTAAAGATCAGTTCCAACCATTCACAATAAAAACATTCAGAGCAAAGCTCAGATATGTGTTTACTAATAAGGCATAATGTATGACTGAGAGCAATATGCCCAGTATGAAATCTAAAAAATAAGATTTTCTTATCCTCAGGTATTAAGAACCCTGCCACTATTTAATGAAACAGGATTGAAATTAAAATGTGATCTGAACGGAGGATTATTCATTTTCCCTTGCTTCTGCCACATGCTTAATGGCAATTCTCCACAGACTTCCAGTTTCCCTCCTTATCAAAAGGAATTTAACACTAATTTAACTACTGATAGATATCAAAGCTTGCATGCATGTAATATCAGCTCCCTTATTCACAAATAGTCTAGCATGTGCATACTAATGTCAAAGCATTGTAAGGAGGGAAATATAGGTCATCTTTGACCCAGTTTGACTGTGACTCAGGTAATTTATCCTCTTACCCAGATCGCTTTTAATTTAATCAGAACCACACTTGACCTTTGGTGAAAAATTCCTATTTACACTGTGATTCCAACTTAGCCTTAGTTTTGAAGAAATTTGAGTAGAGGTATTACTGTACCTCTCTGTCCCATGGCAGAGACAGACATGAAATGATATCACTAAGGAGTGGTGGAGGATTCTTGGGAGTGTCCACTAGGCTGACAAACACCAAGTGAGTTGGCCAAAATGGAGGTTAGACACAAAGGGTGATATTCATAAGGGGGTCTTAGGCACCCAGCCCCCTAGTACAATTCACAACTGCTGTCTCCTTATACCAGACTCTGGAAGAGTTGGCACTTAAAAAGGGATTCGCAAAATAAGGAAGCACATTGAGCATGGAGCCTAAGCTAGCCAGTAGGAAATGCTGAGGATAGAGGTGTGGCCTAAGACACACTTCTCAAAGGGAGTTAGGTGCCTTTTGGGTCTGCTCTGCTGCATACTAAAGTCAATAGGAAAATTTCCATTACCTCCAAAAGAAGGAGGATCTTGCCAGTTCTCAATTTGTGCTGGGGCTTGCTGGAGCTGAGCCTAGGCACCTCTGGGCTTGGCTGGTCATAACCCTGGCACCTCAGGCGGTTCATGAGCTGGAGCCGCTTTGCTCCCGGGTTCCAGCACTGCCATCTCGCCCGCGCCCCTGCGCAAGGCCAGCAGCACGCTGAGCCTGCCCCATGCCCAGCGAGTGCAGCTGCGGCTCTATTGGCACAAGCTGAGCTCTGATGCCCTGGACAGAGAGTCCCTCAGGGCCAGGAACACCACCCGCCAGCAGTCATACCTTCAGTGCCCCCTTGTCTTCTGGGGAGGGGGCTCCCGCAAGGAGGCAGAGACTCTCCAGTGCTGGCAGTGAGGGGAGAAGTGAGGCATTGGAGGCTGGGGAGGTGACCATGCAGGCTGGGGAGGTGACTGGGGTGCAGTGAGGTGCAGCAATAGCTGGGTACCAGGGCAGGAGGGAAGCTCCGGGAGGCAGTGCTGTGGGCAGGGCCCCACCAGGGTTGGTGGAGCAGGCACACAGAGGAGTCTGAGCAGCTTGCACGAGATGCACCAGGCAGAGAGGCAGTTCTGTGCTCCAGCGGGGAGGGGAAGGGGGGCACTGACCCCCCCTGGTGCCTGCAATCCTGCTGCCACAGCCCACAACAACAATTCAGTGGGGGGAGGGACACTGTCCAGCCCATCCCCAAAAAGGGGACCCACATCAGAAGGAGGTGAGAGCTGGGTCCAGTCCTGGACTCACTTGCACGGGGAAAGGAGGGGAAGGGGGGGTGCTCTCCTCCCCAAGGGACTCTAGCTGGGCAGGTGCCACGATGCAGGCCAAGAGCAGAGCAATCCAGGGTCAGGTGGTGGAGCAGCGATGGATTGTGCAGGAGCGATGGATTGGGTGGGGTGGAAAATTAACACCCTCGTCCCAGCACTGAGAGAGTGATGGGGACAGGGGTGGTTGGAGTAATGTAGTCCTGTATCTGGTGCACTAGGAACTTTTAGTATGCACCAGCAGGATCCACACAGGCTCGATAGTGTGCTACACAGTGTAGTGAGGGTTAGGATAAGGAATGCAAAAAATGATGGCAACTCTGAGACATTACACGTGAGGCAGGTCCCAGGTCTTCCACACATTTGGGGAATGCACACAGTAGTAGCATATATTTATTGTATTTAGATTATCCCATCACCAGCTTATGCAGGGCGGTGTTTGCATTCCTATCCATGCTAGCCCTCCTCCACCAATCAATGGGGAAGTGGAGCCTGGCTATAATTTCACCCTTTCCCTCCTATTTTGTATATATATTTATGTAACTGGTATGACTTTTCCCCCACACCCCATATCTTTCAGTTTTAAGAGTCTTCTGCTACAGAGGGCAACTGTTTTGTCAGGCAGAGATGAGGCAGCTTGTTACAGAGGAGACATATACATTGTGCTCTCTTATGGAAACTTTATTTTTGTTCTTTCTTGTTTCTTCCCCGCTCCCTCCAATCTTAAATGACAGCAATTCAAAATGTTCCATTTTTCACAGGACTCTTTTTTAAATAAGTGGGATGGGATCTAATGCTCACTGTGTCCCAGGATATTCTAGTTTTCAGGCTGGGCCTAAGAAGCTTCTTTCCTGGTGGACAAAGAAAGCAAGCAAACAAAAGGGCATCTTAACTCTGAGGTCTCCATCTTATATATTGTGATATCAGATGCATATTTAATGATGTTTCATCACAACAATACAACATTGCAGAATAAATGCAAATCATGTGATCCCATAAAACCCCAACATAAATGTAATGATAATACATTTAAAATTGCCAATACCAGGAACCCAAAAGATTTGAAATTCAGGAACTTGATACATTTGTAAAGAATGGTGACTCCCACCCAGTCTTCTAGCCCTGGCCCACACAACAACCAGTCTGCCACAGGCCATCGCTCCCCAGCCTGATATCTTCATAGAAAGGAAAGCTAGTGGACAGTTACCCTGATGTTATTGGTGTTTCCTTCTCTCTTCACATTAACCTGAATCACTCCAGCATCTTCATGGTGGCTGATGGCATGCCCATTCCTCCTTCTGGCATCTTTAGGCAGAGGTTGGCAGGCCTGTTTCCCCCTCAGATCTCCTCGACTGTCTTTAGGGAACTACCTCTCCCACTGACCCTTCTTGCTCATACACAAATTGTACTTGGCAGCAGATAGGAAACCCTCATTTTTTTACCTGTGGGGAGCCAGGGACCTTAATATGCAAATTAACCTGGCCTCAGATACTACTACAAACACACCATCTATTTTCCCTTTTTGTCTGTAAGGGGAGCTAGGGAGTTTCTCTTCCCAGCAAGTCTCCCAGCCATGGGCTTACTCATATATCTACACTCCTCAACTTTATTAATGAAGCCTATTATGCCTCCCTTCCTATCACCATGTGCTTTCTTACCACTCTGGGCCGGTCCTTTCTTCATTCCCTGTGGTTTCATATCTCTTGTGTTTTCAGTTTTGACCAAACCCTCAAAACTCAGTTAAATCTGTGCCTAGTTTCACAGCAAAACCCTGTGAAACCATCACTTGTGCATGTGTTTTCCATTTGTGGGGAAAAAATCTCTAGGGTTCAGGCAAAATCTGGCCCAGATTAATTTGAGGTTGATAACAAAACATGGAAGCAAGTGAGATATGGCTGGTATGAGGTTTATTATGGATCTTTCACTTATCTGTAGTAATTTCATATGACTTCAAAAAATATGAAACTCATCTCTTACTTCAATTGAGATTAAAATAGTAACAAATACATTTGTCGCTTACATGATTAAAGACTCTGTAAGTCAAATTAAGCCAGTCAAGGGAAAGTATCTCAAAATCAGGTAATACCGCCTCTTTAAATTCACTAACTGGCAACAAAAAATACGTATCTTCTTCATCACGGTTTTAAAGAATAACATGAAACCATTTTTTTTAATTCCTGGCAGAAAGAAAAACAAAATTTATATCATCATGCTTTTAATAACATTAGGTAAAACCCTCACCGTGTTCAATGTTGCTATATTAGAATCAACAGTAATGCCACTTTTAATTAAACTTGGTATTGCAAAGGATCTGTGCTCTCTTACATTGATCCTTATAATCTTATTTCATATTTTACCCACTGAAGTATTTTTATTAATAGTGCTATAGAGGTTTTGGCAGCAGGGCTTCTTAGATCTTTCAATAACCTTTTGAGCTTGAGCTTGCTTCCTTTCATAATCTACCAAATCCTCTAACTTTAAGGAATGTCTCGCCTTATTCAAAGCCTTTCCGTTTTCTTTGACTATCCTTTCACAAGTCTTACTCTAGAAAGGGAGACTTGCTTTTCTTCCCATACAATTTAGGAATAGCCAAAAAACAGCAACAGAAATACCCAGATAAAAAGCCTCAACATTGTTAGTGACAGTTTACATAAACCCCTTAAAATGGACAGAGTAAAAAGAGATCCAGTCAATCTTTTAAAAGTCTATCTTTCCTGTATTGCTATAGAAATTTACAGCCATAAATGAATAGATGTCGGAAAATGGTCATTCCACCTCTAGGAAAATCAAACTGTAAAACCAACTACTAGTATTTACTAGCAACTTCCTGGAAATTTACATTCCATTGATGCTTGAGTAAAACAGTCAAAACAGTAAAACTATCAAAACTAATGCGAGATCCATCATTCCTACCAGATTATGGTATGTCAGCTATTAAATGTTCTACCTGAATCACCATGGCAGTCAGTAGGTTTTCTGCACTACCTTTAAACTCTTCCCATGGCTACCAGTTATGAACATATTTGTATGTATTTAGAATATAATTCTTCCTGGGTATAAATGACATTTGATTGTCTTAGGCTTGGCCTTTAAAATACTGCTTCCTGGTTGTCTCTGTACGGAAGCTTATTTTTATATAATTATGGTGAAGTAGTCATGTTAATAGCTACTATGATAGCACTTGCTATAATTATATATTTTAAAGCCCTAATTACTAATTTCCCAGGACCAGTATTTGAAATGTAGGCTAAATCTCTTATATACCACTTGAATGTTCATAGGAAATGACCCAAAGCCAGAAACACTCCCACAGATTTCAGCATGACTTGGATCTCTCTTTTAGTCCAGATTCTGCTTGTCCCTTTCATGGGAGCACAGGTTGGGGTGGAGGTTGATAGTAGACCTCTCCTGCCCCTCTGTGATGCCTTGTGTAAACCATAGATTGAACTGTATCACATTACCTCTGTGCTTGCCCAGCTCTGCTAGCCCATGCAAAGGGAGAACAAGGCCTGGTCTGGCCTTCTCCTCACCCCCTTGGGGATTTCAGCACTGACTGTAGTAGCATTGCTGTCAAATCCATGTCCTCCTTGACCATGAATTCTCTGTTACCAGGGGTCATACTGCTTGGGAATTTACAAGAAGAAGGAAAGTCTCCTGCTGCCTGTCCTTTCTTATACAGCAGATAAGGGTTTGGACACAATTAGGTTTATTCTCTGCTTTAAAAAATATCATATGGCTGCCACCACATAACTGTTTTATTTTTAAATACCGTAAGAATTAAAAGAGACAGGAGACCCTGCTCTAGCTCCAGCAGCATCAAGCGGCCATACAGTATAAGGGGAAATGCTTAGAGGGTAAAGAGCCAGAATTGCTCCTCTACACCATCCCCTCTTACCCTCCACTGCAATGGGCACTCCTGGGCAAAGAGAACATGACCAGCAATCCCTGGCTGTCAAAACTACCCCTTGGACAGCTAGGCATAATTAAGAGACGCATTCAGATCCATTCATAATGGATTCACAGATTCATAGATTTCAAGGCCAGAAGGGGCTGGACCATTGTGATCATCTAGTCTGACCTCTTGTATAACATAGGTCATAGGACTTCCCCTAAGTCATTCCTAGAGCACAGCTTTCAGAAAAACATCCAATCTTGATTAAAAAATTGTCAATGATGGAGAATCCACCATGACCCTTGGTAAATTGTTCCAAAGGTTAATCTCCCTCACAGTCAGAAACGTACACCTTATTTCCAGTCTGAATTTGTCTAGCTTCATCTTCCAGCCATTGTGTCATGTTGTGCCTCTCTTGGCTAGATTGAAGAGTCCATTATTAAATATTTGTTCCCCATGTCTATACTTGCAGACTGTAATCAAATCACTCCTTAACATTCTCTTTGTTAAGCTAAATAGATTGAGCTCCTTGAGTCTCTCACTGTAAGGCATGTTTTCTAATCCTTTAATCATTCTCACGGCTTTTCTCTGAACCCTCTTTGATTTACCAACATCCTTCTTGATTTGTGCACACTAGAACTTAACACAAATACTCAAGCAGCAGCTGCACAAGTGACAAATATGGAGGTAAAATAACCTCTCTATTCCTGCTCATGATTCCCCTGTTTATGCATCCTAGAACCACATTTGAGTTCTTTTGGCCTATTGCCACACTGGGAGCTCATGTTCAGCGGATTATCTACTACAACCTCCAAATCTTTTTCAAGTCACTGCTTCGCAGGATTAAGGCCCCCATCCTATCTGTATGACCTACTTGCTTTGTTCCTAGATGTATATGTTTACATTTAGATGTATTAAAACACATATTGTTGGCTTGCACCCAGTTTACCAAGCAATCCAGATCACTCTGAATCATTGCCCTGTCCTATTAGTTATTTACCATTCTCCCAATTTTTGTGTCTTCTGCAAACTTCATCAGTGATGATTTTATGTTTTATTGTGAGTGGTTCTACAGCCAAATGGCCGGATTGGCCTCTAGCTGACCCCAGGAGCAGGGTATCACAAAGATAGTTTAACATTATCCTTAGGTCCCCTATACCCAGGCCAACTCAGGCAAACTACAGCTGCTGGCCCCCAAAGTTCAAGACTCTACAGGTGTATTAAGACTGTAGTCACAAGATGTGCAGACATAATTGAGTTGGTTTTAATCTTGGAACAGTGAAACTGCAGTGTATGAGTTTCAGTGTGAGCTGTACAAAGCCACTGGAAACCCTGCGTAATTACTCGCAGGTTTAGCCCTAGCTGAAGCCCATGCTGCAAAGAAGCTCACTGTTCCAGGACCAGAGCTAACTAGATTAAAGTTAGTTCAGATATGATAGCTTGAGCTGCAATCACAGCCAGTGATTGCAGTCAAGACATAGTCTCAGCATGAAAGCCCTAAAATAGTCTCAGAGGCAAATGTTAGCCTTTGAAGGGAAAAATACAGGGGGAAGAATATTCTTCTTCAAAGTTCTCGTTTAACAACCTTTAAAACATTTATAACCTTGAGCAATTAAAAAATGAAGAGTTCATCCATATTTAAAGCTGTAGACGTGTTTTCACTGCCTTCCTGCATGTGCAGTAGTCACAAACCAACGAGCACCATATCTGGATTTGATATCTTTAAATCCCTTATGTGGAATAGCGTGTCCATTTGCCCTCTGCTTTCACAGTGAAGTCATAGATCCCCTCCATTATTCTCCTCACTTTCAAAACCCAGCCAAGAGGTTCTGCAAAGGAAACTCTTGACTCCTTTGTGTGGATACATGTGTGCATGTGTGGGGGGAGAGAATGGTTTAACCTTTTCAAAAAAAGTTTGTTTCAGTAGCTCTGCTAGTAGATTTTTTAGAAATTCTTCAGAATATTCAGAATTCTGCAAGGAATGGATCTCGCTCTGGTTGTGCATGCCAGTTTCCTTCTCTCCCAAGGACATAATGGACAGGTGTGGGAGAAATCAGACTGCCATTCCCTCAGAAATATTTCCTGATGTGTGGGGGGTCCTGGTGACATTCTACTGTGACTCTTAAACGCTTTTTTTCCTTTGGGGATAATGAATGAGCTTCCTGGCCTCTACTAAATCTGGAATGATGTTCCCTCAGATTCTGTTATGAATGGGTGAATAATGAGTCTCTGAAGGAATTTTGAGCTGAAAATTTCAGTGGTATCTTGCTAATTGGGCAAATGTAGGTATCTTGACAGTCCACTCAACACACAGCTCTCTGTCTTCAGTAGATCCCTTCCTAACCAATGTAGATTTTAATTGCAAGTCTCTCTTAGGCATAGACACCTGTATATGGTAATGTAATGAGAACATGTGCCAAATTAACTACCTCTCAGATTTCATTAGCCAATTTCTGTGTTAGGGGGAAGATAAAAAGCAAATTTGTTTTCTGCCAGCTGCCCAGTCCTATCCTTTAAAGGAAATCAGGATTCTTGTTTCTTAGAGGTTCATCTGCTAGTTATTTGTTGTTTGAAGGCATAATCCTCAGAGTAGTTAATTGTACTGGTGCCAGCAAATTGTACAATAAAACCACTAAACACATGCAGGATGTTTTTCAATGGTGGCTATTGGGATTTGTTGGTGGGGGTGGGGATAGTCTGATCCTGTGAGGGTGGTGGTGCCTCGTGGTCAGCCCACACCAATTACATAGCATTCAAGATTTTAGGATGTTTTGATATAGGCAAACCCCCTGGGAACAAAAGGTATTTGTTGGGGACAAAGTGGTCCTGGGAATAAGTAGTATCTGGGAGAAAGTCAGTTACTGTTCCTTTAAGATCTTGGGATCTGGAGCCTTACAGAATGGGTGGGGCAAGACTTCCCCTCACCACCAATTGGGAATGAGCTCATATATATGTATAGTCTGTATATATTCTGCCTCTTCCTTCAAAACAGGGAGGTATTATCAGGGAAAGGTTTCTGTGCTGAACCCTTCTAAGCCTGAAGGTGACAGGAGGGGAAAGGGTAGCTTGACTGAGGGCTTACAGCTGACTTAAATTACAGCTCTGCTCCAGGAGGAGAGCTGGGGGCTCCTGTCCTTAGGAGAGAGAAAGTGGCTGCATAAATTACAACCCAGCTACATGGAGGAGAGCTGGGACTCCTGGCTTAAAGAGAAAAGGTGCCTACTTATTTAAAGTACAACCCCAGCTCCAGGAGGGAAGCTAGGAGAGCTCATGAATGGGGCTAAAGAAGCTAATTAGGATTCATATGGTGCCAGATTGCCTGTGAACTGGGGTGAATAACAAAGTGAGATAGATTCAGTAGAACGATTTAATAATTGAGACCCCACAGAAGGGGGCACGTCCCTTGAACCAGCCTACTCTGGGTAGCTGATTGAAAGATCCCGAGGAAGCCTTGAGAGCATTGCAGCAGCAGCGCCGTGAGCAGCATGCTGGAGGGCAGCTCCCCATGCCAGAAATACAGAAGAGAATTGGAACAGTCAGTACGACGTGCTCTAAATACAAGAGGACACTCAAAGGTGAATATGGGCAGCACAAAAGTTGCAACAATATTATCCCTGCTCGGCTGCCCCAGCTGCTTGGGTACTCTAAAACCATTGGAGTTCTCAGTTTCAGGGATTTCCAAGAGCCAGCTATCCAGTCTATTACTCTACCGTGATACAGAAGGGCGACATTATCCATGGGAGAGGCCCTTGAACTGGGACTCAGATCTGGGATCTGATCCTGGTTCTGCTACTGTCCTGCTGTGTGACATTGGGCAAATCGCTTCACTTCTCTGTTCCTCTTTTTGCCCTAACACCCTTTATCTATTTATCTCAGAAATTGATCAGAGGAGAGACTCTCTCCAAGCTTTTCTTTAGTGGTGCCCTGATCTCAGGCGGGACCTCTAGGTACTACTGTAATTCAAATAATAAATAATAATATTGCTGTGCTCACATATTCCAAATACAAAAGTGCTGCTCTTGTATCTTAACATTCAGCTATCAGCCAAACAAGTGCTAGGTGATGACCATTGGATAATAGGAAAGACGTGCATAAGCAGGAAACATACCATACAAATAGAACTCAGAATATCTGTCATATTATGCCTGCTCAGGAGAGCTGCTGGAAAAAGTTACACCAGATAATAGGCCTTTGGGTCACATTTTCACACAAAATCCATATATTTCAAATAAAAACATCAGATTGCATCAGCAGCATCTTGAACCCTTGAACATTACAGTCAACCTAGGGACATGAGCATCTGTATTGTTAAGCCAGTGTTTGCAGAAATCAAGGCATGGATGAGAACGATCTAATTGAAGATATATCTGGTTGAGCTTGAGTTGTTTCTGATTGGCTGGAGGAAGTCACCTGAAGATATGATGCGGGTTATATTTGCGCCTCTGACAGAGCGTATGTTTTGTTTCTTGTATTCATAATGCTGTTGAATTTCCAGCTCCGGTCAAATGATCATATCATGACAGTGACCAGGGATACTATTCTCCCTCATCTTCTTCTAGCTAGGAAAATGTGCCTTTTTCTCTTGGCTGGCAACCTTGCTACCATGTTTCATTCCTTCACTGCAACGTGTGAAGTGTTCTGTCCCATCTAGTGGAAACGAGAGAGAGCGAGAGAGGAGTCTGCTGTACAGCCTTACTAACAGGCAGTTGGCTTTTAACTCATGTGGTAGAGGTTCATGCACTAAGTACTAGAGGTCTGAGGTTCAACCCCACCCACCAATGACCTGAGTCTGTCAGTGTTACAAATGTACTCTATATAAGGTCCACAAGGTGACTTCAGCTGGTGAAGTAGACTACAGCTGTGTATTTCACATAAGTACTCTGTGAACTGTACTGGTTGCCTATCATTTTCTAGATGGAACTGAAGCTGGTGGATTTGACATATCCTCCCCCACAAATAGATAGGGCCGGGAAGGGAGTTGCAAACATATAGTGCTATGTGTAAAAAGACACAGAGGCTAGTTAATAAGAAAGACACTAGGTGAGCATCCTGATGAGCAATGTGTGCTAAGAAAAAAAGGCAGGGAGTGGAAGAGGAAAAGGAGGCAAGTATGGTAGAAGGATGCTAAATGGTGGATGGCATTGAAGGTGAGAATGAGGAGTTTGAATTAGATGCAGGAGTCAATGGAGAAGCCAGCAGAGGAAATGTAGGAGAGAGTGAATGTGGTTGTAGAAGCAGGTAAGACAAGTGTTTTTTTGCAGCAGAGTAGCATGTTGCCTATCCATATATATAAACTGACAAGTGTCATGGCCACTGAGTATTAACATATGGTAGAATGCACAACCAACAGTGCAAAGAAAATGTTTTGCATTAATTTACTCGGTCTAACAGCAAGTAAAATCAGACATGTTTTTGGACAGCGGTAAAAACTATTGTTCACAGGAAGGAACAACCCGAGGCTGTATTTCTGGCCGCCTTTCATTCTAAAATTCTTTACAGAAACTATGAACATGTAAATTAGATTATTCATAGGCTGTATGAATGGATTTAGCAGTAACATGACACTACTATTATACTCTTAACATACTTAATAAGTGACTTTTCAACAGAACAAGCACTGTAAGTTAGCTAACCATTATTATATTTAATATCTGCAAGTTACTGACAGACTCTTTTATTCAAGTAGTCCAGATTCCATTCTTTTTATTTATTAATTAAGGTAAAATTAAGTGCTAAAAGCAGGCTTTGCCATTTTAAAATTCCATCCTGAAATTTGTTTGATGGGTGCCCATAAAGTATTTAATTATTAACATTAATATACCTCGTAATCTTATAAAAATCCAAAATCAAAGTTTAACACTTCTGATATATTAGAGGGAAAAATCCATAAAATATTTTATTTTTTTTAACCTTTCTTTGGGGAAGTGTGTTACTTACAGATGTTTATGAGCTAAGAATGTGTATAATCCTGTGTTGCAGATATAACATCAAACTCATGAAGTCTCAAACTAATAGTAAAATATTGCTGTTTTGATATGGTGTCTTTGATATGTGTGAAATAAGATTCATAAGACAAGAAACTGAGACAAACAGTACCGATCAAAAAAGGGAAGAGACTGCAAAATGAGAATAAAAAATAAGACTTCAGAAGACTAAACACTGTATACAATAGATGATAGCTCCTGATAACTCATCACTTACTTTTTCAAAAGTGTTTATGAGAAGAGGAGAAATATACTTTAATTATATATTGTTATAGGAAAGCAAAATTGCATAGAAGCATACACCAGCTAATAGTAAATAGCAGTTTTCAGTATTTTCAATATTTATTTCAAATAGAAGATATTAGTGATTATAATACAAGGGCATTAGATTCATTCAAAATCACAGGATAATCCATGCAAAATGTACATTTGGGATGTCTATGCACATCAGAATGAACACTTTTTACTCCAGTAGTGGTTATATTTTGGTTTATGCAAGTGTAACCAAAAGGAGAGAATGACCCCGGTTGTCAAAGGTGGCTGTTGCCATAATCCAGCGGGTGAAGTTAGTATAACACAGAATTATTTAAAATGCAGGGCAGGTGATTTCACACTATTACAGGGAATTCATTAGAGACCTGATCCTTTAATTGTTCCCCACACAAAACTTTCAGTGAAGTCAAGACTGTTATGACCTCAGAATTTTGCCTGAGCAAAGGATTGGGCCTTGAGGCTTCTCACTTTTGGATGAGATATTAATTTCAGGTTGTGAATGTGCAGTCCTTAAGAACATAAGAAAGGCCGTACTGGGTCAGACCAAAGGTCCATCTAGCCCAGTATCCTGTCTACTGACAGTGGCCAATGCCAGGTGCCCCGGAGTGAGTGAACCTAACACGTAAAGATCAAGTGATCTCTCTCCTGCCATCCATCACCCCCCTCTGACAAACAGAGGCTAGGGACACTATTTCTTACCCAGCCTGGCTAATAGCCATTAATGGACTTAACCTCCATGTATTTATCCAGTTCTCTTTTAAACCCTGTTATAGTCCTAGCCTTCACAGCCTCCTCAGGCAAGGAGTTCTACAGGTTGACTGTGCGCTGTGTGAAGAAGAACGTCCTTTTATTTGTTTTAAACCTGCTGCCCACTAATTTCAATGGGTGGTCCCTAGTTCTTCTATTATGGGAAGAAGTAAATAACTTCTCCTTATTCTTAGTCCTTAATAATCCACTATCTTTTTTTTAAAGGTGTTAGCCCCAAAGTCCTATCCATATTTCAGTTACATTCCATTTTAGCAATACAAATTGATCTTGAGATTTAAATGAATGATTTATTTCCATGTGATTGTATGTGTGTGGGGGGGGGAAGCATAGTTGCATGTGTTTCAAATAGCTGCTTTTTTCACAACATTGGAGGCTGCATTTCGGCTGTGGATGAGGTGATTCTTATGTTTGTGTGCACTGATACACATGCACTACGTAGTGAGAGTTTGTAATGTAGGATGAAATGTAATGTAGGATGAAAAGCACAGCATATATGAAGGATGCTATTGATAGTGCCAGTGAGGAACTCAAGACAATGCAGTTCCACTATCTCATTCTTAAATAGTGATTCTAAGTCAGGGCTGGCAGGACATCCTGAGGATTAGAGGTCAAAGAACAAGGTATCACAGCTGGGTGTGCACAAATCAAAGTGGATTACGTTAGGCAAACCTACCAAGTCTCAGACATTCTCTGGGTGCCGCTTAACTGTGCCTCAAGAAAATCTCTGTTCTTTGTATGATGAGACAAGTTGCTGGACTCAGCTAGTTATTTTTCTCTCCCAACAACTCTGCTGCCCTGATGGTTAATCCAGCATTTAAAAGCAGATCAACTAGGATAACAACAATCAGGTGTAATTTCCTGCAGGCATAGACCAACAATCTGAAAAGAGATTTTTGCTGCATTTTTTTTAATTATTCGGCATTGTCTCCTCTCTAACAAATGCAAAAATGCAAAATAAAAACAAAGTTCTTCCCCATGTAAAGGACATGGGGTGTTGCTTATGGACTATAGCTGTATTGTATAGGCAAAACATAAAGGAGGAAATGGTGCTCTTGATTTAGTCCAGCATGTTCATTTGAGGGTTATCAAAGTGCACATAACTGAGTTAGTATTTTTTTAAGAATTGTGAAATATTTAAAGTGTATGTTATCTTGAGACTTTCCTGAGCTGAAGACCTGTCCTAGAGCTCATTGTACAAAGAAGAATCTCTCCATCCTAATACTGCAAAACACCCATGTCTAGCCCAGTGGTGATGCCCAAACTCCTCTCAATTAGTTGTTGGCTTCTTCCCTAAACCATAGGGTTTATATCTCTTATAAAAAATCTTTTTAATTTAGGTAGTGGAATCATGGATATTCTCATTATCTGTACAAATATTGAACTCCATTAAGCTCTTGGCCTCAGTGATTTAAACCCCCTCATGCAGTTTATTAGTGGAATGTTCACTTTCTTCAAAACTATTGGTTAGTTGGATGCTGTGAAAGGAGGCAGGGTATCAGACTTAATAAACCGTTGTTCTGGTTTGGTAGGGAAATACTTTGTTGCCAATTATATTCATTTTAACTATGCAGTTTATTAGCAAATTTTGTTTACTTGTTTTTGGTGTATTTTTACTCAGGGGCCTTTTTCAGTTCATATTTATTATTGTTGTGTCTGCATCATGCAGTATAAATTGCCAGAATCACGTTAATTAAATTCTGTGGTTCTTATGACCTATAATACATTCAAAGATTTGTAGTGAGAAGAGCTAACACAGTGCATTGAGTGCTATTAGCCTTGTGGTGTTAAAATTAAACTCAAAAGTACATGGTTCCTTTGTGTGTAATCTGCTAAATTTTTAATTTTTCCCAGACAGTTAGGTTAAAACTTGATCCATAAAAAGCAGTGTTACACACACACATATACAATTACACAGGCTTATAATGCTAGTCTACTTGTTATGTTTATTACTTGCAGCTGGTCTATTTGAAGTTCCAATTAGTTGGAAAAAAAGAACCTAGGATAAAAATGTTAAGATCAATAGTAGATAGATTTGCAATTTTCAATAATCATTCATTAGCAAAAGAGCAATATAATTATCTTTATCCTGCTTTTTAAATAATACCAAACATTAATAAAATAGGGAGGACTTAACATCTGCCAGTTCCCTACCATAATTAAGCTTTCTCAAAGGTACTCTCTTGCATACTCCATCTTAGTGTGAACACAGATGCAAACTCTAGAGAAGAGAAGTGTTTTGTTTTGATTTCTTAGTGCAGTATTACCTTAAACAACTGCTATAACTTCCATATGGATTGTGCATTGCAGAGAAAGTGGTGCAGGGGACAACATCCACTGAAAAGTGGCCAAATCTGGGGGAGCGGGGGGAGGAGGAACTGCTGTTTTAGGCCCCCAGCCAAAGCCCATTGAAATCAATGGGAATTTCTGCATTGATTCAAATGAGTTTAGGGTGAGGTCTTTAATGCACACAAGGTGCATTGAATCTCATTTGTAATGATGTGAATCAGGAGTAACTTCTTTCAAATCAGTAGCATTGCACTGGTGTAACAGCAGGGTAATGAAGTTAAGATTCAGGCCTACAATTCTTCCCTGAGACTTTCATCCTCCTCAGCAGCACGGAGGCTGTCAGACAGAGGGTGAGACCGTTCTACTGTGTCACAGGCTTGGTCTACTCTGGGGGGAGGCAACCTAAGATACGCAACTTCAGCAATGTGAATAATGTAGCTGAAGTCAGCGCATCTTAGGTCAACTTACCTGGCGTCCTCATGGCGGCAGGGGGCTCCCCCGTCAACTCTGGTTGTGCCTCTTGGCAAGCTGGAGTTCTGGAGTCGACAGGGGGTACCTTTGGGGATCGATTTATTGCGTCTAAACGAGATCTGATAAATCGATCCCCGATAGATCGATCACTACCCGCCGATCGGACAGGTAGCAAAGACATACCCACAGAAAGTCTCATCTATGTACCTCTCTGTCTGCCTTAGCTCCTCCAGATCAGCCACCCTGGTCTCAAAGCCCATACACAGTCTCTAAGAGCCGGGAGGAACTTGAACCTAATGTGCACATATGCCACCTGCCCGTATGCAGCATTAGGTGCAATAAACTGGGTAGCCCCCACTCTGTTGCTGGACTTCTGCCTGCATTCTCTTTTTACTCCTGCAGTTTTTTTCCTTTGTTGTTGTTTTGTTTTTATCACAGAGGAACATTGCTAGCTGGGATGAGGACTTGGCCAAGTCATCTTGGTCTTTTGCTAGGGACTGAACCCAGGAAATCCAGAGATAAAATATGAGCCTCTCAGTCTTGTCAGCTTTTGTGATATTTAGTGGGGGAGGGTTCACAGTCTCACCACCTGGCAGCATGTGATTTTCTTAGAATCTCAGCTGTCATTTTAAAAAATACCAATCTTTTACAGATAAAAGCCTGTAAACATGAGCAACAAGCATGTGAAGGTTCTGAAACCAGAAGACAAAGAACCCACCATTTATTATTTTTGTGTTTAAACAAAATGATTTATGCCAATCATTATTGGGAGCGGGGGCAGATTCTTAAAGCTATCTGGCACCTAAAGATGCAGATAGGTGTCAAAGCTTTGCATCAGTAGAAAATATTGTATCATGCATGCTGTAGGCATTTTATGTTGTAGGCATTTTATGGTCACTTCAACTCTCACTTAAAAGCTATGGCTATGGAACTTCTCAGGGAGAAATAGAAATGGGGAGTACACTGGTGTTCTGCTGAGGGTGGCAGATTGTCTTGAGCAGTCGCTCCTTAAGTCAGGTCAGCCCTTTCTTGTGATGACAACAACCTCACTGTGGCCAATCACACGGCGGTGAGGGCAATCATCTGGGATGAAGGAGGTGCAGGCCTGACTTCCCACTAGGCTGGATGAGAGCAGGAAGTCGAATCCAGGCCTCCCACATAAATGCTCTGGCCACCAGGCTGTTGAGTATTCTGTGGCGTCTCTCTCTTTCTCCTCTGGGATTAGTTCCACTTTGTATACATAATTTAAATATTCATTTGCCAGGAAGAGTGAGAATGACTCTCTAACCCCATGATTAGGGTACTCACATGCGTAATGAGAGACTCAGGTTTAAGTCCCCGCTCCGATAAATATTTAGTTCACTAAAAATATTTATTTAAAATCAAGAGCCAAAATAAATAACTTTGGTTATGATGATGTAATATTTCCCTTCTTACTGGTTAATGCTAACAAAAGGTACAAGATTAGCTAGTGCTGAATATGTGTGATTTAGCAGTCCATCCCTATTTGGCTGATCACATGCTTAACTTTAGGAACATGCTTAAGACCCATTGACAACAAAGGAACATAAGCACATGATTAACTTTAAGTATGTATTTAAGTGTTTGTTGAATAGGGAGGGGTTGGTTACACATTTTGCTGAATTGGAGCCTCAATAAGGACAAATAATATATGTTTGACTAGAATGGGTCAGAAACTCTGATACAATCATTTTTCATCCAAGAATGAAGTTTCTTTGCCAAAACACTCATGCTGAATTTGCCAAAACGTAATTTAGGAGAAAAAAATTGGGAGGTGAGATGGGGGGAAGTTCTGGCAATGTCAAAACTGCCATTTCAGTATTTGTAGAATGAAATATTTGGGGTTTGTTTGTTTTTGAGCTTCTTGTTTAATTTTTTAAAATGTCTTATCACAATACAATATAAAATTTTTAGAAGTCAAATCAAAATGTTTCTGTCGACCTAAAATATTTTTTCTGGGACTTTTTTTTTATGGATAACGTCTAAATTTACAGATGTTGTACCTAATCAGAATGAAGACAAACATCAAAGTCCTTCATGAAATGGAATTTCCATCATCAGTTCTAGTTTTAACAGCTCATACATACCAATTGCTTCTAGCAGAAGATCAGTTCTGATACCCACTATCACCTGTGCTAGCACATATCTGATCCAAAAATGAAATGTTGCACTTGACTGCATGGGTCACAACAAATTACATTAGATCAGTAGCTGGCAGTATGGAGTGTTATACAACGCTGAATTAAACCTAGAGAGAAGCACTCCTTTTTTAGCATTAGATGTGTAGTACTCCAATTTGAATAGCTTCATGAATCATTTAAGCTGAGACATTTCTGGAGCAGAGACCCCATGTAGATAGCAAACTACATGGTACCCAGTATCCATTGCCTAGCAGATACTGACACTCTATTCACAGTTACAGTAATTTGAGAAATCCAGCATGTCTCCATACATGTTTCATAGTCAGCAATGAGTCCTGTCTTCTACTAATGGCTACAAAAAAGAATCACACAAGACCACGGATGATTGAGTGTAACAAGTATCTAGTAACAGCCGGTGTGTTCTGAATTATAAAAATCTAGTAGAAGAACATAGGACACTGCCTATCCAAAGCTGCTTCATTTTGAAGAGAATTCTGAAGGATGTTCCCGTATGCTAGCATTCAAAATCTACACCAAGAAACTGTGTGTATGGGTGTTTTTTAGGAGATTACCCATAATTCACAGGGCATAATCTGAGTTTAGAAATCACCAAAGTGGTGTACAGTGCTTTATTACATTCAATAGGGTGAAACAGATAATGTTCCTGTCAGTGAAGAGCCATAAACCTCATTTTAAAAGCTTTTTGTAAAAGCTTTGGAGGAAAAAAACACTTAAATGCCATTTTATTCTCACCCTTCCCAATGCTACTTCTTGGGTGAAGATGTGGGGTGAGTGAGTAGGAAGGTGTCTGACTGTGAAGTGTTACCGGATTTGATTGGGTGTTTAGTTCTGGTGCTTTTTCCGAATGCACTGACTGCAGAACTGGTGATTTTTCATTTTCAAATATAATTTTGTGGAGAAAAAATGAAGCAGTGGAGGATGGGGTATTTCCTAGATGTGCACCCCAGAGGAGAGACTGCAAGGAGAATGAGCCTGATCCCATCAATGCTTCCTGCAAGGTTCTATGTGCTCTTTGCTTCAGTGAGAATTGAGGGCCCTCAGCACTTTGCAGAATTGGGGCCACATATTCTTGCGCCAGTAGACATTTTAATCTAGGGGTTAAATCCTAACTCACTCCCCTACACAGACAAGTCCCTATGGAAGAAAGTAGTCTTTTGTGAGTAAGGACTTCTGGATTTGGCTATATGTATGCTGCTTAAAAATACTTAGTTCCTTTCATCTGTATGTCTCAACTTTAACCTATACAAAGGTGAGTAAACTTTATGATGTCCGCTTTACCAGTAGATAAACTGAGGTGCAGCCTCAGCTAGTCCATGTTAGAGACAAGAGTTAGAACCTAAATCCTAGTTTTCTGCTCTAATCATTGAGCCTTACCTTGCTGGGCAAGGTAAATGACCGTATAGCAATGACCATATATCAGTGTAAATGCAAAGTAATATTTACAGTTTTGTGACTCAGAATAGGATCTCCCTGTTTGGGGCACTAAATCTTATCTTCTAAATTGTTCCTTCATTTTCATTCTGCTGGCTGGGAGTTAAGCTCTGATACAAAACTAACACCTGCATGGCCCCACAGTATGCCAACATCTTTATGGCTGACCTGGAACAATGCTTTCTCAACTCTCGTCCACTCACGCCCCTTCTACAATATATACCTCCAGACCAGTGGCACCGCTATGGGCACCCGCATGGCCCCACAGTATGCCAACATCTTTATGGCTGACCTGGAACAATGCTTCCTCGGCTCTCGTCCACTCATGCCTCTTCTCTATCTGCGCTACACTGATGACATCTTCATCATCTGGACCTATGGGAAAGAAACTCTGGAAGAATTCCACCACGATTTCAACAGCCTCCACCCCACCATCCATCTCAGCCTGAACCAGTCTACATGGGAGGACCATTTCCTAGACACCACAGTGCAAATTAATGACAGCCACATCAAAACCACCCTATACCGAAAACCTACCGACAGCTATGCCTACCTTCATGCCACCAGCTTCCATCCCGGACACACCACACGATCCAT
This sequence comes from Dermatemys mawii, assembly GCA_007922305.1. Taxonomy (NCBI): domain Eukaryota; kingdom Metazoa; phylum Chordata; order Testudines; family Dermatemydidae; genus Dermatemys; species Dermatemys mawii. Next base: position 16,928,106 of record ML677333.1, on the reverse strand, counting down.
TGTCTACAGCCAAGCACTGAGGTACAATCGTATTTGCTCCAACCCCTCAGACAGAGACCAACACCTACAAGATCTTCACCAAGCTTTCTCAAAACTACAATACCCGCACAAGGAAATAAGGACACAGATCAACAGAGCCAGACGTGTACCCAGAAGCCTGCTGCTGCAAGACAAGCCCAAGAAAGAAAACAACAGAACACCACTGGCCATCACCTACAGTCCCCAGTTAAAGCCTCTCCAATGCATCATCAGTGATCTACAACCCATCCTGGACAACAATCCCTCATTTTCACAGGCCTTGGGAGGCAAGCCAGTCCTGGCCCACAGACAACCCGCCAACCTCAAGCATATTCTCACCAGCAGCAGCACACCGCGCCATAATAACTCTAACTCAGGAACCAATCCATGCAGCAAACCTCAATGCCAACTCTGCCCACATATCTACACCAGCAATACCATCACAGGACGTAATCAGATCAGCCACACGATCACTGGTTCATTCACCTGGACATCTACCAATGTAATATATGCCATTATGTGCCAGCAATGTCCCTCTGCTATGTACATCGGCCAAGCTGGACAGTCCCTACGAGAAAGGATAAATGGACACAAATCAGCTATCAGGAAAGGCAATATACAAAAACCTGTAGGAGAACACTTCAATCTCCCTGCACACACAATTACAGATTTAAAAGTCACCATATTGCAGCAAAAAACCTTCAAGACCGGACTGCAAAGAGAAACTGCAGAGCTGCAATTCATTTGCAAATTTGATACAATCAACTCAGGACTGAATAGGGATTATGAATGGCTAACTAACTACAAGAGCAGTTTCTCTTCTCTCGCTATTTACACCTCCAGTTCAGCTGCTAGAGGAACACCTCACCCTCCCTGATTAGAGATAGCAAGCTGGTTCAGCCTCATTGGACTAACCTTGTTATCTCTAACCTGGTTCTTGCCTACCTATTTATACCTGCCCCTGGATACTTCCACTGCATGCATCCAACAAAGTGGGTATTAGCCCACGAAAGCTTATGCTTCAATACTTTAGTTGGTCTTTAAGGTGCCACAGGACTCTTTGTCAAAACTAACACCCTTGCACAGTTTCAAATGACCAGACAAGGCCTCTTTCAAGTAGTTTTTTCCACTCTACTGTGGTATGAAAGACAATGAATTTGTGAGTGTGAGATGGAGCAGGGGGCAATGTATTTAGTTCTTCCAAAGCATAGGCGCTGACTCTGTGAGTGCTCCAGGACCCAAGCACCCATAAAAAAATATAGGGGGTGCTGAGCACCTGTAGGGCTAGGTTAATCTTTTGTGTGACACTGCTTTTTGTGCTTCTTTTGTGTGCCCCCTGCTTCCCCTGCACTCCCTCCTGAGGCCCCACCCCGCCGGGTCTCTTCCACCCCCCTACCTAAGGTCACGGCCCCACTTGGCCTTTTCCCCCAAGGCCACTACTACTTGCCACATGGTAGGGAGTGGGCAGAGAGGAACACCTATTGGCTAAAACAAAAGTCAGAGCCTTTGCCACAAACTGTAATGCACATGGAAATTTTCACTCTGACCTATTTTGAGAAGTAAAATATATCATATGGCTCAGTGAGGCAAGGAAGGGTCATTTTTTTACATATATATCCAACATTTCAATTTTAACAACAAAAACCAAGTAATGATACTGGACCAAATGTGCTCTCCTACACCTCCAGTGAAGTCAGTAGTTAGACCCATTTTCCACAAAATGAATGCACAGTTAAAAAACTGACTAATTTGTGAGCATATGCATGTAGTATTTACACACATTATTAGTTGCTTTACGTGTGTGTGTATAGTGCATTGCTCGGTTTGAGCTATGTGTTTCCTTCTGTGTCCAGTCCATAGAGGATGTGGATCTGTTACAGCTTTCAACTTGAGACCCTGGCTTCTTAGCCACAGGCTTATGTTTATAGCTCTGGGAATCTCTGGTTTGTTAGCATCACATAAGTGTGAGGTTGTCTGGGATTTTAATTGCTGTAGGCCTTAGACCTAATAAGAGTTTTCTCTGTCCAAGGGATGTATGTTACAGGTAAGTGTGTATCGTGTCTCCCCTCTCTATGCCCAATCCATAGAGTAGGAGAGTCAGTTACAGTCTCCTGCTGCAGGGATGACATGGCATTTACCAGGTAAAATTACAATTTTTACTACCCTGGGAAAAAATTATTTCATCACAGTTTAAGGCATTTTCTATTTTAAAAGCTGGTTCAATAATGTGCAGCACCTTCCACTTAATTTTAGTCGCATATTGAAATTGTAGTTACATAAGGCAGTAGATTGGTAGAGTCATAAATTTACAAATAAAAAGTAAAACTGTGGTGGGTGTAATGCTAATATCTGTAACTATAATATTGGACTTTGGGATGTTGATCTACATTGGTTTGGTATTTTCTCAAGGAGGCTGTGTCATGACTCATTTCAGTTTCAATCTTATATAAACAAAGGTCAGAAACATTTGATTATATGAAAATGACACTACTGAGTTGTAGACTTAACACAGGAAGCAATGAGAAGCATGCAGACTTTCAGTCTACCAGCCCAGGTCCATTTGGCCATGCAGCATTCTGTAGCAGAAAACCACTGATGCACTGACTAGACCAAGCCCATTCCTTAGTTTTGAATGGATGGATCCAAAGTTTAATAAGATTTGTTCTATGCTTGTTGAACTTGCTGGACATTCATTGATCCTAGGTTTTTTTTTCCCCTGGGAAATTGATGACCGTGGGAGTTTGAAGCACAATGCAGATAAGACAGTGGAGACTATTGTCTGTTCATTTATAGCTCCATCTCTTGATGGAATCTACCCTCGGCGAAAAGATAAGGTGTGCAACAAAAAGGTCATTTTGACCGAGAGATAATCCTGGAATCTTAGGTGTATATATATACAAGAATGGCTTGTACATATATAAAAGATTTAGAATTTGTTTTCCTTTCTGAATGTAAACCTTGTCAGGAGATCTGTTTTTTTGTTTGTTTGGTTGGTTGTGGGGGGGTTTACCTTGATGATCAGCTGTTGGTGTGTGCTTTGTTGCAGAGTAACCTCAAAAACGAGTCATATTCTGCCCCATTGCAGAACACAGTGGTATGACCTTCCCCTGGGAGAACCAATGATAGCCATGATCTCTGGACTACACTGGCTACCAGTGTCAGCAGGTACACTTCATAGTTTTTCTTTTAGCATATATTTGGTTGATCAAAATCATACTGGGAGTTTGTGGCAGAGCTAGACTCCAGAAAATTGACTCCCCATTCCCTTCTATAACTAAACCACTATCCTTTTCAAAACATGCTACTGCATTCATGGAATATCCCTCAGATTAGCGTACTAATCCATCTAATCAAAGGAAGAAGATTGCTTGGGCTAGCTTCTGGATGTTTCACATGCTGACATGCATGAGATCAAGAGTTGGCACAATCCCACTGTTGCATTTCCTGAGTATAAGAACCCAGTATGTGTTAGTGTAACAAGCTACAATAGATACTTCATAACGATTGCTCTGCTTTTCATTAACACTGGTTGGGAGGAAGGGGAGCACACAGTATTTATTTATGTATTTGTTTGTTTATTATCTGTATTGTTATAATGGCCAAAGGCCTCAGTCAGCTATCAGAGAGCCATTGTACTAAGTGCTGCCCAGGAACCATTATGGAGTGTACTATCTGCTCAATACCCCTGTATGTATTTTGCCTCGTTTTGTGTCCCATAGAAAATATATCCAGTGACTGATGATATTGCCTATAAATGCCCCCTCTTGCAATGTTCACTACATGCTACTGAGGGAAAAAAAGGGACTGGAGAGAGCTTTTGGGCTAAGCATGGCTTGTGAAGATACTGTATGATAGAAGCCTTTGTATTTGGATACTTGTTTCAAGGGCAGGTACAGAATACAGTAGAGCATTTTCACTCTGAGGCTTTCCCACATTTGTTATAGCTGTTCTCAGATGATGTATACAGTACAGTACTACTGTATATTATTCAGACTTCTTTGAACCCAAGAAGAATTGTGTAAGGGGATGCTGAGTAATCATCACTTTCACTTACTGTAAAACTTTTACTATGTGTTTGAGTGCCTTGTGGTTTTGAGGTCTTAGATATTTAAAAAGCTTCTTGTAGGATATCTGGATATATGTTATCCCCAGAAGTGCTTTGATGGTCATTTTATAGAGCAATATAGATCATCTCCTTCTAGAATTTGCAAACTGGGCTTCAGCCCTGTCCTTCCACTCTTCTAGACACTGGATAAATATGTTAATCTGATGACTACTTAGATGGATGCAGTTCACTGTAGTGAATTGTGAAAATTCAAGACTGCCTGTAAGTGAACTAAAAAACTGTACTATAAAATAATCCCACATGTAATGTTCTGATAATTAAACCCCTTTGACAATTACATCATTCATTATCACGCTTAGCCAGATCCATTACTCACATTTGGTGCCTTGGACAAAACAAAGTTGGTACACTAGGGACTGTCAGCTGAGCAGATGCTCCTGTGGAAGAAAGCAGCCAAGTAATGCTTTTGTAATATGATCCCAGCATGCTAAAGAGAGATACAGTTTCAGCTTGCAGAATGTTCATGGAGTATACAAAGTAGAAGAGGAAATATGAGGGCATCATATTGACTATACCACATTTGAATGCCAATCTGTTTGTATGTTTTGATGGTCTGTTGTTTTTGCAAAATCCCTTGTATTTTAAACAATACAAAAAGCACATCATGTGCAGAGTCTTCATTTATATTATTAGCTAGTAGTAGGGACAAATTTTAATAAAACTCAAAGGAAAACTGAAGGAACATACTTCTGTTCCTAGATGACTCCAGTCATTTTAAGGGGATAGTATTCCCATTGTAAGTGATTGTAAACCAATGGGGAATGGTGCTAATGAAAAGAAATCTATGTACACTATGATTAATATTAGAATTTTTACAGGGCCACTTCTCCCAGCATTCTAGAACTAACTTTTTCAAAATGACATAAGCAATAAGATATTTGAACCATTTTTTTTAATTATTGCACCTTTCTATTTCATAAGATCTTTAAGAGAAGTGGAAGAAAAAAGTAGGAAATCATACCACCACCATCCCTAAAACTATTGCTATGGAAGGCAGTGGGCACAGTCTGATTCCACAGCCCTGGGTGCATGATAAAGGATCTTTGTTTTGTGAACCTCCACCCTAATGTACAAGGGTTTTGTGGGTGATAGGTCAAGTGTATCTATGACTTCACAGAGCCACTGGGCTAAGCCCAGTTATGGGGTGGGACTCAGTGACTGCCTCACAGAGAATCCACACCTTATGAGAGAGGACTTCTTCCACCCCAACCTGAGTAGGTTTCCCATATGCCTAATCTGTTTACTCAGGCTGTGCTGCATGATCTAGGACTTTGGCTAAAAGTTATTTTCTTAAAGACAGTGAAGAATGTCCCCCAAGTAGCATCAGCCATGTAGACTTTGCAGGAATATATAAGGGTTGGTTTATAAGACTGAACCACTAAATAGCTAAAATCAGGCAAGCAGAAGTAAAAGGAGTGCACTAGCTGTAAAAGCTTTGGACACTAGAGGATTTAAAGTGCATTCCCTCTCTAGTTCGTTAGGAGAATTTTAAATCTACTTAACGGCACGTGTTGGCGGAGCTTTTTAAATGCAGTTGTCTCCTGCTTTATTGATTTTGATTATAATGGACATTTTATTTTTCAAAATGCATTGTTTTCCTTGTCATAGTATAATTGTGGCTTGCTCCTGAAGAAACTAACTTATCTTAACTCTGCCATTCTTCATAGAATTGTACTGGAATGACCACTATTTGTGAAAATGTTCACAAATTCCTGAAGATTCACTGATTTGATCATAAATGGTTATTCATAACTAATAGTGCATTATTTATCTTCTGATCATTATCATTCTCCCACTTAAAGTTTCAATTATCCATTTTGGGAGCAGAAGCAATGCTACATACTTCAGTGATCACACACCACAGATAACAGAGTTAAAATAAACAGTATACAAGCAACTTTGAGGCTAGAATTTGATCACAAACTATATACTGGATACATAAGAATAAAGATTCCATGAGAAGCAATCAGGAATACTTCATAAACAATTTGCAAACACAAAGTGATGTTAAATTCATGACGTAATTAAGTTTCAAATTAATTATTTGGCTATTTGTATGGGCTTTATTCTTGAGATGATGAATGGTAAAACTGAATTTTTAAGGAACAAATTAGAGCTCCTTTTGTTAGCTAGCATTGGTTCCAACTTGATATAACTAGAAGAATTCTGGAAGATATTTTTGCACCAGCCAAAACTGAGCAGAAGGGAGAACAGGGATCAACAGATACCACTTGGTCCAATTTATGAAGCCTTTTGCTGGTAAAATAACTCCCATTGACTTTAAGAGAGAAAGTGCTTCAGGATTTAGGACCTAATTCCACAAGGTATTTGCTTTACTTTAAACTTATGAGTAGAGCTGAGAGAATAATTTATTTTTTTCCCCCCAGTTCTCTGGCAGTTCCAAAAAATTGGTTCAGGTTGAACTGAATTTGAAAATCTTGAAATTTTTCAGCCAAGTCTATTTTGGGCTGAACAAAATGTTTAGTATGGCCTGAAATTTGTAGTTTCCGTAAAGGGCCCAGTAGTTGGGTCACTCACCTCAGATGTAGGAGATCCTGTTCAATCCTCCCATCTGCAAAGAAGGGATTTGAACGTGAATCTTAATTACAAGGCAGTGCCTTAGTCAGTGGGCTACAGGATAAGCTGCTGCTGGGGGTCTGTTAATAAACTGCTGTCGTGGCTCATGTAGTCTTGATGTTTTCAGAGCTAGGTTAAGGATCTTGCTGAGGTTTTATGTTTCATGGAATATAAAGAGAAAAAAAGTTCTCACAGACATTCTAAAATGGAATATTTGTAGGTGCAAAAGTCTCAGGATTGGGAAACAAAATAAACCAGAAGGAAAGGTTTGGTAGGAGGATTTTTAGGGAAAAATACCTTTCTCTGGGGATATACACTAAGTGTCTTCATTGTAAATTCTGTCCAAATGTGGTGCTTTACAAAACACAGAGCAAGGTACATTTCTTGCTCCAAAGAGCTATTTCATGTTTGGAACAAGTATAGAATATCTAGGAAAGATTCACAGTCCAGACAAGAGATCTGCAATACTGATTATAGTGATTAATTTTGCCCTCATTTGTATATCACAAGCAAAGCAGAGTAAGCAGATTATTGTAAAACAACTGCAAGCCCTCCAAGATGTCAGAGCATATATTTGGGATTTACTAGGAAATTCAGTGCTGGGAATGAGAAGGGCTCTAGAAAAGATAAAGGAGACAGAAATACAGATGTTGTGCCAATGGGAAAGGAGAAGACATGGGAAAGATCAGAAAGTGTTCAGAGCCTGACTGAAAATAAAAGAGAAAAAATAGAAATCTTGACTCAAGTGTAATGGAAAGGTGCATTAAATGTCATTTTATTAAGATACTCTGTAGAGAGTTAAGGACAATAGAGAAGGAAGGCGTGATTGGTTTCATTTTAATTGGATGTTGCTGGGACCTTGCCTCATTTGGGAAATTGTCCAAGTATGTGTCCTTCAGAGCATGTTAGTTCTTAAGCCTCTTTATATTGTCTGATACATATTTTCAACAATAAAAACATTTCATTTGTGTATAAGAGAATCTTAAAGTGCTTTACAAACATGAATTTATCCTGGAGGTACTGTAATAATGTTCCCATTTTGCAGATGAGGAAACTGAGCACAAAAATGGTAAACCCAAAGTCACAGAGATTTCCTGAATCCAATTCCTATGCCTTAAGCACAAGACCATCCTTCCTCTTAATTACGAAGGAATATTAATTGAACGTGAAAAGTTAATGAAATAATTGTCTTGCAGTTGTTACAATGCTCTGTGCTACATAGTGCGCGCTCTCTCGCTCTCTCTCTCTCTGAAGTAGTTCATTATAGATGGTTATGTCAACCGTGTATTTTAATTTAAACAGTGGTATGCCAAAGACTAATGCATTCTCCGATATTATTTTTACAATCTGTTTAATCATTTCTTCTGTGATTTTTCCCCCAGTAGAAAGTGGGTCTATACAAAGGTAAATATAATGCAAATACAAGGGAAGTGGAATGAAGACTCATGAAAGTCTCCAGGAAATCTAAGCATTATTATTGTGCTGTGCAGTCCCATACATCATGGGGTGTATAACCTTCATGCAAGGTGCAAGATATGAATAAAGTTCTGCTCAACCAAGAGCTGCTGAAATATATTCAGTTTAAAACTATGCTGTTCCAACTTTGTGCACTTGCTGAGGTAGAGGGAGTGTTATGTTTTGGAGGAGAACCAGAGTAGCACCCCTTCACAAGGCTGTTTTAAGACTGTTGTATGTCAACATGCACCAGCAAGTAGTGCTGGCCAGCTACATGGCAGCCAATGGGAAGGCATGCTCCTCTACAAAATGCCTCCACACTGTGAGAGACGACGGCTTCACACTGTGATTAACGCAGGTCCAAGGCATAATGGAGTCCAATTAAAAACAATTGGAGGATGTCATCAGAAAAAGTAGGTTTGAGCCTGCACTTAAACTGCCTGGAAAATTTGTTCAGTATCTTGAGTTCAAATGGTTAATTTGCTTCACAGAATGCAGCCTTTGTGTGTATGGGCTAAAGAAACTAACTGCTCTCCGAAGCAAAAAGGAGCTGGTTTATTTTATACCTTCTGCTATTTGCTTTTCCTCTGTATCACTTCACTGCTCAATATTTATGTTATACTCACTTTACATCAACAGCTTGACACACAGTTTACCCCACCATATCCATTACTGGTCAACTGGACCAGAGACTTCCAAGAGATTTTGCACCCTTTTACACCATATCTAAATTTGTCCCCTGGTGCTCATGTGTGGAAGGCACTGCTGGCCTGAGTGTCATTTAGCCATGTGTTAATCATGAATCTTTCAGAAAACTCTGGGCTGTTATGGATAATTTTCTTTTTATTCTTTAATTAAATAGAAAATGATAAATTGTTTGTCTATTGTGCAGGCTACAAATATGCACTTCCTGGTTCATTATCATTATTATATGACATATGAAAAGAATGGGAAGGGATAGATTAATGAAGCTGCATGCTGATCATAGAAACTGCTTGGAAACTCCAGATATCTATAATCTGACAGCCATTCACAGGCTCGTATCTGGCCTGATCAGATGTCACTGAGCTGTGACCAAAACCAAGCAGTCTTTGTTTTGAACACCACATCTTTCAAAATTATGCATTAAAAAGATTGTCAATCATTGTTGTGTAAAATGTAATAACTGACAAAGCTACTTAGTTCCCATCACACAAAAAGTACCAAAAAAAAAAAAAAAAATCCAGCAAAAGCAAAGCAGAACTTTATTCTGTCAAGCAAATTAACCGTAACAAACAACCTTGCCACCTACGATATAGGCCTGCCTTTGAGGCGGAGCAGCAGCAGCAGTGACAGCAATCTAAGGAAGCCCCCATGTCTTGGGGATCGGAAACTGCCTTGCCCAGCATTCTTACCCCTTTGCCCTGGCATCCTCTTTGCCTTGTTCAGAGTCTTTTTCCTCCAACCCTACCGCTACTCAGGCCTGATCTTCCCTTAAAGCTTAGGTTGACATGGCTATGACACTCTCGGGAGTAAAAAATCCACACCCTTCTGTGCTGTAGCTGTGCAAACCCAACCCTCAGAGTAGACACAGTGAAGACGACAGAACAATGGTTCTGTCAACCTAGGTACTGCTGCTTGGGGAGTTGGAGTTCCTTCAGTGACAGTAAAACCCCTTCCATTGCTATAGTTTGCACCTACAATACAAAGTTACAGGAGCACAGCAATGACACTGGCTGGTCTACACTAGGGGGAGGGGTCGACCGAAGATACACAACTTCAGCTACATGAATAGCGTAGCTGAAGTCGGCGTATCTTCAGCTGACTTACCTGCCATCCTCACAGCGGCAGCGGTCGGCGACGCACTCCCTCGTTGACTCCAACTTGCGCCTTTCGGCGAGCTGGAGTTCCAGAGTCAATGGGAGCACCGTTGGCGATCGATTTAGTGCGTCTTGATGAGACGTGATAAATCAATCGCCAAAAGATCGATCGCTACCCGCCGGTGTCTGTAGAGTCCATAGGTCAGACGTATAGCCTCAGCCTTTCTTCCTCTAGTTGAACAATTCATGTTGATAAGTTATGTACAAAAGTAATCCCCAAGCTCAATAGGTGTGATTCATCATTTTCTTGCATCCAGTGTAGTCACTTACAGCAGTATAAAGTGGGTGTTAAATGCTACTATTCTGTTTTGATATTGCTCACTTCATGCTTGTATAAATAACTACAGGAGGTGCAGGGCAAGAAGGAATCATACTCAGGAATTGCAGAATCAGGCTTTGAATAAGAACAAGTATATCCCATCTGGTACTTTCACACAGCCCTGCCCTTCCTCCCCTCCTCCAATACCAGTAACGCTGTTTCCATCAGAAGTATATTGCTCTTCCTGGAACAGCATATGACAGATCCTAATAATTCATTAATTATGTGTCTAGTTGTCGATTGTCCTTATTTCTACCGCTACTTACTTTGGCATTGCAACGCATGCAGACAGCTTTTAAATGATTTGCTTCATTGATTGTACAAGGATTCCACACTCCTGAAATGATCCTTTGGTCACACATCTCAATGTTAATTCAAACAGCATAGAATTTTGTGCTAGAAAAACTTAACTGCACATTTGTTTTGATAGTGGAAAGAGTGGGAGGGGCACCGGCAGCAGAAGCAAGGGATTGAGGACTTGAATTTCACTTCAGGCTAATGGGAATATGCTTGATCATGAACTATCAGCATTTCCAGAAGTGGTATGTAAAATACTTAACAGAGCTGATGTAATTCACTATTTAGTGTGTGTTACATAACCCACTGTACTGACTGAACCCAGGACTTTCAAAGCTAAAGCACAAGCCTCTTCAGTATGAGCTGCTAAAGGACTAAAGGCCCTGGTTGGCAGCTATAGCAGACTCATAGCCTCTGTGGACCAATCGTGATGATCAAAATGGTGATTGTTAAAGTTTGCCCAAATACTGTGGCAGGAGAGAGGTAACAAATGTCTGGGCAGTTGACAGCAGCCAGAAGAGAGATTATCCAATTTCAGGTTTAAAGCAAGATGGACGAAGTAAGGAACAGCCAGCACTGGACAGGACATACATTAGAGTAGATAATTCCAGCCCCTAGCTTGTATGATTCTAGGATAAGCAAGTGATTTTTATCACAGGACTTAAGAAATAGTACCTCAAGTTGGAATATGTTCCATATATATATACACACACATACATACATAGAGACAGATCCTTTTGGGAAAGAAAAGAATATGATTTGCAATGCTATTACTTGTTCCCCTCTGATGTACATCCTCAGAGAATTAGAGCTGAGAGCAAAAATCAATCAGATTTGCTGCACTAAATTGTTGGCAAAAATACAAGACAAGTATTTTTCATGAAATTCCAGCAACTCAAATATGATTTCAAAAACCTGGCAAATGAGCTATTTTTTGGAGGAACAACTGTTTCTCATAATCAGAAATAACATCTCCCTGCCCCCATGCAGAGACAGAACATCGTATATTCAGGAATCTCTGAGACCATAGAGACCTGTGACTAAAGATGAGAACGCTTTCAGAAATGATACCTGCAGAATGGAGTTTTTCTATTGTTATACAAAGTGTTTGTTCAGGAAAATGTATTGCATGAATTTCACGATGTGAAAAATTAGGTTATTTAGTGGTTGGCCTGGCCCTAGCTGAGTCTTTCATTATTCCAGATGAATGTTCTGGTGGGCTGGACAGTCTTTTCGTCTCTGAGAGAGAAAACAAAATCTTGTTATTTGTGGCTCCCATAGCACTTTTTTTTCTACAGCAAAGATAATAGCTCCCCAAAGCTACCCTATTTGCATTATGACTATTAAAATTCTTGCCTTAACCCCACACTCAGTAGGCCCAACAGGATATAGTCATATCTCTCTATCCTCTTTATAGTGCATTATAATACTGTTATACATCCTCCACATTCCACCAGGGAAGTGGCTGATTTTCATTGGTGAAAAGTGACTCCTATATAGGTTGTGATTGTGCAAGTCACTACATGACTCAGTGGGGCTTTACTGGTGCAGTGATTTGCAGGGTCAGGGAAATAGTCTTTAAAGTACATTGGGCTCTAAAAGGCTTGTCTACCCCAGGAAAATAATACCAGCTAAGCTGTGAAGTTAAACAGATAGCATTATATAACTCCCCATATGGATGCTCTTATTGCAGAATAAGAGGGCTCATTTGTTGTTGTGTAGGTTAGGTTGCTTTGGAAGGAGGTTAAACTAAACTGAAAAAAAGTCACTCTTAGTTCAGAATAAGAAGTGTCCACATGGGGGAATATGAAGGTAGAACTGTAGCAATTTATAGTGGTATCACTTTTTCATGTAGATAAACCCTAAATAGATATAAGCTATTTTGTATTCTTATTAAGTAGGTCTCAGTGGGGTCTATCTTGTGAGGATACTTTAGCAGATAGTTGCTAACAAAGTTTTTTCCACTGAAAAATAATTTGATTTACAAAATACAATTGACTTTTCTGAAACATTTAGGTTTTTTGTGTGATTTAATGACATTTTAGCCAAATTTATCAAAATTCTTATCAAAATGGTTACTGAAATGGTTTTTAAAATGTTTGGAAACTTTCAATACTTGTAAAAAAATTAAATTTCAATTAAAAATGTCAAGAAAAAAATTGAAAAAATGGATATGTTTTAAACCCTGCCAAATGGAAAGAATTCTGACATTCCAGGATTTTCCGTTATTCTTTTTTCCTATCAGTTCCATTGACTGATTCCAGTCTGATTCCAGTAGACTGATTTATAAAGATGCTGAATGCTTGCAACTCTTGTTGGCTTAATGAGAGAAGGGATTGCCCAGCACAAGGGAAATGAGGACATATCTAGGGTACAGACAACTTTACTAAAAGATTTCAACTTTAAAATAATGCTAATGAATTTAAAGTTCTGGGATCCATTTGCAACATGGGTAGGGAAATAATGGAGAAATCTGAAAAGCCAGAATATCAAACACTAAGTATACTGGGAGGAACAGATATATTTGCGGGGAGGGGAAGTCTGCATATAAAAAAAAGTTGTCCTACGTCAGTTCCTCTTGCCTTGCTTACACCAACTCTCTTCTGCTTGCACTCATCTACTTTAAACAGTATGATTATGTATTTTATATACAATAGCAACAGTCTGCTTGAGCTACTGTTTATCATATTTGAGTCCATTATGAATATGTATTCTAACAAGTGTTTTTCTTTAAAAAGGAAAAAAACCCAAACCACAGCTTCTCATTTCTCCAGTGCTAGTGATGAAAATTTGGAAGCTGTCAAATAACTAGGATGGGAAAAATAAACTCATTTAAAAATAATTCAGTCAGGATTGCTTTAAGTCCTATCTCTGGATACCTCTTCCCCCCCCCCCCCTCGACTCCTCCACCCTCTGAGAGCTTCCTGCCTAATATGCTTACATTATTTTTAAAAAAATCACCACCCACTTACACTTTAACTGTAAAGAAAATCTTTGAATAAAAGGAATAGATCTCTTTTTAAAGGCATCATACAGTGCACTCCAGCTTATTTTATTCCTCCTTAAATCTCTCTTCTACTCCCAAGAATATGCAAATCACAATAGTGTCATTGTACAGTAGCAGGCACAATAGACTTGGGCCTCATATATTCATCTGCCATCTGTGTATGGTTAATGCAGTTCAACTACTTGTAAGTGCTGCTTGGTGAAGTGCAGATAACACAACTGTATTAACTAGAAATCATTCTCCGAATAATTTATAATATTTTACACATGTAGTGTTTTTCATCCAAGGACAGCAAACTGCTTTAGAAAAGATGCTAAAGACCACTATCCCCATTTTGTAGCTGGGTTAACTGAGGTGCAAAGATAAGTGTCTCACCCATAGAGCAAAACCAGGTCTACAGACACATTTCAGTGCTCTTCTTTTTATCATCTTGAGGAATTTATTTATTGTCATCTTGAGCCTTCTCTATAGACCAAATCCCAGAGTCTTTGTACAGAGAGAGCTGCTATGAATTCAAGAAATATTTGCTAATAGGTCTTGTTGCATGGTGCTTAACACATGAAATGTTCCGACATAGGCTGGATCATAGGCATTTGAAACAAAGGGTCATGTCCTTAGACTCTCTTTAAATTCGTTTTGCGTCACTCCAGCTACATCTGTCCTTAAAGAGACAGCTCTAGGTTTTGCAGGCTCTATGAAATGGAACTTATGAAGACCAAACTGAATCCTTTGCCACCTATGATTAAATCCCCACATTGCCACTTATCTAGGTTGCTAAACCCTGCCTTCAGCTTTCCTCAGGTTGTGATGTCCTGCCCCAACCTCCAGCTCCATTGCCTTTTACTTGCATTCCCCACATGGACCGGGAGGCCAACAGGTGGAACCCTAGAGCAGTTTTCCTAAGCAGAGGGAAAGGGTAGGGGCAGTTGGGGAAGCAGCTCTGCTATAGCCTGCTGGCAGCAATCAGAGGGAAGCAGACGGAGAATTGAGGTGAGTGCTCCAGTTAGTGTGTCAGGTATATGTGCATGTGGTGCAGGGCTCCTAGAACTGCATGACATTGTTGTTTGTGACCTTAAAAGTGTGTGTAAAGCATGTACAGAACTAATAGAAGAACTACTAGGGGCCACCCAATGAAATTAGTGGGCAGCATGGTTAAAACAAATAAAAGGAAGTTCTTCTTCACACAGTGCACAGTCAACCTGTGGAACTCCTTGCCTGAGGAAGCTGTGAAGGCTAGGACTATAACAGGGTTTAAAAGAGAACTGGATAAATACATGGAGGTTAAGTCCATTAATGGCTGTTAGCCAGGCTGGGTAAGGAATGGTGTCCCTAGCCTCTGTTTGTCAGAGGTGGGTGATAGATGGCAGGAGCGAGATCACTTGATCATTAGGTTAGGTTCACTCACTCTGGGGCACCTGGCATTGGTCACTGTCGGTAGAGAGGATACTGGGCTAGATGGACCTTTGGTCTGACCCAGTACGGCCTTTCTTATGTTCTTATGCCCTTTTCTAGCTGTCTCTACCAAGGGCTGTTGTGCAGGAAGCACTGGCAGTCCACAGCCTATGTTGAAATTAGGTAGCTGGATACCATTGTGCATATAACTGGAGTGAGAGGGTCGCCTCAGTTCAATCCCAAAGATGGGGTTTGATATCTGATCATTACAAAATGTCCAGTATTCTCCATGGTTTGTCCAAACTTAATTATATTTGCTCATAGTCTGCAGTATTCTCCTAATGCTAAAAAGCTTTAATTTCCAATTACCTTTTTATTGCAAAAGTATAATTTGAAGCCAATTTCTTTTTATAGAATTTTAAAATAGCTTGTTTTTCCTCCTGACAGCCTTGTTATTTTCATTTTATGTGATTATTCTAGTCATGATCATTTTTTTTTCTTTTCTGAAATTGATCAGAAAGAAACAATCTCAGACCTCTGCAGGGAAAATACCATGCAAATGAATGACATGTTTTGACGGGAGAATGACAGACAGGTTTATCACATTTGTTGTTGCTAGAGCAGTTTTGTTGTAGAACACGAGTTAATCACATCATACATGTTGTTTTAAATAAATCCATAATGCAAATAATTGTAGATGAAAATTTAACTGAATTGGACTATGATTGAATAGACCCAAGAGAAATTGTACTGTTTGTAGAGCTATTTGTCTGCATCTGCATTCACTTTAAGATAACAGCATTACAAGGATTCATTCCCTTCATCTTATCTAGCAACATGGATTAGATCCAGCATATTTACTTATTTACATTATTTCATATTAGTGTGTTGCTAAATCTTGTTGATGTGCAAAATCATGTTTAACTACCTAGGTACCAAAATTTGTCATCCTTTAAATAGCCTCAAAGTGTCTTTAGGAATACTGACACATTTATGGAGCAAATTCTGACCTCTTTATACCTGTTGCCATGCAAAATTTAACAGTAATGAATGGATATAACTGAGAGCAAAATTTGGTGTGTGTCTAATATTGTAGGTGTTTGGTCACATAACTTTCAATCACTTGCTTAAATTCTCTGTTCATCCCAATCAACTATTTTAATCTCAGTACTGATTTAGGATGTCTCATACATCATAGATTCATAGAGTATAAAGACAGGGAAGGACCATAAGCACTGAATTCTACTGGTGCTGGTGGGTGCTCGATCACCCTCGGCCCTACCATGACACCCACCCCTTCTACCCCCATTCCAACCCCTTCTGCAAAGTCCCTGCCCCAACTCCACTCCCTCTGTGCCCCTATTCCTACTCCTTCCCCAAATAACAGACCTGGCCCTGCCTCCTCTCCTGAGTGCACCATGTTCCTGCTCCTCCCCCCTCCCTCCAAGAGCTTGCTTCAGCTGTTTGGTGGCAGCAAGCGCTGGGAGATAGGAGGAGGAGGAGGGGGATGCAGTGCCTTCAGGGGAGGAGCCGGAGATGAGGTAGGGCAGGGCAGAGTGGGAAGCTTGGCTGCCAATAGGTGCAGAGCACCCACTAATTTTTCCCCATGGATGCTCCAGCCCTGGAGCACCCACGAAGTCGGCACCTATGGGAGGGACTATTGCGACCATCTAGTCCAAGATCTGATATAACACAGCCGTAAGTCTTCCCTGAATTAATTCCTGTTTGAACTAGAGTATATCTTTTAGAATACATCCAGTCTTGATTTACAAATTTCTAGTCATGAAGAATCAATCGCACCCTTGGCACGTGGTTCTAATAGTTAAGTAGACTCACAATTAAAAATGTGTACCTTATTTACACTCTGAATTTGTCTAGCTTCAACTTCCAGCCTTTGGATATTATACTTTTATCTGTTAGACTGAAGAACACGTATTACATTTCTTTTCTCCATCTCATTATGTACAGACTGTGATCAAATTACACCTTAACCTTTTTTTTTAATTAAGCATTTTGAGTCTATCACTATAAGACATGTTTTCCAACATGTTTTCTCTCTCTAATTTTCTAATGTCCTTCTGGAATTGGGGGCACCAGAACTGGACATAGTACTCCAGCAGCAGTCACGTCAGTGCCAAATAGAGGTAAGACAACTTCCCACCCTACTCAATATTCCCATTTTTACATCTAAGCATCACATGAACTCTTTTAGCCAGAGCATCACACTAGGAGCTAACGTTCAGCTGATTATCCACCATGTCCCCTAGGTCCTCTTAAGAGTCACCGCCTCCCAGGATAGAGTTCCCTATTCTACGAGTATGGCCCTATACTCTTTCTTCCTAGTTATATTACTTCATATTTAGTAGTATTAAAGGGCATATTGTTTGCTTGAGCCAAACTTACCAGTGATCCAGATTGTTCTGTATCTGTGTCCTCCCTGCTTCATTATCTACCATTCCATTACTGGAAGAAAAGGGTTGAATTTTAAATAATGATACTGAAAAGGTGCAAGTGTTCAATATATATTTACTTTCTATATTTGGGAAAAAGCCTGATGATCTATTGAGATCCTATGGTGATGATGGGTGAGTTCTTTCAATAAGTTATTGAAATGTATTGAAGACATTTTGGTTCGGAAAGTGGAGGAAGTAACCAGGGGGACAGCCATTTTATTCTTCATTCTGACCAATGCAGCTCTGAGGGTGGGAGGCAATTTGGGTGAAAGTGATCAAGAAACAATAGATTTCATGATTCTAAGGAAAGGAAGAAGTGAGAACAGTGGAATAAGTACAATTAGCTTCAAAAGGCAGAGAGCTTCTAGGTAAAGTGTTTTGTGTGGGTGGAATTTTTTTATCTTGTTCAGTTTGTAGAGGCTGGTAGGGGGCAGTGTGATTTGGTGGTCTGTAGCAGACACAAACTTTACTTCTTCTCTTTACTTTCATCTTTTTTACTTGTTAGAACATTTATCCATATAGCAGTCAAGATTATTTGCTTCTGAGTTACCAGTGACTAAGAAACAGGTAAAGCCATTTTTGACATAGAGTGCCATACCCACTCTCCTTTTGCCCACTTGATCCTTCCTAAATAGTTTATTCCTCAATAGGTTAACCATTGATTTTTTTTAACAATCCAATCATCTGAATCTTCCCACTAGGAAGAGGGCTGGGACTCATTGGAGCAGGGGGACTGGATCCTGGGTCTCCCACCTCCTTCCAGATAATTTCTCTAGCCACTAGGCTACTGGGTCATTCTTACTGTCTTTCTATCCCAGTGACTCAATTAGCCAAAGTGCAACAACTTTAACAGAAGAGATTTGAGGGACACCTGCTTTAGAATATCCCGTAGCTGAGTGATGAGAGGTAGTATTCAAACCTAGGTCTCTTTCTCCTCATCGAGCAGAAGGGGTGAGTGTGCAAACCAGTGAACTAAAAGTTAAAAGTGGGAACCACCACCACCACCTCCTCCAGCATCTCTTGCAAAAAAAAAACAAAAAAAAAAAGTTTTAGCTGTATGAGTCCAGGAGAGCAGTTTCTGGCTGTGGATCCCAAGCAGAGATACCCAAGCAGGAGCCAAGCAGAGATACCCAAGCAGGAACCAAGCACCTCAACAGACCAAAAGTATGTAATACGAAACCAAGCCCTTCCAACACAGACCTTGAAGTGTATGTCTACTCGGTGGTAAAAGCCACACAGCCTAACCGCAGCTGGCCTGGGACAGCTGGCCTGGGTCACCTGACCCATTCTCACAGCCCAAGCTCTAGAACCTTCCATCCTTTCAGGATCCCAGAGCTCAGGCTCCAGTCTGAGTCCGAATGTCTACATAGCAATTTTTCAGCCCCTCAGCCCTACTCCCGAGAGCTCAAGTCAACTGACCTGGACCAGTTTCAGGGTTTTTATCCTTGTGTAGACATACCAGTAGAAATGATAAACCTCCTCTCTTTCCTGTTTCACTCTTTTTTAAAAAACATTTCCTTGATTGATTGATCTCATTAGATATAAAAACACAAAAGGGTCATGGGGATATTGAAAAGTACTGTTGTTAAAGGTTTGTCCTCCCTAAAAACACACATACACAAACATTTTCCCCAAGAACATCATCAGCATTTAAACTGGGACTCATGAACTATCCAAAAGATCTGAATTAATATGATTACTCTTGGAGATCAGATTCTGTGACTAGTATCTCAAGGGATATTAATTTTGATAATTGCATTTCAGAAATAATGACTTGATGTTTACCTTTAGTGAATTGGAAACGTCATATGAAAAAGGAAAATAAAGTGCAAATGAGTTCACTCAGTGTCAAGAGTTCTTCTACCATATTGTATTATTTAGCTATTTATGGTATGGGTCTATATATCTATATACTGAATCAAGAGAAAGAATATGATTTTGGTGTTGGTGTGACATACCAAGATACAATCCAGACCAAGGAGTCGCTGTATCAGCCCTGCCCTGTAACCTGGGGTAACCTTTACAATGCCTTGTTTCTGTAGTCTCCCACCTAGACTGCTCACAAACATCCTTCAGCATAGCTATGTGTGTACTACAGGCAGCTGGAGACACCTATCCAGCCCTCTCCTGGATGGTACAAAAATGTCAAGTCTTTTATTCCTTGAAGGGAATAATACGCACACAACTTATTACCCCAAATGGAGTTGCCCAAACACTTCAACATGAACACATTGAACTAGATACAACAATAAAACAAGTTCATTAACTATAAAGAGATTTTAATTGAGTACATGTAATAAAGCATACAAGACAGAAATGGTTACAAGACAAATAAAAATCAAATATTTACTGATGCCTAACTCAATAAAGTACATTAGATTCCAAGCAGAGTTTTCTCAACACATGCTTTCAGCAGTCTTACTGACCAAGTTCTTCAGGTCAGGATCCATCCTCCAGAGTCCAACGGCTGCTTCCTTTGTCTCTTCAGGTAGAGTGAATGCGATGGTCAGGGAGCGACAGAAGGATGTCTTGGTGTATTTGTCCCTCTTTTTTGTAGTTTCAGTCCCTCTATTGAAAACCAGTGGAGAACCAGGAGACAAAAAATCTGCAGAAGGCTATTCCCTGCTATTTTTGTATCTGTTTAAACTTCCTTTGTCTTCCCTTCCTGCTTGATGATTCTTTTTATTGCTTAAATAAAACAAAAATTAAGGCAAGCACACATTTCTTCCTTTGTTTAGGACAGACATGACTTCTGCCAGGGCAGGGCTGTAGGATTTGGAACATGTGTTCATGACTAAGGCTACATTTTAGTCACGGGTATTTTTAGTAAAAGTCATGGACAGGTCACAGGCAGTAAACAAAAATTTATGTCCGCTGACCTGTTCATGACTTGCACTATACTGGGAGTGGGGCCAGGCGGTGGCACGTGGCCTGAGACCCCTGCTAGTGCTGGGGCAGGGCTGGCAGGCTCCCTATTTGGCTCTGCATGTCCCTGCAGCTCCTGGGGCAGGGAATGCCAGAAGGGCTCAACATCAGGACAATACTGATCGGCAAATTGTGAGTTTTCAAATGATACCTTACATGGCATACGTTGTATTGATATTGCTACAATAGTGTGTAGGGCGTGAATACAGGGATATATTCTGTCATAGTTGGGTAAATGATCAAGATCTATATGGGACTTTGTGAACTGGGACTGAATGTGATAAATTAATACATTATTGATCTGATTGCTTTAATATCGCTGCAAATCTTCCTCACAGTAAATTTAACAATACAGTTTTACTGTAAAGGAAAGTGTGAAAGATTATAAAAATGATCCTTCTATTCCTTTTCAATGCAGATCACAATGTTACAGAAATTAATTAATTGTATGTAGATACTTCCTGATAGCTGACCTGGCAGAGTGTTGACCTGGCCATTGGCCAGAATATATTGGTATAACAAAGCAAATTCAAATGAAACACAGAATTAATCATCAGTTGCTACAATCATGATCGTGAAAGCAAGCCTTGCTCCCTGTTCAGTAAGTACTGTGAAAACCCCTGGATCACTCAGGCCACTTGCACTACTTCGGCAGCTGCTTTTTCATTACTTTTAATAAATGCTTTTAATCGATACTTTTAATTGCTTCCATTAACAGGCAGCAGCGCTGATGACATAAAATTGTATGGTCCACAATGTAGTTCTACCTTCTGTAGTTTTCAATGGTAGTACTCTATCAACATAAGCATGTAAGAATAGCCATAATGTGTCCAACCAATGGCTCATCAAGACCAGTATCCTGTCTTCCAACAGTAATCAGTGCCAGAAGGATCAGAAGAAATGCACAGAACAGGACAATTATTGAGTGATCCATGTCCCTGTCCTCCAGTCCCAGCTTCTGGTAGTCAGAGGTTTAGGGACATCCAGAATATGAGTTTGTATCTCTGATCATCTTGGTTATTGTATTGTGTGAACTGATCTAATTCTTTTGTGAAACTGCTTATGCTTTTGGCCTTCACAACATCCAATGTCAATGAGTTCCACAGGTTGACTGTGCATTATATGATGAAGTACTACTTTATGATAGTTTTAAAACCTGCTGCCTATTAATGTCATTGGATGACCCCTGGTCCTTTTGTTATATGAAGGGGTAATTAACTCTTCCCTATTGACTTTTTTCAACACCAGTCATGATTTTGTAGATCCGAATCATATCCCTCTTAGTTGTCTCTTTCCTAAGAGCAATAGTCGCAGTCTTTTTAATCTCTCCTCATATGGAAGGTGAGCCATACCCCTAATCTGCATGCAGTATTCAAGAAGATCATACAATGGATTTATATAGTGGCATTATGATATTTTCTGTCTTATTGTTTATCTCTCCTATCCCTCCCTATATATTAGCTCTTCCTTTCCTCATGAATCTTAATATTTCTTTTGACTGGTGCTGCACATTGAGCACATGTTTTTAGAGAACTCTTTGCAATGACTTCAAGAGCTCTTTCTTGAGTGGTAATATCTAATTTAGACCCCACTATTTTGTATAATTGGGATTATGTTTTCTAATGTGCATTATTTTGCACTTTTCAACACTGAAGTTCATCTGCCATTTTGTTGCCAGTTATTCAGTTTTGTGAGATCCCTTTGTACCTCTTCATAGTCCACTTTGGTCTCACTGTTCATCCCCTTTTCAAGATCATTTGTGAATATGTTAAAAAACAGGTCCCAGTAAAGTTCCTTGAGAGGCATATGGTGACCAAATCTCCTGATTTTATAGGGACAGTCCTGATTTTGGGGTCTTTTTCTTATATAGGCTCCTATTTCCCCCACCCCTGTCCCAATTTTTCACACTTGCTGTCTGGTCACCCTAGGAGGGACCTGCTATTTAGCCTCCTTTGTGAGAATTGACCATTTATTTCTAGCCTTTGTTTGCTATCTTTTAATCAGTTACTGATCCATGACAGGACCATCTGTCTCATCCCATGACTGCTTAATTTTCTTAAGAGTTTTTGGTGAGGGACTGTGATGGTGTGGACCAGTCTCTGAGGCTCCCTGCTGGTGGCCCAGCCACACCCTGCTAAGCCTGCCCCAGAAAAGAACAGAAGTGAGATCCTCTGAGCTGCGTAGAGTTGGTGTGGGCAGCAGCCAATCAGGGCCCAGCAGGCTAGTATAAGAAGAGCTGCAGGGCCAGAGTGAGGGTAGTTCCTTACTGGAGCTGGAGGAGAGTGGATGCTGCTCTGGTCTGGCTGCTGGAGAGCTGGGACCAGAAAGTCCTGAAAGGGTGAAGACATTGCCTCCAGGTAAGGAGCACTGGGTGACTGTTCTATTCTGGAGCCGGGACAAACAGAGAGACATTACAGAGAGCATTGAGAGAGGCCCCTGTTGGACTTGTACCCTGAAAAGGAGTTGAGTTGCTTTGATCTCACACAGACTGTGTGAGACTAAGCTGGAGGGCTGAGTCAGCAAAGACCCACCACAAACTGGTAGAGAGAGTGAGCAGGCACACGTGCTCGGCCCAGGGGTGTTTGTGAGAGGTGAGTGCAACCCTGTTACAGGGACCTTGTCAAAGACTTTCTGAAAGTCCAAGTGCACTATATCCATTAGATCATCCTTGTCCACTTGCTAGTTGTCACCTTCAAATAATTCTAATAGAATGTGGAAGCATTATTTCCCTGTACAAAAGCTATGTTGACTCTTCCCCAAAATATTGTGTTCACCTACGTGTCTGATAATTCTGTTCTTTCCTGTAGTTTCAACCAGTATGTCTGGTACTGAAGTTAGTTTTACTGGACTGTAATTGTCAAGATCATGCTGGAGCCTTTTTAAGAAATCAGTGTTATGTTAGCTATCCCGCCATGATCCGGTACAGAGACTGATTTAAGCAATGTTGCATACCACTGCTAGTAGTTCTATAGTTTCATGTTTGAGTTCCTTTAGGACTCTTGGGCTAATACCATCTGGTCCTGGTGACTTATTACGGTTTAATTTATCAGTTTGTCCCAAACCACTTCTGTTGACACCTCAATCTGGGACAGTTCCTCAGATTTAAAAAGACTATCTCATGTGTGGGAATCTCCCTCATGTCCCCTGCAGTGAAAACCAATGCAAAGAATTAATTTAGCTTCTCCACATCAGCCTTGACTTCCCCGAGTGCTCCTTCAGCACCTTGATCACTCAGTGCCCTCACTACTTATATGGCAGGATTCCTACTTCTGATGTAATTACAAAATCGTGCTGTTAGTGTTTGTCTCTTATTGCTGTTGAAGTTCTTTTTTGGCCTGCCTAATTTTGCTTTTACACTTGACCTGCCAGAGTTTATGCTCCTTTCTATTATCCACCATAGTATTTGACTTCTAGTTTTTTAAAGGATGTCTTTTTGCCTCTAACCACCTCTTTTATTCTGCTTAACCAAGGTGTCTTTTTTTTGGTCCTCTTACTGTGTTTTATTTTTGTTTGGGGATATACATTAATTTGAGCCTCTGTTATGGTGTTTTTAAATAGTTTCCATGCAGCCTGCAAGTATTTCACTTTCGTGACCATTTCTTTTCATTTAACAAGCTTCTTCGTGTTTGTGTAGTTCCCGTTTTTGAAGTAAAATGCTACTATGGTGGGTCAAAGAGAGCCAAGACTGCTTGCCTTCCTATATGGTGGATCAGTATTTGTGTGACTCATTTTGAAGTTTCATTTGTTGTGTGGAGTTGTGATAAATGAAGAGTGTGGGGAGGGAGTAACTCCCTTTTATGGACACCCAACCAGCCAGTTAGCTGTAAAATCCCTTTTGGTATCTGTTCTCTGCTTGCTTTACCTTTAAAAGGTTAACAAGCTCACAGGTTAAAAAAAAAAAAGAGTGGACACCTGACCAAAAGAGCCAATGGGAAGTCTAGAACTTTTTAAAATGGGAGAAAAAACTTCCCCTTTGTCGTTCTCCGGAGACGGAGACACGGAGCAGCAATGCTATAAGCAGGAATGCTGTGTAAGGCTTGAGCCAGGTATGAAAATTTATCTTGAATACCTAGAAGAAATCGCTGGACAAGGAATGTTTAAATAGACACTCTCTGGTTTATTTCTTTAGTTTGGCTTGTGGATCTCTGTGCTACACCCCACGTGCTTTTGTTTGCTTGTGACTTTTAAGCTGGACCCCAAGAAAGTTATTCTTGGTACTTAATTTTTGGAATTGCTCTTTTAAAATCTAGCAAAAGCCTAAGTTCCAGATGTATTTTCTTTAAAAAGATCCTTTTTGTTTCTAATAAAATTTAAGAACTGGATGGGATTTTTGGTGTTCTAAGAGGTTTGTAAATGTTTGATTAGCTGGTAGCCACAGCTAATGCCTTTTTGTTTTTTTTTTCTCAGCTCTTTCGTGAAAGGGGCTGAAAGGGCTTTAGAGTACCCCACAGGGAGGAATTCCTAAGTGCTCCTTCCTGGATTCAAAGGGGGTTTTTTTGCATTTGTAATACAAGCTTGGAGTGACAAGTAGTTATTTTTAAAATCCTTGCGGGCCTCCACCTTCTGTACTCAAAGTACCAGAGTAGGGATTCAACCTTGACAGGAGTGCATCAAGTGATTAAGCATAGTTTTTAGTCGATGAGCATCTGCAACACAATGAAGGCTTCAGGTGCTCATCTCCTCTGATTTTGCTGCCTAAATATGGATTTAAGTGCTTAATTTTATGCACTCAAATTTGACAATTCTGGACATAGCCTCTTTGCTCTTTGCTGTGTGTAAAATAGCCATTACTACCTTGTGGCAGTCTTGAGAGGCTTAATTCATGTTTCTCAATAACCTTGAGGCACTGCAGTTAAAATCATTGAGCTAGATTCCTTCTCCAATGTAAGTCTGTCTAATTCCATTGACTGCCAATTACTTAGGTGGCCCTCAGTAACTGGATAGCTCAAGCAATCCACTGTGCAGAGAAACAGCATGAGCTATAGCATCCTTAAGGATGCTGCAACCCCTACTTTCTTGTTGATACTTCTTGCTACCTTTGGAGACATGCTGAGCTGAGGAATAAAGTCTGTGGCTGGAATAAGTCCTTGCACAGGTCACACAAGTAGAAGGTGTCTTCTAGCACATTCTTCCCTTCCTCCATACATTGGCATAAGGACCTTTGATAATGTTAATGACTTGAGTAAAGAATTACTATTGCTTATATTCTTTCCTTGAGCAGACCCTTAAAGTTTGCAAGTGCTAGAGAATATGGTAGCCTGCCGGGAGACATTATAATGAAGTCTGGAAAAATTAACTATATACAGGTTCACTCACTAAGGCAAAAATTTTCATGCTCTTGTTTAAAACTAATACTACATAATTTAAAATTTTGCTATGATGTATATCACTGCATTGAAAAGAATGTTTCCAGGACATATTGCCATAAATGATGGAATATTTTTCTATATGAAAACAGATCTTAGAAAATAAGAACAAATGATATCTCTGTCCCAGAAAATCGGCATAAATTTGGACATAGTATACATTTTTGTGATGGTTCAGAAGATCTCTCATAGCCGCTTCAGAAGCTGCATTCTAGGTACATTTAAAATGCCTCTTGTGTTCCTTTTTATAAGGCTTTGTCTACACTAGCGGGGGGGGGGGGGTGTCGATCTAAGATACGCAATGTTAGCTATGTGAATAATGTAGCTGAAGTCGGCGCATCTTAGGTCGACTTACCTGGCATCCTCATGGCGGCAGCAGGCTCTCCCATCGACTTCGCTTGTGCCTCTTGGCAAGCTTGAGTTCCAGAGTTGACAGGGAGTGCCTTTGGGGATCGATTTATTGCGTCTAAACGAGACGCGATAAATCGATCCCCGATAGATCGATCGCTACCGGGCAATTCTGGTGGGTAGTGAAGACATATCCTAAGACTACTGGAAGTAACATTTTTAAACCCAATTGATTTTGGAGACCTAATAAAAATTACTTCAAGGAGATAGTGACACCATGAACTATATAAATCATGTCTTTTACTTCTAGGATTAAATCATGTCTTTCTGTTGGCAAGTGCCGTTTAGTGTACTTTGCTTGTTAGTACATTTTAAGGTAATCTTTTTATCCGAAATAATTTATAGTGAGTTACTCTTTGTCATTGCTGGGTGTCCACCATACCTTTCATTTTCTATTATTGACTATTTCAGAACATGGGGTTGTCAAGCCAAATCACCAACGGCCTGGATCTGTTGAACTTATTCATGTTCAGTAGTACCTTACTCCATGAGTAATTCAATTGAAGTGATTAAGGCAGGTGTGGGCAAACTTTTTGGCCTGAGGGCCACATCACGGTTGCAAAATTGAACGGAGGTTCGGGTAGGGTAGGCTGTGCCTCCCCAAACAGCCTGGCTCTGCCCCCTATCTGACCCGCATCCACTTCCTGCCCCCTGACTGCCCCCCTCAGAACCCTCAACCCATCCAACCCCCCCGCTCCTTGTCCTCTGACTGTCCCCTCCCAAGACCCTTCCCCAACTGTCCCCCCAGGACCCCACTCAACTTCCACTGCTCCATGTCCCCTGATTGCCCCGACCCCTATCCACACTGCCGCCCCCTTGCAGACCTCCACAACTTCCATGCCTATTCAAGCCCCTGTTCCCTATCCCCTGGCCACCACCTCTCCAGAACCTCCGTCCCATCCTACCACCCCCTGATCCCTGTCCCCTGCTGACCACCCCCCCCCCCCGGACCCTTTACCCCTTATCCAGCCCCAGGCCCCCTTACCCCATGCTGCTCAGAGCAGTGTGTCTGGCTCTGTGCAGCTCACCGGTGGCAGACGTTGTCCCGCAAGAGTGCGCAGCAGCACTGGAACTGCTGCAGAGCTGCCCAGCAGGAGTTACGGGCCAGAGCGCAGCCCACATGGTGCACTGAGGCTGCAGGGGAGGGGGAAAGTGGAGGAGGGGCCTCAGGGAGCCTTCCTGGCCGGGAGCTCAGGGGCCAGGCAGCATGGGCCACATGTGGCCCATGGCCGTAGTTTGCCAACCCCTGGAATAAGGCTACTTACATAGTAAGTTTCTACTCTGACTCAGGGTGTCAGAATCAGGTCCCAGTGTTTTAATGGGTATGTTTTGATTGGTCTATGACCTTCTTTACATTTCTGCACCTTCTGGTCTGGGCCATACAGCGGTAAACAGGTTCTGATTGCCACTGAGTAGGTGGGTGGGGAGGGTCCGGGAAAGGGTAGAGTCTTCCTGACCACCACCTCCCCAGCCCTCACCACTAGGCTAGTCAACAGAGATGACAGAGGTAGGATTAATTTTCTACTAGTATGGACCAGGAAGGTAGTAATGTTACTGATTTGGACCAGCAGCAGATTATTACCCCTTTGGTGCAAGAAGGGATTTATGCCTGTCCCTGGAGCAATTCACAACGTACCAACTTGCTGCTTCACACACATCTCATGCTAAAAACCTTAATCTAACTCCAAGTGTGTGGGTTTTTTTAAAAATGATTAAATTTTAAGCAAGGAATCCATTTCAGCCATCTGAAAGTCAAATATTTAGGCGCAAGTTAGTAAGTGTCTTAATTATTCTGCATTAAATATACCCCGGTGTCCTTTAAACACTTTTGAAAACCCACTACATTCATAATTTAATTAAAATGTGATATCTTTTAAAAAGGTATTTAACAAAAAAAGTCTTTTAATGCCTCCTCTTGGGTTTAGTGACTTTTATTGCCGAAAGCGTGTCACGCGGCAATTTATGAGGAAATCCAGTGTTTGTTTTTATTCCCTTTGAAATGCTGGTTTTGATATCATTATTGAAGTACTGTTCAGCTTAATGGCTTTGCAGTAAAATTAACAACATAATGGTGGGGAAAAGAGATTTATTAGCTCCATAATACAAGCACAGTGATGATTGCAAAGTTTAGATTATTCTTTGCTATGTAGATATGATCTCCACATTTTGGCAATAATGGGCCATGTTCTTATCTGGTGTAAATTAGTGTGGCTCCATACCAATCAAAGATCTGACTCAACATGATTTTAATCACATTTTAAAACACACAGTTATGGACCAAATCATAAACTGGTGTAAAAAAGAGTATTTCCACTGAAGTCAATGGAGCTGTGCAAATATATGCTAGGTAAGGCCTCAATTCTCATTAACACGAACACCCCTATATACCACGCTGGCCACATAAGGGGGCATTAGTATAAATAAGAATCTTGACCTGAAGATCTGGTCCTCTACATTTAGGGCCCAGTTCTACAACAGAGCATGCAGTCCAAATTAAGCAGGCTGGGTAGTCAGGGAAATGTACTCATGGCTGCAAAATGGACTCCTCAGCCCCAAGCCACTATATTTTGCAGGGCTGTTCCATGCAGGTTATGGGATGAAGTAAAGGGGGTGGCCTACTGCTCCACCCATTTTGCGAGGTTTTGAACTAGTGGATCTGCAAAGGATCCTGCATGGTGCTGAGCACCCTCACCTTTAGTTCACCTCACTGAGAGGCATTTAATGGTTAACAGGAGGCAGTCAACCCTGCAGAACAGAACAACAGTGTAGGACAACTGGCCATCTTCCTGTTGTGCCCTTGGCCTTCTTGGAATTCTCTCCTCTTATGGGAGAGCTCTCTAAAATGTGTCTGTAATGTGTAGAAAGCAGTATAGAGTTATGCCCATATCACTTTATCTGTTAAGTAGTTGGTTCAGTATAGTTGTTTTGCCCTGCAAACGATCTCTTGTGCTCTTTACATCTTCTACTCTCCTGCCCAGAGTAGAAAGTGTAAAGAGTACAAGGGATTGTTTGCAGGGCAAAACAACTATACTGAACCAACTAATTAACAGATAAAGTGATATGTTCATAACTCTATACTGCTCTGATGTGGCATCAGAGCATTGCTCTGCAGAACACAATGGGTTGCACAGTCCCCAGAATACGCTCTCTGCTTTGTAAACCCTTCGTCTGTGCCATGGAACATGTAATATTTCCTCTGCATTTCAGGGCTTTGTGCAGCCACACAGAGGGCTGTGGCTTAAGGCAGGTGCACGTGTCCCTGATTTACAAAGCCTCTTCAGAAGTGATGATATCTATGCTATATGGCTGAAAGCCGAGCAGCTCCCAATGGGTCAATCACAGTCTCAAGAAACATTCTTCCCCCAAAAGACCCAATTTCCTTTATTAAAAAAAAAGAGAGAGAAAAAAATTGGAACACTGATTTGGTCAGTTAATGTACTGTATGCAGACTCACATTGTACATGATTTTGAAAGCTTATTTTATCTAGTTTAAGATGAGGTATGATGTGAAGCTGTCAAGCAGTGCTGTTACCATAGAAACAGGGATAAATAATAATACCATCAACACATTAAAATGATCACTTGAAAATATTGCATTGGTTTGTTGGTTTAATGACTATTATTTCAAGATGTAAAATTGGATTTCTTTGACCTCAAAGCATCATAACAATCTAATACATTTGTATGGGTATAATTGAAATATAATAGTGCAGGTGACACTTCCAGTCAACATCATAATTTTGTTCCTCGTTATGATGTATTGAGTGTGAGTGGATTACCACAGTCTTCATTACCTTGGCATGTACACAGTTCTTTGCAGGGAGGATTGTTTTGACTACAGAAAGAGTTGATTTTCTCAAGTACTTTTTCATGGCAAGGTAACTCCTGTGGTGTTCTAGGTTTTTCAGATGCTACACACCACATATGAGACTCCGATTGTCCAAGGAGAGTAAGTAACTTTCCTTTCCCATGCTTCAGTGGCATTTCTTGTGATGCTGGACTATCTGCAGACTGTTCCTTGAAATACCACTCTAGCTCTTTAATGGAAGGTATACAGTAGAGCCTCAAGAGTTACAACACCTCAGGAATGGAGGTTGTTCATAACTCTGAAATGTTCATAACTGCACAAAATGTTGTGGTTATTCTTTCAAAAGTTTACAACTGGACATTGACTTAATACAACTTTGAAACTTTACTGTGCAGAAGAAAAATACTGCTTTCCCCTTTTTTTTAGCAGTTTACATTCAACACAGTACTGTACTGCATTTTCTGTTGTCTCTGCTGCTGCCTGTTTGTGTTCTTCTGATTCCAAATGAGGGGTGTGGTTAACTGGTCAGTTCATAACTCTGGTGTTCATAACTCTGAGGTTCTGCTATACTTTCCATCAATGGTCTCTACATTGATGACTATAGTATAATCTCTATTATGGATGAAATTTCCTCCAGTATGAAGTTGTACAATTTCATTTGGAATGCATATGCCTCCCTGGAGTTTTCCTATTTCAATATTTGCAGCACTAGTGTTGAACTACCTCACCTTATTTGAATTGATGCAAATCCATGAAGGTGCAGTATGTCAATTAAATTGTGAGACCCAAACATACGGTGCAGTATGTAGCAAAGCTTTTATGGAATGGTGTGATCATTTTAGAACTACTAAATACTCTGCACTCCAGTTGAGAGGCACCTTCTTTAAATGTCTTCTGAAGGCCAGAGGTGAAAGTAAGCCGGTACGCCCACGTATGGCGTACCAGCAAGAGCCAGTACGCCGTACTAGGGCAGATCGGCTTCCCCAGGCGCAATGTAAAGGGCCTAGGGCCCTTTACATTGCATCCCCTCAGAGCCCTGCTGCCGGAGCCCTGGGGAGGCTGCGACGGGGCTCCTGTAGCTAGTTAAAGAGCCCGGGGCTGTGTCGCTGCTACCGCTCCGGGCCCTGCTGCCGGAGCCAGCGGCAGCCTCTCCTAGGCTCCCGCAGCTGGAGTTCAAAGGGCCCAGGGAGGTAGCGGCGGCCCAGCCCTGGGCTCCTCAAATAGCTACAGGAGCCCCGCCGCAGCCTCCCCAGGGCTCCGGTAGCAGGGCTCCGCGGGGACGGGAGCCCCATTGCTGGAACCCTAGGGAAGTGGCGGTGGTGCCCCAGCAGCTATTTAAAGAGCCCGGGGCTGGGCCGCCGCTACTGCCCCGGGCCTTTTAAACTGCTGCGGAGCCCCCGGCAGGGGAGGTGGGGTTGGGCTGAGGAGGGGAGTGAGGGGGAGGCGGCTTACCAGTACGGGGGCGGGGCTGAGCTGGGCTGGGACTGGCTCTGACCCTCTCCCCAGCCCCGCCCCTTCCGCCCGAGGCCCCGCCCCTTCTGGGGGTGGGGGGCAGAGCTGGTTCCAGCCCAGCCCCTGTACGGGTAAGAAGCTTGATTTACTTTCACCCCTGCTGAAGGCTGATACTCCTTGCTGGCTGAACTAAATGCCTCTCTATCTATCAAGCAAAGGACAAACTCCTGGATGAATTGGGGCACAAAACTAGTTGACCTCTGTAAGCTATAATTATCTGGTTTTGTATAATATTCTAACATTTGCTTTTTGGCTATTGCAGACCAAAGGCTTGAAGTGGTATTGTTCAAAACTACTTGTTCACTTGAAAGCTGCTCATCAGACTCACTTGCCTGAAGAACATCCATAAAACATTTTGATGACTTAAGTTCCTGCT
Source organism: Dermatemys mawii (assembly GCA_007922305.1). NCBI lineage: Eukaryota > Metazoa > Chordata > Testudines > Dermatemydidae > Dermatemys > Dermatemys mawii. The sequence continues at coordinate 16,896,208 of ML677333.1, read as the reverse complement.
TCAAATTACTAGCAGCTTGTATATAGCATCAGCTAATGTTATTGCACCGCATAGAACAATGGTAGGTTTGCTTTGTCCATGCTGTGCATGGAATGAAATTGCAAAACTGTAGTGTTTTTCTAATCTTGTCTGTAATTTGCTACTGGAATGGCTTGTAGTTTCCACACGTGAAGGAAGTAGGGCATTATATCTTTGTAGCAGATTGGACCAGAGAAGAGCTTTCTCGTGGTACCTACAATCATTGCATGTTATCTGCCAACTGAAGAGAGAGACCATGTCATAAGGTGCAGTGCTTACAGCTGTAGTATTACTAGATGGTTTTGCTTTAAGATATGTCTTACTCAAGTAGGAAGAAAGACACATTGACTGATAAACTGTATCCTAATTCAGTCCAGTGCTGGTGTTTTTTACAGTTTTTTGCCTTTTTGATTTTTTTCTTGACATAACAGACTCCCTGCAAATGTTGAATAATGTTTCTCTTTGATGTAAATTTTAAGGAGCTTGTATCCTCCCTCTTTCCTTATAAGATAACTTCCCTGTAGAGGTAAAATTCCCAAAATATATTGTTAGCATAACCACCACCACCATTTTTCATTTTTGTACAAGCATACAGACTTGTGTTAAATTAGATTGCCATTTTTCTTTAGTGGACATTTTGAAGCCCCATGTGTCACTGTTTATTATCTCTAATACAAATAATGACCTAAGCATAATTGTCTCTGGATAAAAGAGATAATTTCTAGAGTATTTCGAAGGCTAGTACTGCTTGTATAGGCAATTAGAAATAAACACCTTCTAACTAGCATACTAGGCACTACATTATATGTACAAAAGCTTACAAATGGAGATGTTACATTAGGAATTCACGTACATTTATATTTACACACTTTGCAGTGCAAACTATATGGGCATGCAGTCCACTGGTGCACATGGTTCAGTGTCAAACTGATCTGGTCAGAAAATTGTAATTGGTGATATAGAAAACTTGTGAGAAACATAATCACTTGTGAGAAACTTTGACAATTAAGAATACTGCAAAATGTTGCTGTTTTGCCACATGCTAAACAGCTTCATCATTTTTGGAAAAAAAATACTTGCCCAAGTAAAACCATCTTTAATAAATCAACATTTGGTAGGTTTGGTCAATAAACATTACAATAAGTATTTAAATGAATTTAAGCTGTAGACATTGCAGTGTTTTTAGACTTCTGTGCAAAAAATTACAATCTCATTTTGGGGATCATTCTACCTTTCCTAAAGAATTACAGCACCACTTGACAACTCTGCATCATACCTCATCTAAATGTAAATAAAATGCTTCCATATGATGTGTGTGTAGGGTGGCTACATTAAACTCCAAAACATGGCCATTTGGGGAAAACTGCTGCATGCTTAAGTTATTTGCTAGTTTCCCTCTCTGCATGGCTCAGCTGTGCTGACTGGTGTGTTTAAAGGGGTGAAATCAAGGCTCTGCCCACTCTCTGCTCACCTATGTGAGAAGAGAAGTATCTGCCTTGCTGAGGCTGTTCTTCCCCTTCCCTGCACTGTGACCTGCATTGGGAGCAGCCCACACGAGAGTGGCAGACAGTGATCTGGTGCCGACTGAGGAAAGAGTTTAAGCACATGCTTAAAATTAAGCACATATAAGTGCTATTGTCTGAAAGTTGTGTGTCCTTAAGGGCTTTTCCTGAATTTGCAAAGAATAAGCAGAATGATCTGAAAAAAAGAGATAAAGGCAAGCGGCTAATGCACAAAAGACAATTATGCAAGAGTTTAGCTACAAATCTGAACAAAAGTAAAAGGCTGAAACATTTCAAAACACTGGGGCTGGAAGCCAGCCAAAATGTCTGTCGGAAAATGTAGTTTCTTTGGTACCATTCAGCTAGAATATTTTATTTTTTGAGCTCCTCCCAGAGTCTTTTTTTGACTTGTCTCTTCACTTTTGCCAGCGAAACCAGATAAAGGCCTAATGGATGTAGGCTGGGTGACTGGGCAGCAAAATGGCAGATGAAATTCAATGTTAGTGAATGCAAAGTAATGCACATTGGAAAACATCATCCCAACCATATATATAGAATGATAGGGTCTAGATTGGCTGTTGCCACTCAGGAGGGAGATCTTGAAGTATTTCAGGTTTTCTGAAAACATCCACTCAGTGTGCAGTGGCAGTCAAAAGAGTGAAGAGAATGTTGGGAATCATTAAGAAAAGGATAGAAAATGGGATGGAAGGTGTTGTGTTGCCTCTATGTGGGTCCATGGTACACCCATATCGTGAATGCTATGTGCGGATAAGGTTGCCCATCCCAGGAGGGATGTGTTGGAATTGGAAAAGGTTCAGAAAAGGGCAACAAAAGTGATTTGGGGTATGTAACAGCTTCTGTATGAGGAGAGATTAATAAGACTGGTATTTTTCAGCCTGGAAAAGAGACGACTAAGGAGCGATATGATTGAAATCTATAAAGTCATGACTGGTGTGGAGAAAGTAAATACATATTATTTACTCCTCATAACACATAAACTAGGAGTCACCAAATGAAATTAATAGGCATCAAGTTTAAAACCAACAAAAAGAAGTATTTCTTCACACAGCGCACAGTCAACCTGTGGAACCCTTTGCCAGAGGATGTTGTGAAGGCCAAGACTATAACAGGGTTCAAAAAAGAACCAGATAAATTCATAGAGGATAGGTCAATCAATGGCTATTTGCCAGGATGGGCTGGGATGGTGTTCTTCGCCTCTGTTTGCCAGAAGCTGGGAATGGCCGAAAAGAGGTGGACTACTGGATGATTTAGTTATTCCCTTTGGGGCACCTGGCATTGGCCATTGTTGGAAGACAGGACACTAGGCTAGTTGGACCTTTGATCTGATCCAGTATGGCATTCGTATGTTCTTAGCCCATCCTCACATCACTCAGCTTAGGATGCTGACAACTTTATGTTTTAGCTTTCTAGAGATCAGGATATACAAGCTGGCCTCCTTCTATGATGATTGCGATGGTACCTTAAAAGGACCTAGTGTCCCTCTTTTCTAGAAAACTTCACTCTTACGGTCATATCCTACTGTCAAAGAGACCTTGTGTATCTCTGTTCAATGTCACTGCTGTTTAAAAAAATAGGTCTATTTGGGTGTTTTTTCTAAAAGCTATTTCTATAAGAAAAGCTACACAAGCTCCCTCATTTTTATCCTTAACTAAAGAGAACAGTCACTATGCAAATCATTTATGGCATGATCAACATCTGCAAGCCATTTGATTACTGTGTTCCCCAGTACAGTGCTGCTTGTCTATCCACTGCTTCTAATTGCTGGTGATATTGTAGTTTGCTGAGTAGATCTGCTTCTCACAGTGCTGGACAAAAAATATGTGTGATTATGACTTTGTAACAAGAATTTTAACATATCTTAGAAGTTTAGCAGTGGCTGGTAAATATAAATGAGAGTATTCATAAAAAATGCATTACCTGTGACTCTCTAAATCTAATTGTGTTATGGTAAACTTAACACTATCAGCATTTCATCTAGAAAGAGAAAATCCTGTTTCAGAGGTTAGAGAAGATTCAGTCTTAACAAAATGTCTGTGTAGAACCAGTATATAATATGACCATAACTGAATGATACATGCTTAAGTAGCATGCAAGGGCTTAGGCATTAATTAGTTTCATGTTTGCAATCAAGAAAAAAAATGAACCTTTAAAATCACAATTAAATTTATTTTTTAGAAATGAAGTTGTTCCCAAGATGTTTGCAGGTATCAACTAGATCTCAGAAAACCCCAGTAATTTAGCTACCAATGTTTATGAAATCATTTCTTAGTTTTGGTTTATATGCTTTTTTTTCACGCCTTGAGTTTCAGGTTTCAGCAAACCTCAGACTGAAGAAAGCAGTCAGAATTGCCATTTTGAAGCTGATACTTAGTAGTGGCCATGTAAACCCATAGTTTTCATGGTTACCTCAGTGTAATGACAGCAGGTGCATGGCAAAAATGTTCATCCTTTTCAGAAATTGACAAAACATGTTAATGTGACCCTGCTATTTGAAGCAGCTGTTCTCTACTCCTCATGTCGGCTGGGACCTGGATTCTTTTTGTGATGCCTTGTGCCTCCACACAGTATGATTCTTCACTGTGCCCAAGACACAAGTGCCATCCCTGGGGAAAATGACTAGTGCTACTAACCAGCAGAAAGTGTAGGACATGGTACAAAAGGCATGATAAAGTATGTCAACATACCCACTCCAAATAGGAGTGGGTACAAGGAGGAGTACAAGAAGGGGACTTTACTGAGAGCAGGACAATAAGACCTGGGGAAGGAAAGGATTAAGGAGTACGAACACATTCACAGATCAATCAATTTCCCCACCTCCCAACACTCACAACGCTTCACATCCCTGAGCTTCCTTTGTGGCACCTTCTCAGTGGCCTACTGTGGATGAGTCTGGAGAGGAGTGCTACAGTGTTGTGAATGTTGTCCAGTTTAAACCTTATTGTGTCTTTACCCTGGGATGGGGCAGGGTCCTCTCCTGACTCTCTGGTCTGGAGTCCTGTAGAGGTTTCAGTTGGCTCAGTAGCTGGTACCAGTTCAGATCTCCACCACTCTTGACACGGGTCTCTGCAGGGCTGGAACCATCTGACCCATGCACTAGATCCCACAGCAATTTGTAGACTCTCTGTGTGGGAAGGGGAAGTTAATCAGACTCCCTGAGCTGTTCTGCTTCTCTCTTGCAGCTCCATCTCCATCCTCAGCTCAAATCTGAAACCCAAGTCAGGCTGTCCCCTCCCACTGAGGGGGCTAAACAGCCCTGCCTCACCATTGGGCCAGCAAACTGCTTATCTAGAACATTCTGTGCAATTCCTCCCTTTTGGTCTCAGCAGGAGTTTCCTATCCATTCTGACCCTACCCCTGATTCCAAGCATGCTGGGAAATGTCAGAGGGCTTTGATAGCCATTATTGTCTTAGTCCCTCAGGTTTAGGCCCACTAGAGGCTCAGTCTGGAACTCCAAGAGCTCATCTGGCTAATTCCAAGTGGGAGTTACACACCAAACAAAGAAGATGGTTTCTACCTGGAATCATTTGCAATCCAGGATGAGAGACAACACATGCCTACAAGAAACAAGCAGGCAAAGCATCAGCTAACAGTGAGACAATAATGAAGAGCAAGATAAACAATTGTCACATTAAACATGTTTGTAAGGCTTGATAGGATCAGATCTACAGGGATTAAAGTTGCATGAAAGTCTTGGGCTGGCCCTCTGCATAAGGTGAATTTCACCCACAATGAGAAAAGAGAAAGTTGACAATGCAGACAGGCAGGCAGGAGCGAGTCTTTCATAGACCAGTATGGTGCAGAACAATATTCATTCTATTCCTAACAGATAGCTGGAACTGTGTGTATATTAGAGTAAAATGCCTCACACAGGCAGACTAGGCAAATACAAATGCTCTTGATCATTCTGCTATTATTATTAATAAATAAACTCACCTAAAAGAGATATTTTCAATTTCCCATATAGTATCAATAGATATATGCTGGTTTACTCTGGCTGAGGATCCATCCCTCATTACTTTCTGCAATTACAATCAGATTTTATGGGGACATTCTGTGTGCATTGTTATAGTTAATGGATGACAAGTGCAAATCCCATTTTCTCTTTTCAAAGGCAGGGTTGGCTCTCTGACCCATAGAGGAGTATTGTGAGACAGCAAGGAACCCCAGTGTAATCCAGAATGAAGACATTGTGCCTCATTAGCTCCACAGGTATTTCTGCTGATGGTTCGTAGTTGTCTTTGCAGTATTTCACATGGTTAGATTGTTCGGTGCTGCTCTGCTCTCCTGACTCTTATTTTCCTTTGACTCATCGTTGACATGGAGAACCTTTATACTGCTGGAGATAACAGCACCTTACATTTTAAAGAACATCTTTAGGCTCAGCAAATCACCAGATAGTTTTAAAGTATATCCACGGGGATCGTTTCACCGACTCAAGTGCAGCCGGTTATGATACTGGTTTTAGTGATGTGGGCACCTGTTCACTAGGAGTTGGACAGGGTCTGCCCACTCATTTCATATAGGCCATTATGGATAAAACTTCCAAAAGTGCCTACATGACTTAGGAGCCTGTTTCATTTTCAAATGGGACTTAGGCACCTAGGGCTAGATTTACAAAGTTACTTTGCTGCCTATAGATAGATGCCTTCGGGATTTATAACTTTCGTTGGAGTGTTTAAGTTCTAAACTCCCATTGACTTCAAGTCAGGCCCTTGGGAGCCTGTCTCATTGACTTTCAGGGAGATTTACACTCCTAAAATACTTAGTTTTATGGGATAAAAATTTCCTAAGCACCTATCAGAAAGTAAATTTTGGCATGATGGCCCAGATCCATAAAGGCACTTATGTGCTAAGTCCTGTTTTTATATGCCATGACTGTGACAAATAGGGGCTTCGGTGTATACCATTTCTGCCTGATGGATGAGATTATGAAATTTTATCATGAAATTCCTGTGTCAGCGAAAACATATATGTATGTGGATCCATGCTAAGTTAACAGGATTGTCTCATGTCTCTGGCAGGTCAGAGTGGCACTGAATAGTTATCTGTTTAAAATAAAAGATCTTGGGACAATGGGTTTGCTCTGGCTGGGAGAAGAGATACTTCCTCCTCTTGTCTGAAGGGACAGGGTTTCACAGCAGTGGGAAATCACCAAAAGGTAGCACAAAAGAAGCAGGTGACCCCAGCAGGGGTCTATAAAGGGACTCATAGGGGAGAACTGGGAGAGAAAGCCATTTTGCACCTGATTGAAGATGGAGGCTTCTACTAGGTGAGGAAGGTTGCTTCAAGTTCATGCTAGGCAAGGGGACCCTGCCTGCTGGATGGAACACATCCGTGACAAAATCTGAACTTTCTTGCAGACTCTGAGGGAGAATTGAAAAGATCACGATTTTAACTGGTAGAAAGATGCTGATTCTTCTAGGTGCTAATTATTCTAGCCCTAGTCCAGCCAGCACTTAAGTGGGTGCCTAACTCTAAGCATGTGAGTAACCCCATCAAAGTCAATGAAACGACTTGTGATCTGAAAGCTAGGCATGTGTTTAATTGCTTCCCTGGCCCAGGGCTAGAGTACTCAGCTCCTTGCAGGACTGAGCCCAAGATGAGCAAACAAAGCAAAAGATAAACTTGTATAATACAAGTATAATTGTATAATACTAAAATCTTGCAATGCTTATGTATATTTTACGTAAACATAAAAATACTGCTAGTAGATTCAAGTTTCAATTATATCTACTCCTTACTGAGTTTGCTATCATAGAAATTATTTAACTTCAGAATCATAATGTTTAAGTAATTACTTATTCTAATTACTTTCGGAAACGAAAGATATTTATACCTTTTTAACAGCAAATCCTTAATTAGCATATTTTCATTAATCAAAAGATGAATAATTTACAAGCACAGATGAATTATTCTAAATGAGGCTTTGTCTGCAAGGAGCAGTGCACCCAGTTTTGTAATGTAACATATTGAGCATAAACCCCAAAGTGTTGTGTTATGCGTTATTGTAACCAAGGGAACGTAATATCCTCCAGTTAGTACCTATATGTAACATCCCTTTATATAAAGGACCAAACTCTCTGCCGTGTCCAGCAGCCTTCAGTTATGACTCTCTGATTCTCTGCACCAGCTCTGGCATGAGTTAGAGCTGCCTATAGGTTGCTCTACACTGCTTCAACATGTGGATTACTGGAGTTTGCGATTCAGCCAGTTCCACCAATTTAGGGGTATCCTTATTTTAGGAGTTATGGGCCAAGTTATAAAGTTCAGCTCAAAGCAGTTCCTAGACTCCTCAAATGGACCAGAGCTACTGTGTATTAAGCACAGTACAAACATACTGAGTGTAAATGACAGTCCTTGCCCCTCAGGTTTTTAAAGAAAGTTTTTAATTATTTTAAGCACAATTTTAAACTGAGAGATTTGAACAGGTGGGAAGATTGAGCCCATTGCCAGATTGAAATGAGTGGAGTTACGTCAATTTATGCCAGAGAATCTGTTTTATCGTTTATAAGTATACACTGAATATAATGTGAATCACAAAAGAACATGATAATGATCTCAGTTACACCAGTATAAACCCAGAAGAACATCACTGGCTTTGATTCTGTTCTAGTCGTCATTTGACGCTGGGGTAATCAGTTGCTTTAAATGGAGTTACATTAGCATAATATTGGGTAACAGGATAGAGAATTAGGCTTGTTGATGTAATTGGGATCATGTGTAACATGAAGTGGGAGGAATTACTCTAGATTTACACTGGTGGAACTGAGATGAGAATCTGATTACTGCAGTAAATCAGTGAGGTCAGCAAATTAATAATATGCTTCTGTAGCATAAAATTAAACTAGACCACTTAATTTGCTTACTTGTTCATTCTAAGGGTTTGTCTACACTTACAGTGCTGCAGTGGCACAGCTTAGTGAAGATGCTATCTACGCTAATGGGAGAGCTTCTTCCATCGGGGTAGGTATTCCACCTCCCCGCAAGGCTGTCACTATGGCAACAGGAGGAGCCCTCCCATCGGTGGTGGAAATGGAATCCATTTCTTACCAGTACAGGATGGGGAGCACATGACCTCACATGATCCTCCACACCCTTGAGCAATGTAGTGATTCCAAACAGCATTGTTAGTGTAGACCAAGACTAAATGCTTCTAGATTAAATGCTCACAACTGAGAACTTTGTCAGCAGCAGGAAATCGGCCTTCGAAGGAAGCATTTAAAAGATCCTTTGTTTACTTACACTACTATGTAACTTTCTGTAAATTGCTGTTTGTTGGCTAGTCCAGGCTCTGTAACAGTGGAAGAAGAAAGGGGAAGAGAGTGATGCTTAGTTCACCACACAGCAGGACACTTATCAGAGTCTTAATATGCAAATAGAAGGAGAATAGAGGCATCTCAAAATGTTTTCCTTTGAGTTGTGGCTTAAGTGAAAGGGATTGTCATTGTTTTTAAAATATAGTTTCCAGAAGAAATGAAAGACCATCCTGTAATAAAGCTCTGGGGGCCAGGTGTTCTGGTGAATAGTGCATCCTGTATTCAGCCTCACATCCCAGCTGGAAGGCCTTTCAGTCCAGCTCCTCACCCATACATGGGCTTTGCTTCACCTCAGGTTTGCAATGTCCTTGTCGTCTTCTCAGAGGAGAGGAGAGTGGGAATGAGGCTTATGCCACTCCTGCAGTAGGTAAGGGAGTCCAGGCCCTTCTATTCCATCAGGATCCAACCAATGGCCTCTACAAGGTCTGGCACCTTGGAGTTTCTATCAGATGTTACCCAACTCCCTGCCCCTGGTCACTTTTTGCCATCTGTCCTTCCTATTGTTTTTTTTTCCCCCAAACCGTTGACTCAGCAGTTTGATTGGTAACACCATTCAGTCATTAATATGCATGTGCCACATACATACCCATAGACTATGGGTTCAGACTAAAGTCCATCAATTAATTAATCTAGTCCCAGTAAGAGTGGAATTTAGTGGCCATAAGTCACACAATTCAACTGAAAAAAAATCAAATCCAAATTGAATATGAAATGGGTCAAGAATCCCTTCTGTGTACTATACAAGCAAAGTGAAACCAAACTGACTTCTTAGTTCTGTACAGTTTAAGGCCAGAAGGGACTATTAGATCATCTAATCTGCCCTTCTGTATGTCACAGGCCATTACATTTCAAACAAATAGCCTTCTGAGTCCAGTGGCTTTAATTAGACTAAAACATTTCATTCCTTGGGAGATGAAACTGTTGTAGGACTCAGGCAGTAAAGAGGAGAAACTGAGGTGCCATCAATGCACAATCCATCTGTATGGCAGGGAATGTGTTTCTGGAGTGGGGAGTGAGGAAACCTTGAACCACCTTTTTGTTAATATGTCTGGAAGAGTCACCCTATATTCCCCTACAAGTCCCCTTCCCCCATCAGACTGATTTTTCACCACCTCACTAGACACTTACTCTAATCACACAGACTCTGCTGACTGGGCAAGGAACTGCTGTCAAACTATTTTTAGGATGGGGATTTAGCAGAATTCTCCAGACTAACTATGGCCCCAATCCTGCAATGAGCTCCAAGTGTATGTTCTATGAAGGCCCCCTAAAGGTCATGGGACACAAAACCCTGCTATAGAATTTGTTATTATTTTCTGTCTCATGGGGACACTGCACTTCATCCCATGCAATCACAAGACTGAAAGTAATTTTCAGGTTTCTTTAAAGTTCTGACAGGTCTCTGATATTAAACTTATGAGAGAATAGGGGAACCTTATTAATCAAAACAGAATATTTCTTTGCCTTGGTGAAACAACACAGAAATGCTGGAGTGCTATCAGGTCAAGAACAAAAGACATGATGTCGTGGTCAGGGAGAAGATAGGTCAAAGGCCAGAAGCTACATGAGATGATACTAATCCTGGATGTCCATTTAGCATCAGTACCAAAGCCTCTGCCATAGACTGACAGACAAGAGCAAATTTGACAGGTTTTGTCAATGTAAATACAGAACATCATTCAGTGCAGGTACTTTTAAAGGAACCTCTAATACAAGGCTAATATAGGTAATAAGTCATAAATTGCCCAAAATTCAGGAGTGTGGGATCCAGGGTTTTGGTTCATTCTTTTATACATGCAGGGACTAGCTGTAAATTTGGGTGGCAATCCAAACTTTCCTAGATTATAAGAGGTTTTGGTTTTGGACCATCTCTACAAATAGGAATAAACCTTATTCAATGCTATGTCCTGACCTAAGTCTGATTTGGCTAACTGCATTCAGGTTACCTAAAAATTCCCCCAATTTCACATGATTGTGATACGGTCCCTCACGTCCAACCTTAAACTGTTGTATAGCTTTGGTGTTTGGTGGTATACAATTGCTATATTCTGCCCCCAAAGCAGCTGCTCTCTTCATTGGTTAGTGGAATGATGGCTCACAAAGTACAATGGGATCTTCCTGGGTGAAAGGTACTTACAAAAATAAAACCAATCAATTATTATTATTCTCAGATCTATTAAAATCCCTCATTAGCAAGCAGTATTTTTATAGCCCTAAAGTTCTTTGGCTCACAAGGACAACCTTCTAAGCCTGGCCTACTACACTGAATAATCTGAAAAGAGAAATCTTCCATTTCAAGCACATGCCAGACTTTCAGCACATGATTGGTTTAAGATTAGCAGCCGTGTGAGTCTGTATCCGTAAATAAGACGAGGAAGACTTTGTAGCACCTAGAAACTAACCAGTTTATTTCAACATAAGCTTTTGTGGGCTTGATTGTGGCTTGAAGGCAATAGGGTAACAAAGTACCTTGCTTAATCAGGGACTAAATCGTACACGCTAGCTAAAATACTATAAAATGTGGAGTTCTGTGTGTCCTGTCCCTATTTAATGTAGCCTAACACTAGGTATTGTAAAAGGAGATGTGGAAGGGGGTGGACCGATACTTCACTTCAGTGTATGGCATACATAGAAAGGGGAAATGTTTCTGGAGATAAAAGAAAAGAGCCTGTCAGAGCACATAGAGAAAACTACAGGGGGACCAAAGGAAGCAGGTGTTAGGTTTTAGATTTCAGTTGAAGTGCAGGACAATTCTGTGATGTGAGAATGTTTTGGCATACTGTATTTTATGGACCTGTCACTTTTTGCAGCTTACATTTGCTACTCTTATGCCTATTCATATGTATGCTTGGTCTTTGAACTGTGAAAGCCTTTAAATTGCAGCCCACACAGATTATGATGGATTGTAAGGTAAGGAAATGCTTGATTTACTTATTTATTGCTTGTCTTGATCTAGTTAAATCAAATGGGTTTTGGTTTTCTTTCTGAAACAGTTAAATTGGATGGCAAGGTGAACCTTTTAAACAATTTATCTGGGCACACCTTTCCCTTAATTATACTGTGTAATAATCCTACTAACCAAAATATTTGCAGCCCTTGAAAGTTTTGAACAGCATTAGATCCATATGGGTTTCCTGAAAATAGTGTATCTGTCTTGACTCTTTTTTTTAACCATCCCAACTCAAGTCCCTAACTCCAGAACTTGATGTTGGAGCAGTAAATATTATGCAATTGGCTAAACAGAATCAAACACATCATGTTTATATTAGTTCTATTCTTTTGTGCCATGGGAACCAGAAGTTCTCATCCTTAACTAGGGTAAATGGACACAGCACCATAACTTCAGTAAAGTTACATCCATTTAGGGCTAGTTTACACTGGCAACATTAAAGCGCTACCAGGGCAGTATTTTAATATGGCTTGCGTAGTCACAGGAGAGCGCTGGGACAGACCTCTCCCAGAGCTCTAAAAAACCCATCTCCATGACGGGCATAGCTCCCAGCCCTGGGGCACTGTCTACACTGGCGCTTAACAGTGCTGAAGCTTGTTGCACTCAGGGGGGTATTTTTTCACTCCCCTGAGTGAAACAATTGCAGCACTGTAAAGTGTCAGTGTAGACAAGCCCTTATACTAGCTAAAGATCAGGCTTAAAATTCTGTTTCAGGGAATGTGGCATGAAATGTGTATAGTTGGTCTGAGCCTGAAGTCTTTGGCAAATGCTTGTTTGCCTGTAACACAGTATTAAGAACATTTTTATTGCCCCACAGCCCCAATTTTTAAGAGAGCATGCAGACTATTTAAGAATTGGTTTTCATTAGCCAGTTAGACCCAGCATGATGGCTTACACGTCACAAAAGAAACTTTAGCAAGCAAATCTTTTGCACACTATAATTTAGTTAGCATCAAAGAGATCCCACTTGTTTGTGTTTAATAATAAATGAGCACTGGTTTGTTCAGCATGAAATGGCCTTGGAACATTTTGGACAGTTTTATGTACTGGTATGTAATAGTCAACCATTGTAGAATACAAGTGAATGATGAGCAGGAAGTGAATGGCCACAACAAATCTATGTTTTCTACCCACATTTTCTTTTGATAACTTGATTATCTCTGATAACTATCTTTCCCTTGGCAACAGCCATGACTCTTTGTCTTTCACTATAACCAATCCCTCCCTTTAATTCTTGTTTGTTTTTTATTTAAACCAAACGTACATCCAATATTATTTCTTTTTATATTAAGTGTTTTTCTTGATGTAAAATAAATACATAAAATGTGTATTTATTAGTTCCTCAGACACTAGAACTTAAACTGATTTGTAGTCAGGAAATAAGGAAGGTATTGTTCTCTACACCATGTGGAAAAGATTTTTGAGAGGATTTTTATCCCTTATTGTGCACGGAATTTTCTGTTAGGATCAGACCAATATATTCTGCTCAATCCATTTCCAGCAATTTCAAAGAGAGAATCATTGTTGAAGGTGGGGGATGTGACTCAGAATTTCAGGTGGGACCATGTCTCTTCCATCACTTGATAGATGTTTGTTAATTAAAGGCACATTTGAAAGTGTCAGATGTTTTTCTTTCTCTCTTCCCTCCCGAAGTGCTGTGATGTTCAGTGAAATCCTTCATATTGCCTTGCTCCTGTTTCTTTGAAGAGTAGCCCCAAACGAGGTTGACACTGTCTTTTACTCTCTGGGTTTTGAACAGCTTCCCCAGCTTCACCAGAGCCAAGTGAATACCTCAAACATTTCCCCATCAACATTCTCTTAAATAGAAACTTGCATTCCCTTGTGCTGTGCTGTGCCTATGCCTGTGAGCAGCCAGGGGAGTGAGGTGTGAATCCAGCTTGCTCACAGGCACAAACATAGCTACAGCAAATTCAATTAAATTGCTGTTTACTAATGAAACTCAAACTGCATAGTGAAATGAAGCATCAGTCATAACTTCACCCTCATAAATTAACCTTTCTGTGTAGTCAGTGATGGCAGCTATTTGCACTTGGCAGGTCTCTGCAATGCTGCAGGGCACTTTACTATACTCTTTGGAATGATGTTTGTCTCTTACCTCATGATAAATATTATACAACATGTTTAACAGCTAGAAGAAGAAATAATTCCATTGAATTTTTATCAAAATTGTTTGGTTTGTAAAGATTGAATCCAAGGTGCCAGCCGTTGTAAATCAGAAATAACTACAAAGGTGTCTGTTTCTGAGGCAACTGTGCCTAAATTACCCTGAGAACTCACAGGAACCTGTTTGTTACTTGAATTAAAAATGAACTGAAAAAGGTTTCCATAGAAAAAAATCTATTTTTTTTTAAAAAAAGATTCTAGAAGAGGAAAATAAAGTGCTAAAGACAGTTTAGTGTCCTGAGATAGTAATGAGTCCTGCACTGGGGGGTAGTTTGGCACAGCACTGCTCCAAGGGCAACTTAGCAAGACAACACACCTCACACTTCCTGTTTTCTCTACCACAGGGTTACATCACCAAGCGCCAAAAATCAGACCTTCAATTCCCTATTGAAGCCCTTCAGTAGTAATTGTATCTGTACATAAAAACGTGCCTGAAACTTGAGAGGAAACACTTCTCCCCTGTACTCTGCTGCTACTTGCAAGTGATTTTTAACTGTTTAAGTTGTAAACACCTATCTGATACCCAAGAGTCATTACAATAGCCAAGTTCTAGTAGCTTATATAGTACAGGACATTATGTCAGGTCACATCAGAGCATGTTGAAAAGTCATGGAATAATCTGATGCAACATGATATCAGCATGATTTACTAATAAGATTCTGCATATTTTTAAACATGCTTGTAGAAATAAGTGCATCTCTGATAAGCAACCCATGTTGCCATGGTAAACAGTACATAGATAGTTACAGAACCTGAATTTCTAGAGGCTAGTTTTGTGATTAGTAAACAGAGTTCTTTGAAGAGATCAACAAACATGTGGACAAGGGGGATTTAGTGGGCATAGTGTACTTAGATGTCCAGAAAGCCTTTGACAAGGCCCCTCAGCAAAGGCTCTTACATAAATTAACTTGTCATGGGATAAGTAGTTTCCTGTAGATTCTAGGCACATTATTCCATGTGTGTGTGGAACATAGACAGGGACAACAAATTCAAATACTTTTTTCCCTAAATGGACAAAGCTGTCAAATTCTTTGCTGGTCTTACATTTTAAATATATATGAGAAAAGAAAATATAAACGAGATGTTGAGGGCTAAATGGTTTACTTTATATTTCTACTGGAGTGTTAAATTTTGAGCATCTTGAGAGTAAAATATTTAAGATGAATTTCAAGTGAGTTTCAACAAACTGTTCACCAGAGTCCAGGGAAGGAATTTTTTGAAAGCTTATAAGCAGCAGGAGTTACAGGGTTGGTATATCACCAGTGTTACCCCTGCCTATGAGTCCTGATTTCTCAATTGGGTTCATCATAGCAAAGAGAAAATTTTAATAAATATAGGTAAAAGACTAATATTATTATGCGATTAGTAAATAGCTGGAGGCAATGTAGTCTAGAGCTAGAACACCAGCCTGATGAGTGAGACTTCTGGGTTCTATCAATGGGTGACCTTAGGTAAGTCACTTAACCGCTCTAGGCCTGATTTTCCACTGCTGTGTACCTTCTATAGTTATTTATATCTGTGCAAAGTAGGTGTAGAATGTTACCAGATCAGAATTCTCTCTTACTTCTAGGGTCAAACTCTGATCTTACAGAAGTCAATGGTCAAATTACCATTTCCTTCGATGTGGCCAGGATCTCATACATAGTGTTTGCTGCTAGATGTAGTAGTGACTACAAAAACAGTGGGGAATCCAGCAGTTTGTGTGTGTTTTGTAAAATGAAGTATTCTGTAGCTTAGTTGACAGAGTAGATTCAGATCTAGCATATGCTGACTTATCCGCAAAAAGAAATGGAGCAAGTGTAACCCCCACACCTTCTGGTGTGGTGTGTCCCATCTAGTGGCACCGAGACCACTTAGAGCAGCAGTCTCCAATAGAAATTTGATGCTAGCCACACTGCCAGCCACGCTTGTGGCTTTGAATTTTTCTTATTAGTCACATTATAAAAAAGCCACATGCATTAGCCACAATTCAATAGCCTGTTGGCCACATGTGGCTAGTGATGAATGTATTGGACACCACTGACTTAGAGGCAAAATGAGTCTGCTCTATAGCCTTAGCTAACAGGCAGTTTGCTTAGCTCATGCTGTAGAGAGAGGCTCATGGACTAAGCTCCCAGAGGTCCCAGGTTCACCAACTGGAGTCTGTCAGTGTTACATAAGCCCACAGTGACAGCAGAGAGTCCACCTGTTGTGGGGGAGGGGGGGAGGGTTGTGGCACACAAAATATCAGCAACCTCTGTGGGACATGGAGTCAGCCAGCCTCTATGGCAATTTCCTCTCAAATCACAGTTGAAAGCTGCCCTTCCTTAACACAGCCCCAGGCAAACATTGGTTCTTCAGCCACAGTAGCCCAGGGCATTGCACCTCCTTTCCCCTGTCAGAGTTAATTGAGCTTAGTGTTTACAAAGTACTCTGAGAGCCTAGGTGAAAGGCACTATATACAGTAGGCCAAATCTTAAGCTGGTGTAAATCAACATACCTTCATTGATTTCAGTGGATCTACATTGATTTGCACTAGTTGAGGATCTGCCCATTATAAAATAAACTCTTCCCCTGGAAATATTCAGCAATATGGTTTCAAGTGTGAGGTTTCTATACATGTTTTTGGAATTTGGGGACAAATGACCTTCAAATAAACTCTCTGTGAATGTCAGGTTGTCAGTATTGCACAATATTTTCATAGATCAAGTGTAGCCTTTTATCACTATGGGAGAGAGCAAATGCTATTGAAGTGCAAAGTTACGTTCCAAATAGGATGCATTATTAGGAGCTCATTGTAAAGGTTTGTGTGTCTGAGTGGACATGTAAAATCTAAAGCGGGTTTCTGGTTGATCGTATGCTAGAAAATGAAAAGAAAATGAGAAGTGTGGCTTAAACAACAGCATAGCACTTTGTGAGCTTAAAATAAAACATCCAAGAGACTGAAACACTGAGTATGAAATGGGTAAAAACAACACTGACAGGAAAAACATGATTGCAAATTACAGAATGTTTATTATTTGTATTTTGTGAGTTGTTAAGGCTGCCTGTGAGATGGATCTTCTCAAATTGACACAAACCTACAAGTATTTCCTTCTGTGTCTCATAACTTTAAGACACCTTCAGAAAAACAGTGAATTGATTTTTAGGTGTGACAAATTAGACTGGACATTGCAGTATAAAAGTAAAAAAATTTCTAGGGATGATGAGTGGATAGTCTAGAAAATACTAGACTATCCACACTCAAGGGTTCTCAAGCCCAGTCAATACAGAAAGTTTTAATATGCACTAAACTGTAGCCGTTCCTATATATCTTTATGCTTGTGGGACATTTACAATTCCTTTTTAAAAAGTTAGTTTTTGTATAATTGGAATATAAAAAGAGTATGGTTGGTCTTTTGCCTAAAGTGCAAGGATATGAGGTAGGACATTCTAGTGCTAGTTCTATCAAGGACATCCTGTCTGACCTTGGGTAAATCACTCTCTCTAGCCCCAAGTCTCATTTATATTAAGATCCTTTTACACCATACTTCCAGTATAAATGGAGCTTGAAGGGGAAATACTCTATATTTACTAACAGAGTGGCTTAAAGGAGCCTTTGTGTAAATGAGCATGAAGTCCTCTATCTCTCCTCATGTAAAATGGAAATAATACCTATTGTGTCTCAGGGATATTGAGAAATGAACAAATTCTTGTTTGTCAAATGTCTTGAGTTCCTCAGGTGAAGGAAGCCCAGTGTTGCATTGATACTGTTGACTGTGATTTTTCCTGGAAGGCCTGGAATAACTCTTGACTGGTTCTGCTCATTCCTTTTTCGGGATATCTCAAAGGGTGGTTTTGGGTGGTTGTTCATCTGCCCTGCCAGTTCTTTCATGCAGGATACCTTAGACTTATTTTTATCACCTTTCATATTCAACACGTATATGAGATTGCTAATGGAATTTGACTTAGTCTGCACTTAAAACTTGGGTCAACATAACTACAGCACTTAAAGGTGTGAAAAATTCCCACTCCTGAGCATTGTAACTATGCCAACTTAACCCTAGGTATGGATGCGGCTAACTTGGTAGAAGAATGTTTCTGTTGACCTAGCTACTAGCTATCAAGGAGATGGAGTTCCTACAGCAATGTTGTAGGTAGCTTCTGTCACTGTAGTATGTGTCGACATTTTGGGGTTGCAGGTGTACAGTAGTGTAGAAGTGACCAGAGTTAGTGAGGAAACATGAGCAACAGTGTATTCACTGCACTGATGATAATAAACTCTCTCTTTTTTTTATTGTCCAGCCTAGTTGGTACAATAGAACATGTAACCCAATATCGTTACATGTTCTATTGTACCAACTTAAGGAAGCTTAATATGGGTGAAGGTGAGTTTGCTGAGGTTTAACCCAGGTAAGACTGAAGTAATTGGAAGATTTGGGGATGCAACTGAACAAAATTCAGGAAGTTGGTTTATGCATTGCTAGTGGAGGGAGTGTGTCCTCCATTTGTGATCCAGATTTGCAATGCCTGAATTTTATTACGTCTATTGCTGCTTTTAGAAGATTTTAATACTAGAAGTAGCCCAAACACCATTTCTTGCCTATGTCTGGCTAGAAGAGGGTGGTATTTTCTTTGAAATGTGTCCCTTATTCCAACCCAACTATGCCTTTCTGGCTTGAGGATTAGGTTGCTAAAATGCCCTTTAATTAAGATTGCACAATAGAATCATTAAATGTAAAACAGAGCAGAATGCGATTTCCCACTTGTTGAGATACTAATACTCTAAGGACATTCAGTGCTTTAACATCGCTTGTGTAGTTATCCGCAAAAAGAAATGGAGCAAGTATAACCCACACACCTTCTGGGTGTGGTATGTCCCATCTAGTAGCACCGAGCTTTCCCAGTGCTCTTAAAAAAAAACAACCCCACCTCCACAAGGGGAGTAGGTCTGAGCACTGGGAGTGCAGCTCCCAGCATGGTGCACTGTTTACATTGGCACTTTAACTGTGCTGAAGCTTGCAGCGCTCAGGGGTGGAAATTTTTCACACCCCTGAGTGAAAAAGTTGCAGCGCTGTAAAGTGCCAGTGTAGACAAGCCCTAAGAATTGCACTGTCTTCTGATAAGTTTCCAGATAGCATTTAAGGGGCTGCTCTTAATACAAATCCCTGAAAGGTTTGATCTTGGTTACTCAAGGTGCCGCCTGATTCCTGATAACACAACTCAGATCAGAGGGCATGCTGCAAAGCTCATCTTCTAATACAGGCAGTCAAGGAGATTGGGCAGGTTTAGGAAGGTTGAGACTGAAGGATAATTAAATGGGTTTTGGATGAATGGACAACATTGTGGGTTTTTTTGTAATAAAGTTTATATATAGGCATCTGTGCAACTGGATGTTCCTTCAAATTTTACACTAGTAAATATTAGTGTTTTTTTAATGATTTGTTGAAAATTTTGAACTTGTCTAAGGTGTGAATTGGCATAAGACAAACTGAAAAATTAAATAATAATAAGCCATCAAATTGTTCCTGGACTTTATTTCCCCACCCCCACACTTCGGTCAAACAGAGAACTGCCCTGACAGCAATTAATGGAGTGTCTCTCAGTCTCAGTGTAGCAGAAGGGACATCACTCATCAGAGTTGTCAACCCTAGGGGAGAATAAAAAATAAAGACAATTTAAATGATCTTAAACTGTTGTAGCAAATATTTCTGGATCAATGATTGCGACTGGCAAGAATCTGCCATAGGGCATCATATGGTAGGTTAGCAATATGCAATTTTCTCTATGAGCCCCACTTGCAGCTATCTAATGGAATTATATCTCTTAAAATATTGGAATCCATTAAAATGCTCTGTTCACCACCATGAAATTGATTCTGGTGAATGGAATGCTAACTCTCTAATTGAACACTTTTTTCATATTTCTCTTAATGGCTAGCACTGTTCATCTGACCCAGAAATTCTGAGTACAGCTATTGCACCTTTGGAGATGATGATAATCCTAATGTTTTATAAACATTTCTTTTAGAATGAATAGCATTCTGATTACAGAGTAGCATCCTATATAATTTACACCATTGTATCTAGCTAAATATTCAGAAACCATTGTTATTTCTTAATTGGGGATACCACAGCAGTGGATTGAAGAGTTAATTTTTGCCTGTGAATATTCAATACAAGTCTGTAATTTACTTCCATCAGCTTCGAGTTTCAATCAACCATTCTGTACATATTGCCTATAGTCAATTTTCATGTATATTTTCAGTGTTCTGGATTTTAACTTACAATTTCCTTTTAAGCCAATAGTAGAGGTGGAAAATTGTCATCAATATAGTTTTCCATGGGAAAATAGCATTTTGTTTAAACTACTTTTTCATGAACAAGTTTAAGTTTTGTTGTAACATGCATTGTTTGCTTGGACTGCTCAAGACCTGAATGCTTGTGTAGGAGGAACTCTTTGAGTTGCCTTCTTAAATATCTTCATGCTGTTTCACATCTGATACTCCTTGATGAAACGTAGGAGCCTTGTCTTATAACAGGCTTATTCCAAGTGATACAAGCTACGAAAGTGAGATCTTCGAAGAGTGTTGTGGTTTTCATAATGTAATAAAAATACTGTAATGATAAATAATAATTAATAATAAATATTGTGTAATAAGTGTATCATAAAAATAAAGTTTATATTTCCAAGATCATTACTTTTATACTCAGTTAAAGGAGAAAATCCCTGGAAATATTTATTTTTAGGAGGGGCTTCACGAAACTTGATATTTTAGTGAAAGGAGTTTACAGGTTGTTAAAGTTTGGGAACCACTGCTCTAGTTCAAGGTTTCACATGCCAGTCATACATTTTAACTTTTTCAGAAGGTCTCTTTCTATAAGCCTATAATATATAACTATTGTTGTATCTAAAGTAAATACGGTTTTTAAAATGTTTTAAGAAGCTTTATTTAAAATTAAATTAAAATGCACAGCCTCCCAGATTGGTGACGAGGGTATAGGCAATGTGAGTGCCACTGAAAATCAGCTCACGTGCCGCCTTTGGCACTCGTGCCATAGGTTGCCTACCCCTGCTCTACTGCATGAGCTAAAAGCCATATGTCTGTTAGCTAAGGGTATAGAGCAGACTCATTTTATCTTTAAATGATCTCGGTGTCACTAGATGGGACAGAAGACCACTCACAGGAGGTGTGTGGGTTACACCTACATTATTTTTGAGTGATCTGTTTTGCAAACTGCTCTTTTAGCAAATCAAAACTTGTCTTATTATTGTGATTGTTGTTACTAACACTTATATCACTGTAGTGTCCAGAGTCCTCATTCATGATCAGGGTCTGATTGAAGGGGGAGTTGAGGAGGAATGCAGTCAAATGTATGCAATTTTTATATTAATCTGTCATTATCAATAGATAATCATTTGCCTCTCAACCTAGGCATTGTTAATTGGCTGGTTTTCTTATAGGTGTCCAGCTACTGGAAACACAAAATTAATAATAATGCATATTGTGTGCTTGACACACAGGCATTTGTTATATTTTGTATTATGGTAATTTAATGTGTATATAAAAGGACTATCCTAAACATAAAGGTACCATGGCTGATAGATCCTTGTGGCCCTTCCTTCTGAATAGAGTTTTTTCTTTATGAATGTGATAATGTAAGCATGTTTCTTTGCATGGCATGTGAAAAAGATGGTTTCACTCTTGAAGCTTTTCAACGGCATAAACAATTCACAAATGATGTCCTAGTACATAAGAATGTGAGGCATTCGGGCTTGCAGGCATGCAGGAGGCATCAGGGGAATAACATATGTCCTGAAAGTCAGCTTGCCATCACTGCTGGCCTGGTGACATGCTTGAGGCTCTGCTGCTGACATTGCATGCTACTAATGAATGACTGTGCCAAAATGCCAGCACTTACCTTGTCACCACCAGAGTTACAATTAAATCGCTCCGTAAAGAACTGACAAGTGAGGAAAGGGGTTTCAGCGAAGGTCATGAGTATCTAGGATTTCTATTCCCTTTGAGCCCTGCTGTAATTTCTGATTTGCCACAAAGAAATCACAAGACAAATATCCTCTCATAACCTAGCAGTCTTCCCACCGAAATATTAGATTACTGGGGCACAGTTTGTACTAGATCTATAGTATTACGATATACTGCATTGTACCAAAGTTTACATATCAAAACTACTCAGTATCCTAAACAGTATTTCTCTCCTGTCCCACAAAATCTCTACAAAGCTGCAAAAAAATCATTAATTTTTTTCTTGAAAAAGAACAAGAGGCTTTTCTGCTAAGAAAGACTTCAACTTATATCTTACCCATTGCTCCAGTCTTACAGGATCATACAACAAAGATGTGACTGTGTATCCACTGACAAATGAAGATGGAATGAATATACCTCTTACGCTGCTATTAATTTGAGCACAATCCTGCAGTCTTTTCTCTGTCCTTACTCAGGCAAAGTTCCCATTGGCAGAGGTTACGGGACTTGGTTCACTCAGTTTAAAGGGACACTCTCAAAATGATGAATCCTCATTACCCTACAACTTTAGGTCTTGCTGCTGCAAACACTCATATGCTAAACTTCACTTAATCTGAGTAGTTCCAGCTAAGTCAGTGAGAGTACTTACAGTGTATAAAGTTAATGTGCGTAAGTGTTTGCAAGACTGGAACCTTATTTTGTATGAGAAGTTCCCTCTCCCCATACAAACTGTATCCAAAAATGCATAAAGTGAAATAATAATTACCACACAAAAGTTGAAAAGTATATAGTAGAATGGGAGAAAAATAAAGAGCTATTGGGCTAGAAAGAGAAATGTTTTCAGCTGAGACTTGAAGATAGAGTACGTGAAGGGTCAGTGAGGTAGAGAAAGGCCAGAAGGCCCTTTCTCCAGATGGCAGAATCTGCAGAGTAGAGAGCTGTCTCACTAACAATAGTGAGATTGTGTGAGGATACGGAGAGGAAGTCAGGGAATGGAGCAGACAGAGAGGAAGCCTGACTCTGTGAGGTAGGCAGGAGCAAAGTCCATAGAGAGCTGAATTTGATCCTTCGATGAATGAGGAGCCAGAAAGAGAAAGAGATCCATACATGACAAACGCTAGTTGGGTGTCTCAGTGCACTTCTGGAAGAATCTTTATTATGGTGTTGGAGCCAGTATAAGAGTCTGAATAGAACAGAATGAGGAGTTGTGGGGTGGGAGAGAGATGTGGTCACTGTTCTTCACACATTTATGACAGGGAAATTCAGACTACAAAATGAAAGAGTTTTTAAAGTTGAATGAAGTTGTCATTTTTTTTTAATTGTTTCCTTCTCGTGATTTTTCACTCCAGTTTATTTTCATTAGCCAAATGGTCTTTCCGTCGAGTTGCACTCACACAATGCTGTTGTCACTTGATTTCACAGTGCTACAGGGTTGATATTTACATAATACATTTTTCATTGATTTCTTATATCACCACTGCCTGCATTTGGCATAGGGAATATGGCATGGGGGCGGGGGGAGAGGGCTAGGTCTTCTCTAAGCTCTGGTCATTCCCAGGCATTTTAACAGGCCATTGGGGCACATGGCAGCCACTGCAAGTCAAAGCTGGCCTAGAATCAAGAGGAGCACAAAGGTGTCTCAAAAGCACCTTCACAACTGCTTCCCAAGTGGTATTTTGTGCCTCTCCACAGCCAAGGATCAGGACCATAGAACTAGATCCTCAAAAGTTTGTTGGCAACTGACTCCCATTGCTTTCAGTGCAAGTTAGGCACCTAAATACCTTTGAGGATATGGGCTATAGTATCCAGAGCAGACTTATTAAAGCATAATGCATATTAATATCAGAAACGGTACAGCTGTAAACTGCCCGATTATCCATTTTATCATATATAAAATCAAGCAGCAGCTCTGTCTTCACCTTCCTGGTGCTCAGATTAACCAATTTATAATATACTGTCAGATTTTCCAGGCCACCCCTGTAGCGAACTAGAACTTTGCTCGGGAGTATAATTTATTTCTGAAATCTAGTATGACTAAAAAGTGATGCACATCTCCAAATGTGAATACCCTTAATTTTAAAATCTTACTCATTAATTTGCAATAATGAGATGTAATGAATATTTATAGAAGATGTTATCTATACCTATTAACTTGCCATGATATGCTACTGATATCCCTGCACTTTGAATTAATAACATGCGAGGGAACTAAATGAAAAGCTGATAAAAATCCTATTCACCATGTAAGACTTAAATACTGTTAAAAAGGGTAATATGTTCAGTACAAATGGAGGTTTACTTTATAATTCACTGACAGCATTGCAGGAAACTAAGTGATTCTCTGTGTACATACACTTTATTGCTGGTATGGATCATCATTTTTGACTTTTACTTTAAGCCAAAAAAACACTCTCTCTTCACTTACTGGAAACCAAATGTCCTCCCCTCTATGGTAATTGTGAGTCCTCCAGGAAATCTTTCACTTGGATTACAGATCAGAGGAAACTGACTGCATCTCATCTATGTTTTCACTGAAGGGTTTGAGAAATGGCTGTGCTCTCAGTTACTGAACATTACACTTTTGACTGCATAAGACTGTAGTTTGGCAAGCTTCCCCTTTTCTAATTGTAATTTTATGTTTGCTGTTACGGTACATAATTTGCAGGAATAAGAATGTCTCTTTACATTTCAGTTTGCCATTTAAATCACAGATCACAGCAGCCATGTGGATGTGTTTAGCTTGTTTCAAATAGTGGAATTCAAAGAATCAGCAAAGTGGGTCAGAAAATGAGGGAAACAAAAATTTGCAAACATTTTCAAAATATTTTATACTTTTTTTTTTGGTTGAATTCTTCCAACCAGCTCTAAAACACAGGGATGTCAGAATAACCCTTGGTCTGCAAGACTCACTGATATGTGGTTTTCTGTGACTGCACTTTTCACCTTGGAATGATTCCCAGCTATTTCAAGCAACTTCACTAGTCTAGAGCCCTGCCTACAGTACAAAACTAAATATGTTTAAACATGGTAATGAAACATGATGGTGGCCAAATTATTATGGTTTATTCTTGCCTATATAAACAGAAAGCACATGGTCTTCTAATATAACCATAATGTGTTTTCTTTCCACATGGCAAGACTAAGCCATGTTTGGCCACAGCCATGTTTAAATATAGTAGAACTAGGGGTGTGGATGTACTGCCATACTCTCCCTTACCCCCCATTTTTAGTAATAACCCAAAATACATGATTTCCATCTTCAGCACTTCTACTATAAAAACTGTTCCAGCATCATTTGTTGATTATATAGTGTAGATTAAGACTGATTTAACTTTGACTATATGAAACAGAGGCCATTGCTTCCTAGCTTGGCATATGTTCCCCCAGCATGCCCAGAGAAATTCTGACTAACTCAAGAAAAAGAGAGAGTGCCTTTGGGGAGAACCCCTGCACCCCCCACCAAATATCAGCTCTGGGTATAAAAGCCAGATTAGAGCCTTCAGTAAATTCTTCCTATATTCATTTCTTTTTCTGTAGTTTGTAAAAGAAAAGAAGCCTGCAAATCACATTTTCTTCAGTTCAATCTCTGGGAATTCTGAAATCCATAAATATGTCTTTCAGAAGGTGAATGGAAAATTAAAAGTTTATGACAGAAAAATGTAACCACTGCCTTTTTTAAAGCATAAACAAATATGTTTTTCCATCAAAAACATACTTTTGAAGCTTCAGGTGTGGCTGCATCTGCTCCGGTCAAATGCAGCAAAAACAGCCTGCAACATTAATTTGAAAGCCAAATGGCTGCTCATTTAGACTATGTTTATGCCTGTTTTTCCCACCATCTGCCAAAACTTTCACAAGCGGTATTTGTTCCTACAGATGTTAGGAGAGAGGCTCTACCCTTATTCACCTGCAAACATTGTTAGTGGTAGATTCCAAAGGAAACTTACTGTGCACTCTGTTTATGTTTTGTTATTCTCCATTTTTCCAAGTTAGTCATCCAGTCGGGGAGAAGAAACAAGGACACCTGACATAGGTGACCCATCACACAGCGTGCATAACAGATAGCAAGCAGTCAACATTTCACAAACTGCCTATAGAATGAAAATTATTCCAACTAAGACTGGATCTGTTAAAATCAGGATTGTTTCATGAATGACTCGTGAATGGAAATGAGAGTAAATTTTGTCAGGACACAACTATTCATGGAGAATATACTATCAGTTCAACGATGCATAGATTCATCCAGTGTACTCTCCTGTGATGATGTGGTGCTGCTTCGGGAATGCAAGATGTGCTACACTTTTTTAAAGTGAGAAGGCCATCCAATCCCAATGAGCAATAAACTAACATCCCACTGGCAAAAATTCTGCCTCTGACTTTTCTCCCCGCTATTTTCATGCCACAAATGCCTACAGCCCTAGAAATAGTGTAACTGGTGTCATCCTGCTGTGCAAGGGTAGCAGGATACGCAGACTCTTGCCAAAATGCTGAGGGTGTGAGATTACTTCAGGACCTAAATTTGGCCATCAGACATCTGTGCATGATAAGCATCTAGCTGCATTTATACTACTGATGTCTAAACAATTTTCATTTTTTCTTTAATGTTGACCACTTCTTAATCTCTACAGGAAAAGGTAGGTCTCTAAACCTCTTCTTTTAAAAAAGAATAATTCCCAAGATTGTCAAGATGTTTTCTTGTTGCTGCTTAATTTACATCAACCTCTATCCAAGTGATTGTTTTTAATCTTTGTTTGCTTCCTGAGAGGAAAGCTATTTAAAATAGCTCTTCGCTGGTTTAGAAATGAAGCAGGCTGGGGTTGCTCTTCATTATACACATGACTGAGTTTCAGTTCACCTCATGTGCCAATTTACCATTTATACTAAATTTGTGTTATCAGATATGGGGCCAACACGGTAGTGAACTAGAACTTTGACCAACAGCATGATTTATTTCTAGCTCTAGCATCCAAAATGTTGTAAGTCTTCGTGTATGACCATCCCTATTTTTTTTCTGACCTTGGTTTGAAAACTAGAACTAAATGGAGAAAGAAAATGGTTGATTGACTTGTGTGAAATACTATTGTGAATCCTGAGCTGCTACCTTCCTGCCTCAGCCACTGAATGAAAACATTCAAGAAAAGGTCATTGCTGAGATGAAGCATATGTACTATATGAAATAATGGCTCTGTAAATAATACTTTAATTATGCTGCTGGTGGTAGAGAGAACCGTAGTGGCACAGCTGCAAGAAAATAATGTAGTCAGACCTAACCTTCTAAATAGACTCTCCTAAACAATGCATTACTCTATCTGAGGAAAAGCATACAATTGCTGATCTCATATCCCCAACACCAAGCCTGTCATACTGATTTCTAAAGGGGCGGAGGGAGGGAAGAAAAGGCAAGGTGGACTGCCTTTGTCAAGCCTGAGCTTGGTTGCCTGGCAACTTGCTGACCTAACTTGGTATAGATTGTTTTAGTGGCCTGACTAGAGGCCCCAAAAATCACCTGAGATTTTTTTAAAGAAAAGCTTGGGCAAAGTTGAATTATTAATGCAATAAATTAAGTGTTATGCTTTCTGTTTGCGTCTTACAAAAGGGCAATTTCTGAGTGAAATTCTCTGTATAAAAGGAAAGTTCTTTGTGCCAATTAAAAAGAAAATAACAGTCCAGAAGATGACAGTGCTGTCTTCCTTAATAAAAACTTTACAAATGTATGTAGCTTTCCATTACATATATTCCACTACAATGCATATAGTATAACGGTTGTCAGGGATGCAAAAGGCTACTTCTCCAGTATACTCTCCCAGTGGACCAAACAATAATAAAATGGTCGATATGGGCAGGAGACGTTTTGAAGCAGTGTTCCAAAGAGAGTTAACAGTGGGACCTGCCCATTCAACAAATTAATGAAACACTGTTATGTCTTTACTATGCTCTAATAATAATAATACTTGGTAGTATGGCAGGGTGTTGGCCTCAGGCTTAATTATTTTGGGGAAATTTCAACCAAAAATATTTGGATATTTTTCAAGAATGAGATTAGAGAAAAATGCATTTTGTCCATGGTTTTAAAAAAAAATAGTGACCTTTTCTTTGAGAAGCTCTAAGGCCCCTATGCTTTGGAGTAGGGGATTTAAAATTTGGCTGAGAGTTGGCTTTTGTTTTAGAGATGTGCTTTTTGCTATTCCTGTAAAAATCCACCAAAATTCAGCAAAGTTATACACCTTTGAAAAGTTTGCATTTGCTCACTAGAGATTTGGTTGTACTTCACAGCTAAAAATCTGAGGATTTTGTTCACACTGAGCATGCTGCAATCTTGGACTGTGTAGGACTTTATTTGAAATTGCTATTCTAGGAAGCTGTGGGATGTTCCAGAGCTGGGTACTGAAAGTGAGAACAGGGAGACTGTCTCTCCTGTATCCTTATTGTCCCTCTGCTGATGCCAAGGGTGCATGGAAGAGAAAGCTGCCTGATTCAAATGCCAAGAGGATAAGAACCAGAGTGGGGAATATATTGGGACAAGGATTTTGGAGAAAGGGGAAAATAGCACTAAAGGCTGGCAGGAGTGGAGGCAGACGTAGCAAGATAACTGTCACTGGGAATTGTGGAGACTGGGGATTGAGCCGAGGAGGCTGGCAATGGTTTCACAAGGAGACTGGGAGCTAATGGGGCGGGGGAATGCAGTCATGGGAAGGGGCAAGAGAAGAAAGATATATCTACTGAGGAGCTCTGAGAGGATAATTGGGAAGGGCTGAGCCAGGAGCATGGGAGTGGGGGGAAGACTTGGAGTGAAATGAAACCCCATAGGAGAGGAGTCTGGGACTCACTAGGTAAGGAGAGTGAAGCTGTGATGAGAAGCAACAGGTAGGGAAAAGCCAGGACAGGGACAGGTTGGAAGGTATAGGATAGAAATGGTCAACTTTTCAGGGAATGAGCAGAAAATTCTGTACCCACTGGAACACACTCCCCTCTGGAGCCTTCAATGGAACCCTGTAGTTGTAAGAATCACTATTTCTATGCTCTCAGCAAGCATCTGTGAACCCATTGGCCAATTGCGTGTCATCCTCAGCTAGTACTAGTCCACCTAGGGGATGACAACCTACCGTTGCTGCTATTAGTTACTCCATTCGCTCAAGTGGCAGAGGTCTGTGCAGTGAATCTAAAGGTTCTACCCACTGTGATGACCTATGTGGGGGTTGATATTTTACCACATGATAGAATTTCTGGGGGTGGGGTTCTGCTTGCTTTTTATAAAAATCTTGAAAATTACACAAATATATTTTTAAAATAGTAAGATTTCAAAGTCGAGTTTTCAAAGGGAAGAAATGCCAGAATTAGCCCATGTCATTGAATTGAAAAATCAGTTATTCGTTTAGCTCTATAGGATGCCCACAATCAAATGTCTGTTCCAATGAATATTTAAGTATTTTATAGGAAGTGGAACAACTTCAACAAGCAAGAGCCCTGCTCCCCCAAAATACCCCACAGTCAAGTATCTAGGGCTCTGTTGTAGGATATGAGAGAGGGGTTCAAGTTCCTGGTCCATATCATCTAGCACAGGGATCTGAACCCAAGTCTACTTTACAGGTAAATGCTTCAACATGCTCCTCTAGCTATTCTTTGTGCAGGGCCTGCGCTGGTGGACAGCTACTAAGCACAAACACTGGATTAGCTTTTACAAATCAAATAGGAGGGAGACAGTGCTTCGTTTGATCTCCTGCTGGGGCTCAGAAATGAGCTGGGAGTCAGTACTGGGGCAGTTGAATGCGTATCCATGAGCAGAAATCTAGGTACCTACAGGACTTTCCCAGCAGGAACTGAGGTACCTACAGGGTTAGAAGAAAAGTGGGGGGAGGGGGTCTTTTTTTTGGATCTAAACTTCGGATTTAAGTCCCTTATGTGTCAGTGAGGGACCTAAATCCCTTGGAGGGTCTGAACCTCATTCTGAGAGTAAACACAAGATGCTCTCATTTCTAGATGGTATGGGCAGCTTTAGTTCCGACCCTTAAGGCTTTCAGAATTTCCTTGGTAAACACTGAGATATAGACATGATATGATTTGACGCTACTATGAAGCAACCAGAGAAGCTGTTGGTGGATTTTTTTAAATACCCGTTTATTCTTCTCCCAGCAGAATGAATTCAGTCCTTAGTAACATAAAAAAAAAAAAATCCTTGTTAACTGCTGGTTTCTCTCCAGTTCACTGTGATTTTAGCCTGAACCACACCTAGTTCAAAGGCAGACTCTAGCAGCCTTGGGCTGAAAATACAACTGCAAGTTTCAAGACACTAAATTAACTGAAATTCATTTTTAAAAATCATTGCAAACAATATATTCAGAAAGCCGGGACTCCAGTGTTTTTGAAAAGATTAATTTATTGCTTGTGAAAGGTAGTAGGCTCTGCTCCCTGAATACTGAGCCAAAGAAGAGACAGCTGCAGTCCAAACCCTCACTTAAATGTCTTATTTGTGATCCAGAGGGACCACTTCTAAGGGCAAGAGAGTAGATTGCCACATCCAGATTAGTCTGCAGCCCTTGGGCTCTCTGAGACTGCCTGGACGTTGTCACCTTCCATAGGGGGAATCCTGCAGTGGCACCAGCCTGTCTCTGCCATGTGTAGGGAACATGTTGGGGCTGGGAGGGAGAGAGTCTGGGGTAGGAACTATTTGATTCTTTTCTTCCTACCACTTCTCCTTAGCTGCACTAGGTTTACATTTGACACAGCTGAGAATTGAGCATTGGAACTAGCCTGAGATCACCAACTCATTTCATACATGTTCCTGGACAGGCTTCAGAAAAGTGATGTGCAGTTACTACTAAGCTGGGCTTGAGTTCATCAAGAAATTAAAGATTCCTATTCCATTGCCAGTTTTCTAAATTCACCCTTGACCCTCACAGTGGACTTTTAATAATACCTGCTTCTGGATGTTTTCATTCCTGGTCTCTTCGGTATTAAGAAATACAAATTGCCATCCAAATTTCAGTGACTCTCTAGGAATTGTTTATATCTTTTCATTATTCCTGGTCTGTAGTAATCTGGCATTTGCTTACAAGACAACATCCTTTTGTTCACGGGTCTTTTTTCAGAAATTAACACTCAACAAAAATAATGAGCTCAGTGAATCTTATTAACACAAGCTGATGCTGACTGACAAAGTATGTAGCTGTCATGTAATCTAATCATGGTGTCATAATTCAATTACCTATTGATTTTAATTGCCAATACTGTAGTCTACTTTAATATGAAAAAATTATCTGATATGATTTTCCTTGGTTTTGCTGTGGTGTACTACATGTAATGCATACGGTAGCAGTATTGAATATTAGCCAAGTGCAGACATTATGTAAATGTGTGTATGAGTGGATGCAATACAAATATTTTTGTAATCCATATTTTACCAGCTGTGAGTTGTATTGTTCAAGCTAATTATCTTTGGATGTAAAATGGACGACAACGGTTGCTTTTCAGTATATTGTACAGTCTATACCCGTTCAAAGCAGGCATAAAACATTACCATTCTGATTTGTTAGGGTTCTCCACCCACTCTGCACAGGTGTAAACGATGAAGTAAGGCAGTGGGGAGTCAGGTGCAAAGAATGAAACGTGAACCTACTTTAATAATACAGGAATAGATCACCAGGTAAGCCAGGACTCAGTATACTTCTTTGCACTGCCCTACTCCTGAGGATTTGGGTGGGCTAATGCAGCCCCTGGCTTAAGTTAGAGCAGCTCTAACTTATGCCTGACGTTAATCATTCACCCAGGGCTGTTATATAGTATGGGCTCGTTGGAACATGACAGCCATGCTCCTTCATGCCTCTGGCACACCCCTTACGATGGGATGGACTAAAAGGGGACACTCTTTGGAGCAAGTTACATCCACTCTGCACCAGCCAGGGATTCTCTTGTGCAAGGAAAAATTGCAGCCCATCTGTGCTCCAGAATAGTGCAGAAGAGTGTGCCGGAAGCGAGAATCTCACTTGTGGGATTGAGTTTGCAAAGAGTGACTTCAAGTCTCCTATTTCCTGTGAGGTGCTGAGTGCCTCCTGTGAGCTGCTCAGGCTCCATTGACTCTTAATGGGCCCTACACTCCGTTAAAAATAACTGAATATGCCCCTATGTTTTAGTATCTATCTTTTTTAAAATGGTATGACAGTCAACCGTGCTCCATTCACTCAGTCAGTGCATCTGCTGTGTACACCTGTTAATTCACTAGACAATGCACAAATCTCAGTGCCTTTCATATCTGATGCATCAAATGAATAATCAGCTGAAATGGCTTTGGCTTGCTGGTCTGTCTGCACTTCTATCAACAGTTTGAAAGGATCAAGGAATGATGGAGGCAATTCAAAACAAGAGCCTTTGATAATTAGCACAGATAGTTAGAGGTATAGACTAATATACCACAAGGGCTTATTAAAAAGAAAAGTCATTTCAGTGAATTGCTTCCTAATGCTGCAGTTCACTTCATCTTTCTTTCCAACGTAGTCCCAGCACAGGCACTTTATTTTATTACTGGCAATGCCGGAAGAAGCAGATGGCCACTTAAGTAAATAACTGTAAATAAACCAAATTGTATCCAGTTTGGGGATGCTAACATATTTCCCCATCCTCAAATGGGCACATACTGGTGTATATATGCTGTTTGTGCCTCCTTAAGGGAAGCACTCTGCTATTGTTTTGCTGGTTCTTTTAAGAATTAATACAATTCAGAGAGAGAGACTGGGATTTTCAAAGGTGCCTTTAAGGAGTTAATTAAAATGAAGAATACTTGTGGCACCTTAGAGACTAACCAGTTTATTTCAGCATAAGCTTTCGTGGATTTCATCGGATGCATAAACCTTTAAGGAGTTAGGGGCTCAACTCCCACTGACTTTCAATAGGGTTTGGACTCCTAACCCCATTAGGTTCCTTTTTTCCAGAAATTTCAACTAAAGACCCGAAATCTTGCAGAATGCGGCCAATGCAAGACTAGAAGAAGGTATTAAAGATGGCTTGTTTTGAGCATCGAAGCTTTGGGCCTTATCTTCAAAGCTCTCCAGGTGACTGCTCCAAATAGGTGAACTTGTCTCCCGTGATTGCTAAACTGGAACTGTCAAACTGAAGAATGAAATTTACATATGCCGGTGCGACAGGCCAGTGCACCATACAGACCAGCGGGGGCTGTGCCACTCCGCCTTTCAACCTTGGTGTCTTATGATGCCTTGCTGTAGTAGTTCCTATGTGAGCTGCTCACAAACAGCTTTCCAGCAAGCAAGCCACGCCCAGAGTGTCTGTGTGTAACTGCAACCTCCCAGCTGTACCCTGGCTTTCACAAGCCTTGATTATACTGCAGTGTGACTGTCCCCACTTTCTTCCTTCCCCTCTACACCTACACCCAGTTCTTCTTCCAGAAATGTGTGTTCTGTACTGCCCAGCCCTCTTCTGGACAGTACACATACATTAAATCCATTATTCTGTTAAGGGAATAGTATGCCAGTTTATTGTTTTAAATAGAGTACTCAGATGCTGTAGTTTAAACACTGGATTAGATAAAACAGTAAAATAAGTTTATTAACTACAAAGATTTTAATGAGGGATAAAACTCAGAAATGACTATAAGAAAAAAGAGAAGATGCTTACGAATATCTACTTAAGAAACTAGCTTCATTGCAAAGAAACTTTCTCATCGCATGCTCCGGCAGATTACCAATCAAACCCTCAGGTCAGGACCCTTCCCTCAGAGTCCAACAGCTGTTTCCTTTTGTCTTCTTAGGTACAGAGAATGAGGTGGACAGGGTTGGGGGGCAGGTTCCTTGAAGTGTTTTTCCCTCCTTTTTTATAGTTTCAGTGCCCCACTTCAGAAATATTACCAGCTAAAACCCAGATGAAAAATCTGTGGGGAAGGATATGCCCTCCCTCCCCCACTTGTTTGAACTTCCTTTGTCCTTTCCTCCTTGATGACTCCGTTTACAGCTTAAATGCAAATTAAGGCAGGCATTAGGGTTGCCAACTTTCTAATTGCAGAAAACTGAACACCGCTGCCCCTTCCCTGAGACCCTGCCCTAGCTCACTCCATCTCTTCCTCCTCACTTCAGTTGCTTGCTCTCTCCCACCCTCGCTCAGTCACTCATCCCCGCCAGGCTGTGATGGGGGTGGAGTGCGGTAGCAGTGCTGGCTATGGGGTGGGGATTGAGATGGGTGGTTTGGGGTGCAAGAGGAGACCCCAGGTTGGGGCAGGGGGTTGGGATGTGGGAGGGGGTGAAGGCTCTGGCTGAGGGTGTAGGTTCTGGGGTGGGGCTGGGGGGGAGGTTGGAGTGTGGGAGGGAACTCAGGGCTAGGGAAGGGGGTTGGGGTGCAGGAGGGGGTTCAGGATCCAGGAGGGAGTTTGGGCATGGGAGTGGGTTCTGAGCTGTGACAGAAGGTTGGCGCGCAGAGAGGTTTTGGGATTCAGCCTTCAGCCAGCGCTGACCTCAGGTGGCCCCAGCATTTCCCAGGGACAAAGGAAGGCCACATAGCTCCCGGGAAGCTGCAGCATGCAGCTCCAGCTCCTAAGCGGAGAGACAACTAGGGCACTCTACACTGCCCCCACCCACAGACAGGGTCCCCACAGCTCCCACTGGCTGCGGTTCTTGGCCAATGGGAACTGCCGAGCTGGCACTTGGGGTAGCACCTGTGGGCAGCGGCAGCGAGTGGAGCCCCTCTGACCACCCCTCTGCCTAGGACATGCTGCCACTTCCCAAGAGCTGCACGGAGCCTGCCTGCCCCACTGGCACTGTGAGCAACTGGAGTTTTAGTGGCTCACACAGCTGTCAGGAGCTACCATGGTCCCTTTTTGACAGGCGTTCGGGTTACCGCCCAGACACCTAGCAACCCTATCAGGCACACATTTCTTCCTTTGTTTAGGACAGACCTTACTTCTGCCTGGGCAGGGCTGTGGATTTTGGAATGTTTGGTCATAATCTCAGACAGGGGAATCTATAACTCCATATACAGTGTTGCCACACGTTTTATCAGATCGATACTGACCAGCAAATTATGAGTTTAAATGATACTTTAAAAGACATATGTTGTACAAAGATAATTACAATAACGTGTAGGGTGTCACAGCCAGAGACAGCTTTCACAGAAACTTTTCATGAATTCAGTGCTTATTACCAGATGAGGCCAGTGTGGCCTCACAGCTATGCAACTGTAGAGGATAACGCAAACCTCGCTACTTCACCCAAGCTTTCCTGCATTAACACCACAACTCACCGCATAAATAAATTCCCCAGAAACTGGCAGGATGAGCGTTAGGAAAATATATTTCTATTAGAGTGAGCTGAAATTTTCTGAATGTCAAGTCTTCGTCTGCATTTTGAATTTCAGTGAAAGCAGATTAGGAAAAAATATCCAAAAATTAATTTTCATGCCCAGCTCTATGTGGCTGAGATTTTCAAAGTTGACCTAATGGGTCTGGGAACCCAATGACCTTTAATTTTACTCCGTGGACGATCTACCTTATGTCTAGGTATAGTTCCTAGTTTTCTGAGTTGCTCAGTTACCAAAATGAGGGAAATACTCTAAGAAGCTAGGCAGGTAGCGAGATCAATCACTCTGTGACGCCCATTCCCCGTCATTAGAGCCCAGACTGTTTTTCTTGCCCTACTGCTTTGTGCAACCAGACAGTGGTTCACAACTTTTGAGAATGACCATGTCAAGGTATAGTGAGCATGGCCTCTTCTTCCAAAAGTGGCTACTGTGTGGCAAATCCTATCAGCGCTCAGTTTCTGCCATCTGAGAAAGCAGGCACATAGAAACTGAATGCTGATGGCAAAAGTAATAGCAACTAGCAGAGTCAACCAACTTCCTTCACTTATATTCTGCTGCACTATGGGCACGTTATTCCAAAATGCGTTGAGAAGAGAGGATTGTTCAGTGTGTGCTACCTCTCAGAAATATGTCAAACATATTTGAAAAACAAAGCAGAGCAGCACAATTGCTGAAGTTGGTTGGATTTGAGTTCACTAATTCAATGCAGATTGCCTGCCTGTGTAATTTGAGTGTTTATTTTCAAAAGAAACAGTGTGGAAAAAGTGTGTGTGTGTGCAATTCTCAGGAGAGTCTGATTGCAAAAGGCAGGATTGGAGCTGATTAGCCTTTTTACCCTGCTTGTTTTCACACACTGCCATATGAACACTCTTGTGCATTTCCCTGAGAAGATTCTGGAGGATGTTGACACAGAAAATGAAACTCAATTTCATTTCCATTTGTAGCCTGTGGTTGCAATCAGCAAAGGTGCTTGAGCTGAAGTTTCTTGGCTATAAATGGAAAAGCAGCTAGCAGAGCAATCTCTGACAGATCAGTAACTTCGGAACTTGTTCCCTCATCTTTGCTTTCCAGAGCCCAGATTTGCTAATCTTCTGGGCATAATGCAAATATGCATCTGTTTTTCCCAGGCTTTTGTGGCGGGTTACAGGAGGAGGAGTATATTCTATTTTCATTGTTTTGGGGTTTTTTTGCAAATCTTTACACACACACGAAAGAACATTATTAAGATTTCAAAACTGTACATTCCAAAGCTTGGAAATGCCAGTGTTAAGAATGCCTGCACAATCTTAATTTGGCCCTCTTGTATATATGAATTATGATAGTAGTTAATTACATTTGTAACCCTTCTGCCCATCAGAGTTGGCAGCAACAAGGGCCGGGTTCAGTATCCAGGGGTTCCATTCCAATAGCACAATACAAAAACCGGCTCGAGCCCCCACCCAGTGACCTGGGACAACCATATACCACCCCTCTGGGCGTCTGTAAGAGACAATACTTCCCCTCTCGCAAGCACTGAGTCTGAGTGTACCAAAGCCTTTTAATAACAGGGAGAAACAATGTGGCATTATATTGGGGAAACACCACAAACAAGGTTAATAAACCAAACCATGAACCAGAAGCCCCCCTCCTAGCAAATAGGCCGTGGCCTTCCCTTTGGCTCTTGAGTTCCACAACCCCAAAAAGTCACTCAATAGTCCCAAAGTCCAGCAGCCCAAGAGTCTCTGTTCTGGGTCAGAGCAGAGCTCAAAAGTCAATTGGCAGAGTCTTACCTCCCAGCCTGGGTGGAAATGGAGGGTAGAGCACGGGGCACCTTACGTGGTCCGAGGCCGACTGCGCCGCCTCTCTGTGGGGTTCCGCTGCAGCCCTCACCGCAATCCGCTCTGCTCTGCTTGCCGACACTCGAACTGCTCTGCAGCGCCAGTCACTCCGCTAGCCGTCCTGCTAGCCGACACACAGACAGCTCTGCAGTGCCAGTCACTCCGCTAGCAGCACAACCGGCTCTGCTAGTCGACACACGGACGCTCTGCTGTGCCAGCCACACGAACTGCACCCAGGAACCGCTCAGCTGAGTCCGCTGCCAGTCGC